>VZTN01011643.1:53460-140007 GCA_013400515.1 Erpornis zantholeuca
CTTCCTCTCTCCCCCGCTTTAAATCATCTCTCTCCATCTTCCCTTTCAGTTTATCCCTTAATCCAAAACCCACTGCTTATACTAGGAGGTCTGGGACTAAAACACCAATTTCTGTGCCAGTTGTTCAGTTTCCTAAAAAAATTTTGTAAGCTTTTGCAGACCCTCTGACTTACGTCATTCTTTTCGACCACGAGCATCTACAAATCTTGGGTGCTCCCTTGCCATTAAGGAAGGAACATCATAATGATGAAACTAACTTTTGGTGGGAGCTGGGATGAAACTGGCATATGGTGTTTCCTTCCAGGTCAACACAGAATTTAAGTTATTCTATCCCACTTGTTGGAGCTTATGTGATTTCATAAGAGGTAAGAAGGCAATTCACTACCATTTATTAGCTGATTATGAGGGAACTTGCCTTCAGTAGTGCCAGGCTAAATCTTATAGACAATCTGCAAAACTGCAAAATCTGCACTGTGAGGAGATTAGCACACTTTATCTGACAACACTTGAGGCATCTCTGTTCTTAATTCTTCTTAAAGACTGAAGCTGGTACCTTAGTCATCCAAGAGAAGAGCGAGAGCGTTGTCTCCTTTCTGGATGCAAGAGCAATACCAAGAACATTATCCTTTCTCTGGCACAACTGCTTAATATTAGCATCAAAACCCAGTTTGAACCTTTAGGTGTAGGCCTGTCAGCCACTTGTCACACAGTAAGTAGGGGAGTGACTCTCCAGCAGGTCAGAAATTCTGCAATAACTACCTGTGTCTGTACTCAAACACAGCTATGACAGCAGGGCAGGGCTTTGGCTTCATTTCAGTGAAGGGTAGAGCTAATTTACTCTTTCTCCATAGCTATAAGGTTTAAGAGTTGGCCTCTGAAATTTGCCTTCATCACTTCTCCAACTGAGAAGGACAAAGGTGGTCTTTTACACTTTTGGTTAATGAGGCCTCTCTGCTGTGACCTTTTGTGTTTTGCAGCCCCACAAACCTAATATCCTGTTGTGACTACTCAGCCTTTCTGGAAATGTACTTCTTCCAGTTTGAGAAGATTTAGGATGTGGTGAGAAAGAGAGAGAGTTAAATTTTACATTCTTCCCCCTATGGTTGAAGAGATTTAATTGAAGTTCACCCAGGGGAGAAGTCACTGCCAGCAGATAAACACCTTAGCTTGCTGTTTCTACTAAAACGGTTAACAATGGAGTAGTTAAGACTTAAAATATAATTTGTTGTCATTAAGCTTTTATGTTATCTCCAACCTGAGCTCAATAGAAGCTCCTGTTGAAGGGTCCAGGTGCTTTAGATATGTCCTGAATTCTGAAGGTAATCATTGCAACCATTAGTGTGAAGATCGCTGAGCTAAGCTTACAGCTTTTTGCTTTGAGAGGGGCGATGGGGCTCCTATTCCCACAACTTTGGTTATCTCCCAAACCTCTGTATTACATGGGCTGTGGGTCTCCTCTCAGTTTACTGAAAAAAAAGCTCAAGTTGAGGGTCACTGGTCAGTGATGACAGCTCTGTGAGCCAGGTCACGGTGTGGCTGTAGGAGCATTGATGTTGCTCTAAGTGGTGAGGCAGGAGCTGTGGCTAGAGGTGGAGCCGCCTCAGCACCAGCACAGATTCATACCTGAATTAAGTGAGGATGTGTCCATGGCTTTAAGCCAGATTTTCTTTTCTATGCCCTTCAAATTAGGCTTTCAAATGAGACACCTCAATTCAAACATACTGACCATTCTCCTGTTAATCACACTTTCTCTAGTGGCAGTGCCAGTTCCACTCAAACACAGTTGTGCTGCCTCCTGGGTCTCGTTTGTTACTGATACTTGCGTTGGAGGACATCGCACGCTTGAGAGCTGAAGGGATGGCATTATAATAGTTAACATCTGTAAGGCCAAAGAGGGAACTTCGGGGGGATTGGAGAATGTTTTTGGTAATACACCATATGAGAAAATGACCCTTTTCCCATTGCATCCTACCTTATGGAATTTGAAACCACACTGTAGCTGCATACACCTTGGGGAGGATAAAGACAGATTCAGCATTCAACTGCAAACTACAGAAAGGCTTTTCCTTTGTCTCATTTAACAATTTCTCTAAGTATGTTTTGGTGCTTGCTTTGGGTTCTTTCCCTAGTGGTCTCTCAAACTGATTGTAGACTTGCTCAGCTGATTTCCATCTCAGGGTTTTCTATCTGTCATTGGGCTATTGGAGAACTGTTGTCAGATTTAAAACAACCATTGTAAGGGTCCCCCGTGTTTAAAAAAAAAAAAAAAAAAAGAAGAGAAAAAAAATCTGTTCATAAAGTGAAAGCGAGAAACTGGTCAAAAGGGCTCTGAGCTGTGGGTGAGCCTGAGCAATGGAAAAGGCAGGGCTTTGTCTGAGCAGTTGTGTGAAAGGCCTCTCCAAGCCAGCGTAGACTTGGGATAAGACAGATAACCTCAGTGGGGTTGAATGGAGTTTACCTTTCAGTGCCTTGAAATGAAATACAAAGGTGATGCATGAAATGTATTGTTCTCATAAGCTCTATGAAATGTCAAACAAAAATGTCTTTTATATAATGGCGCAACAGAAGCTGAGAATCATGCAGGAAGAAATAGAGCATTGAAGTAAACAATTCGGTTTCTGAAACTATTGGAATGGAAAAGAAAAAGTTGTAACCTGGAGTACTGAGGGAAGGGATTAGAAAAGAAAACCACCAAAAAACCCCATACAAACTGCTTTGTGGGTGGGTAAAAGATAGTTTAGACTGACCTCTCTGATTAAGTTTTGCTTTTTCTATTTCCTAAAAATCCCAACCAAACCAAAACAAACCCCCAAAACTACAGTAAGACCTAGGATAACAAGAACCTTGCTGATAGGAAGTTAATTTTTTGGGGACCCTACTCCTATTTTTGTGTACACTTTTCCTGGATCTGAGACTCTGTTGTACATTTGCAGAATTCAGTGTCTTTTTTTTTCCTTGAGTCTCTATACCATCCTTTCTTGGAGCACATTAAAAATATTTAACTCCTTATAAACCATTCAAAGTATAAATGAAACCCAAAGAACTGCTCCATCCGGTAGGAGCAGGGTAGAAATGTCATCAGTGCTGCTCAGTCATAAGAGACCCTTGCTGCATTTCCCTGAAGCAGCCCAGCTTTTCACTCTTGCTTGCCCCAGCCAGTCAGCCTTGACTGAGAATCAGAAAAATCACTTTCTCTTGGCATTGAACAAGGAACTTTGTTCAATTAGAGGTTGGCCCCAAAACTACAGTGTCTCTTTCTCTGGAAAGCTTCTGCCCAGAACATTCTTGTGTCAATAAACACAACATTCCAGCGTAGTGATGCTGCGGTGACACTGCATGGCACTGTACTGAATCTGGCTCTTAAAAAGGGGCATTGTAGTGGGAATAAATCCTAGTATTTGTCCCAAACACAAGAGCTCATAAAATTCTTTCTAAGATGTCTTAGGTTAATGCTCTGGAACACTGTGGTGATTTTTAAAAGCTGTTGTGGTGTTAGTTTATCTACAAATTACTTGTTCTGAGATGGCATTTTTGTAATATTTATGTAATAAAAATTAAATAATGATAATGTTTTTTGAAGGAGAGATATTAAAAGTGCCCTATTCTGCAGACTGAAGCAATAATATGTTGGGCAGCATCAAAGCATTAAACAAGATGGTTTGCATCATTAACACTAAATGAAATGGCCTAACAAGTCAATAAATGATGAGGATAAACCCAAGTTATCATACAATAGAGTGTTTTAATGTGCCAGAAACAAATTTTCTGAAGCAAATAAATTTCCAATAAAAGTAGATGGAATTTAAAGGAACATGTTTTTCTGATTGTTGAATGCAAGATCATTTAAATACTACTTTGCATATTCAGTGTTCTGTATGTATGGTCTTCATAACATCCCAGTGAAGCAGAAAGGAAGAGGGAGCAGTGTTTTATTTTGTAATTCAGGCAAATAAAGAAATTACATCAGGAAGACTGGAAAAATTTTTGCCTCATTCTGTAATCCATATGGTAGTTAAATCTCTAAGTGCTGTTTTCCCTTTATTTTCTGTATCTGCAGAAAGCCTTTACACTCTGCATTCCACAAACAAAGCTATGAACAAAACAGTTCATATTAAAGCAGGGCCATTTTGGAACCTGCAGTGTTCCACTATGGAAATTTTGGTTTTCTCAGAGTGATATGTATGTGTGTTGGGCCTTACAGTTACAGACAAGGAGGTAAGATTCGTGCTCTCCAGAGTTTTGTCTAGGACAAGGATGGGAGATATTTGCTGTTGGCTGTTTGTGACCTGTGACTGAATTTCGTGCTCTGGGATTCTTTTGATTTTTAGGTAAGGTAAGTGCTAATGGGGCTAGACTTTCCTTAGCAAGGAAAAGCCCATCCCTGGGCTGATAGGAAGCTGGTCAGATTAACATGCTTCCCATTTCTACTTCCTATCTGCATGCATAGCTACAGTCCTGGGAGCTAAATATTTTTCAGATCCAAAATTTATTACTCTTTCTCTGTAAGAGAATTTTTCCTGTGCTGCTAAAGAGTACAGGATGGCACAGATGAACCTGAGAGATTTTATCAGACTCATTACTGCAGAACCTGCACACAGCGTTCTCAGACACTGAGAATACATCCCACTGTACTAATTCTGTCCTTTTTGCATTCTTGTGCTTTTAAAACAAACCCTTCCCATATGTGAAGCCCAACCAAATTCAGCCATGGCAGTGCCAGGCCTTCTCCAGTGACTTCAGTGGGTTATACTTAGCATTTGACTGCTATACACTGTTTTCTCTTCCAAACTCTGATCAAGGAAAACCCTTGTAAAATTACGAGCATCTGTTCGTGTCCATGATGTAACCCCACAACATCTTCTTCAGAAGCAGGAGGGTGGAGAATTTTTTTATTATTATTATTATTAATGTAATTTTCTGAGGGAAAAAATATTTTGGCCCATTCCTAGAAGAGAAAAATGGGAATAGATTGAGTATGGTGGTTTCTTGGGTCAAGTAAGCAATAAATCCATGCCAAGGAGTACCTGAAAACACTCTTGGGAAGTTTGCGGATTACACTTGCCTGTGGTTAATTTTTATTTTATGTTTAACTTTACATTAAGTACCTGTTTAATGTTTTGATGAACTGGTGTTCCCATCAGATATTATTTCTCTCACAACACATTGCATTGGAAGGAATTTTGAGACAAACCCCTCATAATTCCCAAAACTCCTCCAAGCGCTGTTCTTACACGATATGACTGATTTTGGTTGCTCATTTCTTCCTTTTTCCAGCAAACCCCACCCTCCTTTTCCCCTGACAGAAACAGGACTTGGAAAATAATGAGTGAAAATTCTGCTCTCCCTCTAGCTGCTATGGTGTGAGGAAATGGGCTGCTCCATTCCTCCTCTGGGAGATGACTTTATCAGAAATCCAGTGCAAACAGGGAGAGTTTGGAGTTACTTCTCTTGCTGCAGTGGAAATCCCCATGGTGGTGGTGACTTTCTTTGCGGAGAAAGTCCTGGTAGAAACTGCCTGTTTCCCATGGATGTGTTCAGACCACACTTTTTTTTTCTTCCTAGTATCTTTCTCTGAGCTGTCATCATGACACCAAGCACCTTTTCCCTCTTCACTTACAAGGTGAGGCTGCAGTCTTTCTCTGAGGAAAGAGGAAGAGATGGATTCGGGCATGGCCGGGGGCTTGTCTGTGATGGATGCTCCTTGCAGCTGAGGGTAATGATGCTCCATTCTCTAAGGTCATGGATGCCAGCAGCAGAATTTCAAACAAATAGAGAGGGCTAAAAGCAAAATTGAAACTAATATGAAAAAAAAAACTTTAGAAAACAGTTTCCCACATGAAATTTGGACATTTGTTGTGTTTTAGTATTTTAATTGATGTTTTCTCAGGGAGACATCAGAGACCTACACCACCAGCCCCTACAGCTATGGCATTTTTTTTCTGATTACAGGGGGAGCATTGAGTCAGGCCCTAAAGGTTTGAGGACCTGCTCTTGCCTGCCTTTAAAACACAGTGATCGATCAATTGTCAAAATGAAGAACAAAACAACTGGGACTTTTGGAGATCCCTTTCCGTCCTGAGTTAATCTTCCAGAGGCGCTCAGCTCCTGCTGGTGCCTGCCCATTGTGATCAATGCTTTCATTGCAGCGTCTGCACTCTCTTCATATTTTGGTGATTTGTTGAGTGCAGTTGAGCTTGATTTTGTAAATGCTTTCAGGATCTTGGAGCATTGTTGGACAGCCTTCAACAGCATGTATGTGACAGCATGAGCATCTGGAGGGTTTGTGTGCAGATAAAGCATCTGTGATGTTGGGAAATCACTGCAGTGTTTTTGCCAAGATAAAGTTGAAATGTCCATAACTAATTGAATGGCAGCTTTTGAGTCACAAACTGAAACTTTCCATGCTACAAACACACGCATGGATCTTATGGCAGAAATAATAGTTTCCAAATCAACACAGGGAAATTATGCAGCTAAGTCCCTAGCACAATTAGAGAGTACTAAAGGCATGTGAAAACAAAAGTCATTTTAAAAACTAACAAAATAATCGCAGGTTGAGGTTTTCCACAGCTTTATAAAATGAAGCCAAGGATAGTTTCAGTGCCAGGTAAAAGTTTCAGTCCATAAAGAGCAGCTGTGTTGTGCTGCTTTGCACAAAACAAATAAGCCAGTAAAGTTTTACAGATCATGGTTTTACCAGACTCAACATGCCTAACAGAGAGGCTCTACTAAAGAAAAAAAAAATATTTTCTTTCCTAAAAGAACTTGTGTGTTTCTGTGCTTTAGGAAAGATGATTTAAGGGTAGGTGTCTTCTTGGTTATGCTGCAAGTTCAATGATCTGAGAGACAATCTAACTGGAGAGACTGCAACTGTCTGTCAGCTGATGGATGAAGCTGATGTAATTAAATTCAGGTCATCATAATGTAGAAAGAGTTTCATTGAGATAAATAGTGTCTGCATACCTCAGCCTCGCAGATTGTTGATTATACATCCCCTAAAGTTCTAATCCCAGCCCTTGTTCTAGCTGGAGCTCTGTAGAGTGACTGAAAAGGCAATCATACTTAAAAATTGAACACCCTTGGTGAATTAGCAATGGTTTGCCCATAAATCATCCTTATGAGCTTTCTGCAAAGTTCCTGGCCCTTTCCAGCTCTTTCCACAAAATACTGAAGTTTGAACCTGTTTGGTAGAAATGGGGAATGTGGGGAAGCGTTGAGGGAACGGCTCTTAAAATCAGTACTCCTGCATTTAGGATGGAAAAATGGGGAAACTCCAAGGTCTATCTGGCTGTTGTGAGTGCTGAACAACAATCAGGGTTCGTTCTCAAGCTCCTCAGTGCTTTTGGGCTGGTCAGTCTGGCAGTGGGGAATTCTCAACATGCCAAGAGAAATGAAGTTGGAGATGGAGAAACTCCAGTCTCTTGGCACTTAATTGGCTCCAGTCCTGCAGGGAGCCTGTCCAGTTCTCACAAGTTCAAGCACTCCATGATGGGAGAAGTTGGGCGAGGGCCAGCATCATCCAAGAATCAGCACAAGCTTACTAGCTTTCCATCCCATCCCATCCCTTCTCCTGGGTCTAACGTATCTTGGAACAGGGAGAAGTCCAGCCCCCTCCTCAGAAAGCTCATGTCACTCCTTCCATGTCCTGGGTTGGCTGAGTCCCTCCCAAGTGAGCAGGCAGGTCAGCTTCGCACACTGCAAGCCATTTTCTCTGGGTTTCTCAGAGGAGGACTGTGATTCAGCTGAATTTAAAGCAGCTGGATAGCCAGGAAAAAACATTTCTTCTTGTCCCTTGTGTCTGTCTAGATCTGGCAGTCAGTGTTTTAGCACATTATTATCTTTTAATTCCCATAGTTATTGGGCATTGTCCAATTCACAAAATGCACACTTATTTGGATCTGGGGTAAATATGGTGAAAATATGAAGAAAGACAGCTGAGGGGAAAGGTTTTCATTTTTCCTAAACTGTAGGTAATTATTTCAGGTTTGGAATAAGGGTTTCAGTTGATTCTTTTGTTATCCAAGTGTTGGGGGTTGGGGGGGGTAAAATAGTTGTGTTGGGCAGTTTCACAGAGTTTATTGTATTGCAATTAATGTAAACTTTTAAGTCTTTATTCCTGTATTGAGAAATAAAGACTGACGGAAAATATCACTTCCCTCTGTAAAAGATCTTCTTCCCAGCCCCATCCCCATCCCCAGTCCACTCACTTCACACCACATTTCAGCCCCTTGATGAGACAATGGACATCACAGAAGGTGGTCACTGTGTGGTGTTTCCTTTTCTTTCACTGCTCCTTGTTTCCCTACTCAAATACTCTGATGAGGTTCCTCCATGGGCCACAGTCCCCACAGAGCTGTACCTGCTCCTGAGACTCCTCACCCCTGCTCCAGCCTCTCGTTTTCCTCTGCTCCTGCTTTGCTCTGGATCGGTCTCCTCTTGTTTCTCCTCTTTCTCCAGCATCTCCCCTGCTCTGGCATCTCCCTTGCCCCTGCTTGTTCTGTATCATCTCTGGCATCTCTCTTTCTCTGGCATCTCTTCTTGTTTAGTAGCTGCCACCTTTCTTAAATATGTTTTTGCAGAGGCACCATATGCTCCTCTCACTGGTTTGCTCTTGGGGCACCAATAGGTCTGTGCTGGCTGCTGCAAAGCCAGCTGGAAATGTCTGTGACCAGCAGACAGGGCAACCCCTCATCCCCCACACAGGTCACCCCTGCAGCCCCTTCTCCTGCCAAAACTTTACGGTTATGCCCAATATAACGAATCATTCCAATTATATCTGTATTTAATGTATATTACATCGATCTCTGTGAGCACATTAATTCTCTTGACTTCAAGTGCATGTGGCTGTGATGCTCAGAACCTTTCAGAGTTGAGCCCTGAGTAAAAATTACGATGATTGTAGCAGTTCTGTCTAATAATTTATCTTGCATGTATACATACTAACATACTTTATTTTCTGGCAAAGAAACCTGGGAAGTATCCATAAATAAGGGCAAATAAATTAGAATATGTAAAGCAGTTTAACACAAATGTGAGTATTTTTTGAGATTTGGGAAAGCATGGCTAATTATCAACATTAATTTTTTGCAATCGTCTAAATTCTGCATCTGTTCAGGGATTTAAAAGGCAGTGAGCATCACTGACATTTCTAATTTAAATAACAGTAAGAAATGTATCATATATGTGTTATTATACACATATGAAAGACCAGTTTATAAGGTGGAACTCTGGGTTATTTCATCAAATCAGACTTGAGTCTCTATGTTGAACACAACCCAAGTTGCTAGGTCCATATGTAAATAAATACCTAAACTGTTTCTGGGTGATGAGGTACCTGGATGCCAGACATGCATTCAGAAAACCTTGTGACTTGCTCTCATCTCCAGCTGCTGAAAGTCTGTTTATAAGCTCCAGTGATCCTCTCTGGTGTCTTCTTTTCTCCCTGCCACTTGGATTATGGCATAGTCTGGGGCATGGCTGTACCTGACAAGGAAAAATGAGTTTGTGAGACCTTAATGAAGGCAGAAAGTCATAAGCTATGTGTGTGCCCCACATGCTCTTTATTTTACAGCTGTATATTTCAAAGCTTTTATCTTTTATTGTTCCAAGGTGGGTATAAAAATTAGACCTGCAGAAGGGCATAAGCCACCACAAGGCACTTTAGGTGATTAAGTCTGATATTTAGAGCCTCAGCCAGAAACTTACTGAAATGAGACCGTGTTACCACCATTGCTGCTCTTCACTGCACCACTCCTCTCCTGCACATGGCACTGATGTTCTCCTCACTGTCCCTGTCTGTCCCCTCACTGTCCCTGTCCCTGGAACACTGGGCACCCCAGGCTGTTACCAAACCATTGTTCCCTTCCCTGGACATCACCCTTAGAAGAACCAACTTGGTAATGCCGTAACTCTTGAGTTACCTGACAGAATTATCTATGCCACTGAAAAGTGGAGTTCAGTAGCTGCCAGAATTCCTGAGCAGTCTAAATACTCAAATCATTTACCTTAGAAAGATAATATAATACACATATATGAATACCTCGGGGGTTTAAATTCCTATAGATTTAAACTCCTATGCCCCTGCTCATTGAAGGGGGGTTGGATGACCTTTACAGGTACTTTCCAACCCAAAACTATTCAATGAGTCTGTGATTTCATATCTGCTGTGGTGGAGGCAGTTGCATGCAAAGCTAGCACAGCTCTATTGTCCCAAAATACCCCTATCCATGCTGTTACTTATTTTAGGAACACATATGGCCTCTCTTTCTTTAGCATCTCATCATCTCACAGTCCCTGTGAGACTTCTTTGCTATTGTCTCCCATTCTGCACATGGGGGACTGAGACAAAAAGATGGGGTGACTTAAAATTGTGTGAGGCACTTTGCATTCTCGGGGAGGAGTTCTGCAGATGATACAAGTACTGCTCTCCTGCTTCTGGTAGGACAAGGAATGGACCCTGGCCTTCCCGAGTCTGAACTTGCTGCTTAACTGCTTAGCCACACTTTTTTGTGACAAGCCATCCTTTCATTTTAAACATACATTATGGCTAGCCAGCAGGTACCTTCTGAGTAATTTTCACCTGTGGGAACAAAATCAGCTTTAACAGATGTATTGCAGGAAAAGCATCCTAGTTTCCTTGGTTAATTCCAGCGTAGAGAGTAATAGACCTTTCCTGACTAAGAAGTAATAGGAAAATCATTCCTCCTCTACTCCACATACATTTGCAGATGAATCCATAAAAACATTTGAACTCCAGAGAAAAAACCTTGATCCTTTCTTGGGCCTCCTGTCTTCAGCCTTGCAGTAGAGTGTCAGCTCCAAAAATGGTGTTCTGCCTTAGGCAATCTGAGTTGGGGAGCTATAGACCTAATGAAGCAAGGGACCAGCCAGAATTTTGAACTCTGCTTCCCCTTCCCTCGAGGTCCAAGGGGCCCCTGAGCTCTTGCAGAGCTCTCTGCCCCCATCTCCCATTCCTTTCCTAGCAGGACAGCTGCAGAGCTCTCTGTGGAGCAAGACCCCCAGGCATGTGGCTGCACTTTCCTGTTAGCTTTCTCTGAGAAAAGCACAGCTCTGGTTGGCAAGTGCTGGCCAGGGACCTGGTGCTCCAATTCCCTCCCTCTGTGCACCAGGGACCTGGCCTGCAGCCACATTCTCACATTCCCCAGGCAAGGGAGGGCTACTGGCCTGGGAGAAAATGCTGGCCGCAGACCTGACTTCCAATGCCTTTTCTATGAGAGAAGATCACTTGAGGCCAGGTCAGTCCTATTCTGAATCAAAAATAAGATCTAGAAAGCACAGGCTTATTTATTTACAAATAGTCTAAAATAGACTATATGCGTAGCTCTCCCATCTCTGTATCAGAAAGCACTTTGTAAAGCATTGAATTAATTAAGCTTCAGAAACACTCTAGGGATACAGAAGTATTATTACCCATATTTTAAAGATGAGGAAATGGAGACATAAAAAGGATAAGGGACTGGTGTGTGAAAACAGACTGAGTCGCTTGTAAATTCAGAAATTAAACTTAAATTCAAGTTTTTATATCCTTTCCGTCTTGAAACTAGAATTGGCTAGAAAATGGCAGTTTTCATCTGTGAAAACATATACCACTTTCTATTATAAATAAATTAACTCAGAGCATTTTATAGACTGGAATATACCTAAAATTTTCTGTTATGTTCTCCACAAACATCATTCAGTTCTTTGGTATCCATACTTCTGAAGTGCATATTCTTGTCTAGGTGGTGAGAGGAGAGTTAAGGTACAACTTCCCCTGATTTTAAATAATAGCACCATGTTCCTCATAATAAAAACAACACAGATAAAAGTTTATGTAGGTCCAGAAAATTCAATTAACACCTGTCAGTGGTGAATATAAGAACAATGGATGCTTCTTTCCTCTTATATCTCTGATTTCTAATTTGCTTACTTCCCAAGAGGTACCTTCTCCTAATGACTTTCCTTCCTCGTGTTTCAAGAATTACACTAAGCTCTTTTTGGCTTGCTGATCATAGCTCATAGTAAAAATCCCCAGTGGTGTATTAATTAAAGCTAGAAAATAGAAGTAAGTTTCCAGTTATCCCAGTTGGGAGGTTCTGGAAAAGTGTCCCAGGAAGAGTGGTGGCAGCAAACAATTTCGCTTATTATTAGATTGTGCTTGGTAATTTTATGGAAGAGATTTTGTGAGGAAGTTTCTATGATAAAGAACCTCAAATTCAATGACCCATGAGATCTTTTCTGCTCCAATGATGTTAACATAAAATGTTGTTGATAAAGCAGGATTTGGGATAGAAGTTTACTCATTTTCTCAGATCAGAGTTTTTTTCAGGTGTGTTGGTGGTGAGCAGCTGCTCTTCTCTGCAAAGGGGATAGATACATCTAAACCATGGCAACCAAGGACAAGCCCTGAATTCGGGGTCTGAGTGTCCTGGCACTGCCTTGACTACGTGTGGGGAGCAGATATGGAAGCTCCCCTCCCTCCCTGAGCCCTGCATGAGCCTTGGCTCCCATGGGCGGTGGGGCAGGGATTCGTTCATGGTGGTCTCCAAGAGGCACCTTGGGAGCAGCAGTGGAATCACAGTGAGCTGGTTTGGTGCATGAGGAATGAGAAAATTCCATTTTTGCGCAGTCTCTGTTCTGTACTGCTTCTATACTTGGAGAGTTCTCAGATTTTTGGAACCCATAGAGAACACCAGTCAGATTAACACTGGGAGCATGAGCAGTGTGTGCATTGGGGAGGTTATGTTCAGTGTCCAAAAGCAAAACCTAAAGAGAACAGCTTAAGGACCAATGATGTTTGATTTTTTTAAAAATAAATATTGCCTTAGAGATCCCTCTTTTCTTTTTGCAAATTAATTGATGTCCTTCCGCTAATGTGTAAATAGAAATAAACCACATATCAAAGTAAAGATTAGGAGATTATTTCCTGTTTTAACATCTGTGCTGAAAGTATTAATTTCAGCTAAAAACACTGCTACTCTTCTCGCCTTCATTACCTTTGTTCATTTGACTTATCCTAATGTTAGAATCAAGTTGGTCCATGCAAGTGACATCATTCTATAATCAGACTTTTACTGCTTTAAAATTAATTTCAATTAACTGTTGGAAAAAAGCTTTTTAGTGTCATCTTTAACTGTGGAGGTATTTCATTTGTGTTGAACTAGATATCTCAATTAGAAGAGAAAGTGTTGCCAAATGAGTTGGACTGTGGGCTAGACCCAACCTGTAAAATACAGATTTGAATCCAGATTTTAAATGCTATAAAGTGCCACATTCCTGTCTTCATGCAAAATCTATTAATTTGTGGCTCTTAAAGGGGAAAAAATGCTGCTTATTGTGAAAGCTATCAGAGTCTGACCCAAGTGGTCAGGCTTCAGAATTTGATCCAACATGTTAGAAAAATAGGTTCTGTGCAAAATGCAATGCCAGGTTTAAATGTACCAAAGGTTTGAAAGTTTTTGTGTAATGTTTGGGGTTTGAATCTAACCCTATGGGTCCATTAGTAAATGGTTTAACTTTACACTTTCAGGACCATCTGTGTTGTGGTGAAGGGTAGCTAAAGGCAAAAAATGACCTGTATTAATCTAAAGTTCAAAGCCTGAAATCCGCAAGTAGGGGAGAGGAAAGATGTCGTTTTCTCCATGGTAACATGGATGTGTACGCACCTTTTCATCTGTGAAACAGAGAATGGCTTTAAATGCTTTGGAGAATCCTCCCTACTTTGGGAACGTCAGGTCTTTCTCTTTGGAACAGTGGGCACGGATCCATTGATTGAACCATCTTCCACCATTTCTCATTGTTAACCCTTCATAGCTTCAATTCATGTTGGGGGCGTAGAAGAATCTCCCTCTGAGTCACTTGACACTTTTTTCCCAGCTGGCAGCTTAGGTAGCTGAATGCTCCAAAAGTAAATATAATTTCTCTATCTAGCTGACCTTTCCCTGAGTGAGATCACAGGAGGGGCCATGCTGTTACTCTGCATCCTGGAGCTCAGTGAAATATCCTTTTATCATATGGTGAGGACAGGATCGCCAACACTTCATTTTATTTTGCAAATAATTCTGCCTCTTCTGTGCAACTTTCTCTGAAACTAAACCAATTGTTGATGCGCAGCTTGGAAATTTGCACATGGAAAGCAATAAAGACTTATTCATAAATTTGGATGCAAAGTTTGTTTACTGCATATATTTTTTATATATTTTACTGGATATTTACTGCATAGTGAGACAAACATCAGTTCTTTATGTACTCTGTTTTATTTTGTTCTATAAGGTCTTGAGCCACTGTACTGCATACTAAAGAAACCTAGTAGTTTGTGAGCACAATGTGTTTATTTACACTGGGTAAATGTCTTGGTGCTTTTGCAGTTACCTGTAGTTATTTTGTGATCCTGTAAACCAAGGCATCTGTAAATATAGCAGCTCACCTACATCAGGCAAACTGGCAAGAGCAGGAAGATCTTCTGTTCAGGGTATCTGATGGCTTTTTTGCTCAGATTACCCTGCACTCTACTGGAATGTAAGCTTGGCTGGCATTCATGCTCATTCCCAGCAGAGGAGATGCTATCACAAGCGTTGTTTCCAGCAGCATTAGTTGGCAATGCCTTGTAATCTCCTCCCTGTGGCTCAGGCTCCCTTTCATTATGCCCCACCAGGTTCCTTCTTGAAAATCCTGGTTGTGCTACTCTTGATTCCTTATTTGCAATGAGCTGGAGTGAAGCCTCTGGCTGAGGGGAACCTGTGTCCTGGAGTCAGGGGTCTGGAGACCAAACATCCCAGCAGTGCCATTGAGTAATGACAAGAGGCTTGGCAAGGACACTGCCTTGGATTATTCCTCATTTATGCCAAATGTGTTTCAAGAGATGGCTGGCTCCCCCACCACGCTCTGGAGCCAGCCACTCAGAGAGTCGTTTCAATGAAACCACATCATCTCTTTTGAGGGGAATATTCCAGCTCATTGGCTTTTTGCTTTGAGAATTCAGCTGTTACTTCTGGATTCTCTGCCTTCAAAGAGCTGTGGGAGATGGGCTGGTACATCACATATAGAGGCAAAATAGGGGGCATTCATATTCTTCAGCTGTAAGTCTTTTAATAAACCATCATCACGTGTTTTCGTATTACTTTGACATTTTGTCCTATTTTCTGCTGCTTATGCGTGTAGCTACGTGCCAAGGACCCAGAAATAATACTTCATTTATATCAAGTCTGATCCTCCCATGTGCTGAGTACTTATTAGCTCACAGGCATTTTTCCAATATCACCAAAAGAGATTAATGTAAGAATATTAATCTGAGCAACTATCACCACAATATCTGAGGTCCCAATAATGAAGATATTACAGGTAGTAATTTTTTCACTTAGACTCACCTGACACTTCCCATTATAACTTTTTTTTAGACCTTTTACCAAACTTTAATTGTTGGAGTTGTAATTTTCCATTCTACATAACCTAAGTTGTTTGTAATTTTTTCAATTTTTTTTTTGTGACAGGGGAACAGGGATTATGAGGTTTCACATAAGATAGACATTTCTCAAAGTCAGGTGGGCTAGAAAATTTTGCTTTTTCTATGTCAAATCAGAACTTCTGCAGGAACATGGTATTAAACGGGGAAGATCCTTTCCGTGGCAAGTTGCATTTTTTTATTTTGCTGTTACAAGGAGTCGCATTTTGCCAACTTATGAGCATCTGGATATTTTGTATTTCTGATCTGTGGTGTTCTAGAGTGTAAAAGGACACGCAAAACTGAATTTTTAATGTAAAATGTTGTTCTGTGAGATTGCTTTGCTTTTTCTATGTAAAATGCCTTTTCTGCTTCCTGGAAACTTGGGCCTCCAATGCCCAGAAGATAAAATAGGTAAAAATGACAGGAGAATTTAAAATATGGAGATGTCAAATTTTTAACTTATATCAAGATCAATACTTGCAATCAGTGTTTGAATATATACTCACTAAATTAGTGGTAGATCTGAAAAAATAAATCCAGAGATGGTATTATGATGAATTACAGTTTATCAAATAGCTGGGAAGAAGATGTTCAGGAGACCCAGCACTGACTGAACAACTAGAAAGATGGCTGCAGCTGAGTGTTTTAAGGGCTACTTGGGGAGAAAGGAAAAGGGAGGAGCAGAGGTCTTAAAAATCCTTACCCTTTAGTTGCTTCATTTTCAAATACAAGTAAAACCCCAGGTTGCATCAGGCTTGCCTTTGTCCCATCTGTCCCCACACTAAAGAGGATTTTGTGGCACTCCCGTTGCCACAAACAGGAGATTTATTTCTGAATATGTGCTGTTTCACTGCTTCTTCTACTGCTTCCCATCTCTGTTGGCAATCACATTTCCAAAATAAAGCCCAGTGCCTTTAGCTGCCACAGGTAGGACTGCTTCTTCACTGTGAGAGAAGCTCCTGCCAGAGGCCAGGAGCTGCTTCTTCAGCTGCTGACCAACATCTTCCACGTGCAACACGCCAGAGTTCATGCATGGCCATCCAGCTGAAATCTGCCTAATGGCTCAATCTGTGCCTGGATGTTTCTGGCAGAGCTGAAAAACCAAATGTGCTGTGTGAGTTTGTGTACTTGGCACAACACAGGGCCACAGAGAGACACCCACAGTTGTTTCCAGTGGGGCTGGCTGGCCAGGTGGAGCTTTGCAGCAGTGTAGCTCTGCTGCCCCTTCTCCCTCAGACCATGGTGCCTGTATTAGTAAGAAAAGGTGCTTTAAAAGACTCATGACCTCCTGCAGAGTTGGGAAATGCAAGGGGTACCTCTTCCTGTCAAAAAGCTGTGGTTCTCTCCTGGCACACTTGACCCATGGGGGAAGAGTGAAAGTGCTGCCCGCCAAAGTCCTGTGCAGAGAGAGGCACTTGTTGCTCCTGCTGAGCATTCCAGGAGAGTCCATCTGATAAAAGTCATTGAGGCAGGGAGAGCTGGGCATCCATGGGGAGCTGTGTAGGCTGTCAGCTCATCTACTGGCCACCTTCAGCATGCCCTCTCCTCCTTGTCTGGCAGGTGGGTGTTTGCCAATCCCTTACTGGAGTCTGGAAGGCTGCTGGATGGGGATCCACAAGGGTGGAGAGCAGCCTAAGTGGGATTTCAGCTCAAGGCCACTCGTTAGCACAGACATTGCAGTGGGGTGGGCTGGAAGATAATCTGCATATTAATCTACTGCACACTCTCACTGTGCTGTCTGAGGTCTGAGGCAACTACTAGAAAAGATCCCCATTTCACATGGGGTTTAGTCTTTTATTGTGGGAAAGAGTTGGTTTTCTGGCAGTCAAATACAGTCTGACATTTTCACTTCCTCTTTTACTGATTTATTTGCAAGAAGAGAGAATTCTGGCTTTCAGAGCTGAAGGATACAGCAGCTAAGAAAGTTTGAGTTGCACTCTCCCTGTTTTTGCAGCCTAGAAGTTAAAAGTGAGCTATAGGCTTTTTCAATAAAACAGGTGCTGCTGAAAGTTTGAAAAGAGAAGCTGATATAGAGGCTTGCTTCTTCAGATAATGAACTGCCCCTCTGTAGATGTCTGTCTCTGGTACCTGAAGCTGGGACTCTCAGAAATCACGTGCATTGGAAACTTGCAGAGGTAAAGTAATGCTTCTCCTGGATTCCATAATCACAAATGGTGTTTTCAGTCCGCTGTGGCTTTTTGTTTTCAGTGGTTTTAAAACTGATTTGTTCATGATATTTTGTATCTCTTAAGCTATTACCCCTTCTTTAATTGCCCACGCATTGCTCTCCCGAAAACAAGAGAATGTAAAAGTCAACGCTGTGCTATGTAGAGAAGTGTTAACTGAGTGTTAATGAGCTGCCACATCGGCTCCAAGCCATCTCTGGGAGCCAGCACAGTAAAACAGAATTTAAAGGCTATCGAGTCCATTTCATGGCTGCGAGTCCTGAGCATGTTTTGCAGAGAAGAGGATGTCCTTGTTATCTACATGCCAGTTAAATGCTGCCAGCTTAATGTGTGCACGGGAGAAGCTGCTTTTCTGTGTCTGGAGCCATTCTGTTACGGAACACACCTCAGCTAGGCACTGGTCCTCATCTGCACCACATCTGCACACTGAAGAATAGTGAAAGCTTTTGGTTCAAGAGGAGGCAGCAGGAAGTGCAGAGACCACTGGGTGCTTGATGCGAAGCAGCTACAGAACACAAGGAGAGAATGGCTGGCATGTGGTGGTGGCTAACAGCCTTCAAACACATCTAAAAAGCTCTTTTGTCTCAGTGTGGAGGAAACGTCTCTTCAACTAAGAGTGAGCCATGGAAATTCTGGAAACGATGATAGTGGAATTACAAAGAAGCCCCATTTACAAGCAGTGTCCCCTGCACATTATGCTGCTGACAGCCCTGTTCACAACACGGCCGTTCTGCAAAGCACTGTGGAAGGCAACCGCGTCTATATTGTTGTGAATATCCTTTCTCTTCACTTTTTTATTAAAGTGGGAGGGGTGATAATAGTAACTTCACGAGACAGTAGAAAAATAATGTAGGGAAAGGCAGTAATAGAAAGGAGGGACAAACAAGTTGCTGCTCCCGGCAGCAGGAATTAGGTAGTCATTGAGCAAGATGGTAGTAATTGCCCTTGGATCTCTTTCCGACACCTGCTCTTCCTCTTTCTTTACAGTGCTTACCTGAGGTGCTGATAAACATGCTTGAAGGACCTATACAGGTTTCCTCTTTCACTGCATGAGTTTAAAAAATATGAAGAAGTCATCTCTCTGGACTCCTCTTTGGGGAAGACTAACCAAAATGCAGACACTTGGTGAAATTGCTGTACAGAGCTGTCAAATCTCAGTTTTGTTGTGGGCATTGTTCATAACAACATCACGGCATTTGGTGAGCTGTGGGTCACATATTCAGCCTGCTATCACCCACATGCATTCAGGTGAGGAAATGTCACATGAAGGTGTCTGAGTAAGCTGTATCTCTGCCAGCTTGTGCCCAGAAATTGTAGTGTCTTGCTGAGAGGTGAAGAGTATTTGCTTGGACTCAGCTGCATGAAGATACAGCCGAGTTGGTTCTCTCTGTTAGGCTACAGCAACATGTTATTTATGCATCATAACATCTCAGGCCTTTAGCAACCTGGAGTTTGATATCCAGTGCTTGTTGTACCATTGAATAGGACTCTTCAAGTGCCAGGGGAAGCTAAAGGAATTAGTGTTTGGAATTTGGAAGGATCAAGAGCTGAGCTGTATCTTGTGTGAGCTGACTTCTCCACCCCACTCTGAGTAAGCAGATGTGGGATGTGTGCCTAGGCTCCATGACTCTCCGAATAGCCTTCCTGGCTCTGTGCCTGATTAGTTGGCAAATTTGATTTAAGAGACAACTTACCTCTTAGCATGCTTTTGCTGCTACATTGCTAGCAGGAATACTATTGCACAGTTTTACCTCTCTTCTGTGAAGTAGTTAAGCGCAAATGTATCTGACACTGAATATTTAAACTTAAGTATGGTGCCTATTCGGACCTTGTTATTAAGCTTGTTGTATTAGGTTTTTTTTTTCACTTTCTTGCTGTGTATCCAGAAAGAAAATAATCTAGGTTCAAACACTTCCAAGAAAAGGGAGCTTTGAAAAAGGGTTGTAAGATCTGAGATGTAAAATCCTAGATAAATACAGTTGCTGAAATTCATCTTTTCCATTGGGAATGGATATAGAGCTTTACCAGTCTGGGTTGAGAAAACAACACCCTATTATGAAATCTTTCCAGAAAAGGAAGGATTAATCTTCCTTTCCCCTTTTAAGGAAAGAAATAATTCCAGCCTGAAGAACCAGTCTTTAATTCTGTGTCAATCAGAGATTTCCTGCAGGAAACAATGATTGAAGGTTGCTTTTACACACATGAAGAAATTGGTATCATCTGGAGGACAGTAAATGAAAAATATTTATCTGCCTTCTGGCCCTTTGGGCTATGATTTTTCTTTACCATCAAACTATAATTCTCTAATGATTTAAGAATATAAAGCAGTTAAGAGTGAGATTCAGGAATATGTTTAAGTACCTGTATGCACCCTACTGAAAACCACTGATTTCAAGGATGTGGTTTCAAGGAATTGTTTTATACCTATGCATGGACAGTTCTGAATTAAGGCCTCAGGCTCATTTACATAGGATATTCAACTTAATTAGTCCAAATTCACTTAAATAAATAATTGAAAAATGGATTAAGCTTTATACAAAGCTGAATTAAGACTACTTTAATTTTGAGAAGCCTTTACAGGGTTAAATGCACTTTAACTAATCTGCTTTAAATTAAGCCCTTAGTTAATTTGGATTAATTTTCCTGAATATCTTTGTGAATAACAGCTCAGAGCTAGAGTCCAGTCCTGCAAATACTCACAGGAATACCTCACATTATAGGAATTATTGCAATAGTAGAAGTTAAGAATGTGCATAATGTTAGGCATGCAGTAAGGTCAACACAAACCTAAAGGGCTCGTCTGGAATCAGCAAAGAATATGTAGTCAGATTACTTGTTCCTTAACTGCTTGAACACATGTACAAATACTTGGGCTCACAGCCTGTTTGGTATCATCTCCAATCTCACTGTAATGGACCTGGAAATCTGTGCTAGAGTATTTGCTGCATGTTAATTTTGTATTGCCTTTTGATGCTCTGATGTTTGTGAGAACAGAACAGTTCATTTCGATCTTACTAGTGATGAGTTTAAGTAATCTCAGAAAGAAACAGCCAACATTTTGACCATGTTCTTGATGTGATCAATGTATTCTTGGCCTGCTTGCTGTGTTGAATGGAAAGGATGATGTCTGCTTCTATTCAAGTCAAATACAAAGTATTTCTATTGGAAATGTCACAACAGAAGGATTCCCATGAATAATTTTTGGTCCAGAGTTCATCAGTAAGGAGCCTATGTCAAAGAATTTGCTGCTGGTTAGTTTTGCTCTGAACATTAAGATGACATTTTCATGTTTAGGCTTAAAAAGGGTGTAAGTTCTACAATCAGGTGTCCTAGGGAAAAAATTCTCTCCTATTTCCAACAGGTGACATAGGAGAACAGTAAATTGATCTTTTTCTAGAGCAGGGGGAAGCTTCTCTTCCCTTTTTCTCCTGAAGGAACAGCAGGGAGCATGAGGACTCATTCTCTGCACCCATGTGAAGACCCCCTTGCCTTGAAAGGGAAGAATGTGTACCCGTTCTCCCAAGTGCATCTGCCTGACCGTCAGATCTGGGCTTGCCAATGCTGTCCCATGTTCCTCACATAAGCTGGGAAAGTGGGAAGCTCACAGTAATCTTCAGGAATTCATTTTCACCACTCTTGAGGTGGCAAGGCTGCTGCACTAACCTCAAGGCAAGAGATTTTGCCATCCCCTGCTTTTGGCTGCTCCTGATCTTTGTGGCAAAGCACATTCAAGGAAAAATTTTATACCTGTGCTTGGGCACAGTACTGAATTAGGGCCTCAGGCTCCTTGACTTAGAACATTCAACTTAATTAGTCCAAATTCACTTAAATAAATAATTGAAAAATGGATTAAGCTTTATACAAATCCGGGAAAGGTGGGAAAGCATTCTGTGCTTCTGGCTGAGCTTGAGGGCACCTCCAAGGGCAAGGTCCTACAGTCCCCAGGGAGGAGAGTGAGACACATCACGCCTTGCAGACTGGTGCTTTCCCGTGGGTCCTGGCAGTGATGCTGTCGCAGTCTGCAGGCAGCATTACAGGTTTTAGGTTGTCCTCACAGTGAAAAGGGTAGAAGCACAATTAAATGCTAAGTGGAGATGCCAGAGCACAGTTGCATAGGAACGATTTTCACAGCTATGGGACTGCAGAATGTATATATATAACCCTCATTCTAGTGAAATTGTAGCTGGCTTTGTATCAGAAATTGTATCGGTTAAGCTGTCTGGAGTATTTAAAGTCCTGTTCTGGCTGACAAACGCAGCACAATGCTGGCTCCGCAGCCCTTGAGGTACTTGATGTGCATCTCCTGTACAGGAGGGGCTTTCTCTGGAGCCTTCCATCCCTTCTGGTTCTTTGGGCAGTTCTTTGCTTTTCTGCCTGCAGTTTTAGTGAGTTCAGCACGGTGTGGACAATACAGAGGTTGTGTGCAGAGAAACCCACACAGGGCAGCCAGGAGCAAAGAGGACCAGAGGGAAGGAAAATCACCACCATCTGTTTGAGGTAAAAGAGAGGAGGATCTGTGGTACCTCGCTGCCTAGTAAGAGATGAGATTTGGCTCTGGTTGGTGGTTGTGTGGCTGCCAAGGCTGCACCAACTGTAACAGGAAGGATCTTTCCTCCGCTCTGGCAATGAAGAAACCTGCTCCTGATTCCGTGAAGTTCAGTATTTTCTCTCTGGGATGAGGAGGGAATGAGGAGAGCAAAAAACAGTTGCAGTGTCTCATGTATGGCCTAACTGTTGAGTATCAGCATCACCAGCATCTCCTTCTCACAGCTGCAGAAGCAAACAACCCCAATGATTACTTCTAATACCTGACAGATCACAGACCTACCCAAATATGCACAGGGTTCATAATAATTTTACAGGAAGGTGTTGGCAGGAAAAGCATTATGGGATGTTTCAATTTATGCTATCATGACAGAAAACATATATTTGTAAATGTAGTTCTGCTGCAGACTGATAAACAGCACGTGTTGTTTCCAAGTGAAGGTTTTCAGGGTAGGCAAGAAAATCTGAAGCTCTTCTTTGAGAGTCTGTATTGGTAAGCCACTTAGTGCTGAAAAAATATGGAGTGATATCCCACTTACAAGTGATAGGAAGGAGATTATAATGTTTCTGAGTTTCTAGAGCCTACCAAATTCCCACCCCACAACCTTGTAGGCCATATGTATTTAACTTGGCTTACTTAAATGAAATTACAGAACCCTACAATTTGCTACATTACTTCCTTTATAAAACCTGAAGTGCTCACACACTTTTTACCTTTGCTCTCTAAGTGAGAAACTGTTTTACTCTTGTGGATTTTGAAGGCTTTTTATGAAATTGATGATATAGGAGAAAAGATTATTTTTATAAAGCCAGGGTCCCTTGTGTTGCTCTGGTTTTGATTAGTGTGAGAGCTTTGAGACAGACTTCATGGTGAGTGACTTGTTTAAATGCTACTTAGTTTTTAATATTTCATTTGTTGCCTTTAGAGAAAGTGAGATGTCCATAGGAGCTACGATTAACATTCTTTAGTCTGTTCCCAAAGGTTTACTTCTGTAAGAGAGATTATTGATTGTGACTCTTTGAAGGAGAATTGGCCAAAAATAATCCTTCTTGACAGGATTTCTTCTTGGGATAGGACCTGAGAGGGGGCATTTTAACAAAAATAACAAACACAGTTACAAACGAAACAGAATTTGTTTCAATCTCATGAAGGAATTCTGTGGATTTTGCTAGTTCTAATAATACAACACCTTGCTGTGCAAAGTCTGCCTCTCACCACAGGGTGGTATGGGAAAAGCTGCTTTTTTCATACCAGGAGCCTTTTACATCAGCAAACACACAATATTATATTCCTCAAGAATTAGTGTTTTGTTAGGTTGACAGAGGAAAGAGGGGAATTAAAGTTCTCTAAGGACAAGGTCTACTTTCATGAATCACAAACTGTGGTAGATTGGCAGAACTGGCCTATGAAGCAGAGGCACAAAGTTCAGAGCATTCCATTCATTTTCATGTGCCATTATGTGTCTGCACTGGAGATTGTCTTGAGGGGTCTCTTCGAGGTAGGCAGAGTTCCTCATTCAAACATACACAATGAAATAGTGGCAGGTAGGAGAGGCTGGGTTTTTGTTCTTCAAAAGACACAGAGGATTGGCAGAATGGTGAGCAAAGCCAAACACCTTAAGACAAAAGGAGACACAGCTTCCTAATTTCTTAACATGATGTGCATTTCTGAAGCAGCAAAATCAGGAGAGACTGTGGAATTACAACTCTGACCTCTGGGTCCAAGAGGTTCAGGTGGTCTTGAGCTAGGTTAGCCCCATTATAGTGATTTCTTTAGACTTATAAATACTACCTCAGCTAATCTTCCTCCCCCAACCCTTTTCAATTATCTGCAATAGATAGTACAGGAAAAGTGCTGCAAATCTTAGGCTATTTTAAGCTTTTTGTGACACCCACAGGGAGGAAGAGAGAAGGAAATCCAGGCAAATGTGGAGGTGTAGTTTCCTCAAGTTGAGTTTATGTAGCTTCTGTGAGACTCAAACACTGCTGTGAATAGAAGGACAACCCAAAATATCAGTTCTGTGCCCTGGACAGGGCTCGGGCTCTGCACTGGATTCCATGATCCTACATAGAGGTGAACTTGGGCCCCACTGGAGCTGTGCTGCAGGAACCACTGTTTTCTCAGAGCAGATCACAAAAGGTGCTAATAACGGTGGCAAGCCACAGATTGCAGGTTCTGAGCTTCACAGTTTTCAAGGATTGTCCTCCAGGTGCAAAAGTCTCTGAGTGAAAAAGCTGTGCTATGTGGGTTCCTCACATTTTCCTTCCCATGCAAGGATGGGTTTTCCACTGAACATTATGAAGAAATCCATAATTCAGAGAGCTTGGGAGATAAAATGTGGAGCATCTTTTTCATAAGCCCTTATTTATTAGGGGGACTGTACACTACTAGTGTATTGCAGAACTACCTATTGCAGGCTCTGCAGGCTTTGTGATTAAAAAACATTTTTCTGAGCACACATGTTTTAGGTAAGAAATTGTCCAGTGAACATCACTGGGTAATTATGATAAAAATGAGTCACTCCCATATACCTAGTAAGTGCAGTGATTTCCAAACCCAGGCTTGCAGGTTTTTTTAAGTAGGTATTTGCCTCTTGTTGGCATGGAGTTTGGTTAATGTTTGCTCTCCTTTAGCATAGGAGCACAGTGGAGGGAAGCAGACGCTGTGCATGTATCTGAGGCCTTTTAATTCCAGGTACACCAAAGAGAAACAAGCCATTACCCTTCACAGGGACAGCTCACTTCCAGCAAAGACTTCAGCATGCCATCCTGTCTCTGCTCCTGCCCAGAAGTACTAGCTTCACCTGCCCTCCCATAACCCATTTCTAAGTTGTTCCATGAGGTCCTGGATCCTATTCTTTTCTGATTCTTTGCTATTACCCTCGCTCATTCCCTCGGTAACTCCCAGTGCTTTTCATCCAGTCCATGTTGTTTATTTTGGATAAATAACATACAGCTATTCTGCTCACAAAGCTCTGTTGCGTTTAACCTTTTCTTTCTCCATCATAACTTCCCCCTTTTGTGCTTCAAATTGCTCCCTGAATCCTGTGGAAAAGTCTGTTGCAGGGAGGAAAAGGAATACTTTGCTCACCAAATCTGGGCTGTGGTGAGCAGGATGTAAGGGTTTAAAACTGTAGCAGCAGAAACTTCCTCCCAGCCTCATGCTAAGAGGTCAGGACAGCAAGAATTACAGTAGATTACTTAGGGAGGGAGGTCTTAAAAGAGAGAATAATAATAATAAAAAAAGAAAGACGGAAATGTTTGTCATTTTGAGTCCTGGTCCAAGATCTCTTGTGTTCTTCTTTTCAGCCCTGTTTCCTGTAAATCCATAATTCATCCAGAAATCCTTTTCAACTTCTTCTCACCTGCTATGAATTCTTTTTTTTTGCATTTTCCCTTCACTACCTTGTGGCCTGTTCAGTGTATCTTTTGTGGCATTGACTGTATCTATATAGATATATGGATTTATTATTATAAATCCTTGTATGAGACTAATACTTGCAACACAAAGCTTTTATATCTGTGAGTAGCAGATCTTTGATTGATCAAGAAAATAGCAAGATATGTTACAGAAAGAAGAAGATCTGTCGTTTGGTGGAGATGTTTCTGGGGTTTTTTATAAAATATTTGAGACTTTCCATCACTGGCAATAAAATTCTAATCTACTTGTCTGTTAAAAAAAGCATTTTAAAAAGACCAAATTAGCAAGATCCTTTTTTAACTTCTACTGACAGAACCCTCTACATAATTTTTTCTTGAAATTTATTGCTTCAACATTTCTCGTATTCTGAAGTCTTCACCTAAAGCTACTTCAGAGTATTTATGATTAAAATAATACTAGAATTATATTGAAGTATCAAAGAAGCAAGCAGTGACTATTTTATATGCGTATATGCAATTTTGTAATGGTTGTGTGTACACAGTAACATGGGACTGTATGACAATACAGCATAATGATGTATTGTATAGCAGTTATTAAATGTACTGTATTTTGCCAGGTTATTTTATTACATTTACAGAACATTTGTGTAAAGGTGATAATACATATTTGATCCTTGAATCTTGTCCCTGTTATCATTTATGCTTCGTATAAATACAATCCTTACTCCACTGAAAATAAGAATTTTTGCTCTGTTTTATTCAGATGTTTAAAGTCTATTTCCACTTGGACTCAGGATGAAAACTGAACTGAAATTAATGGTCATCAAACTATGGCAATGGTTTCCTATTTTTCCAGCAGGTTGTTTGTAGAATAAGTAGGAGGATGAAGGAAGGTTAACTTGAGCTTGAATTTGAACAAAGGCTGGAGTGCTAAAAGATGACAATAAAGAAATAAATGACAACTTCTGTGTCCTGGCTAATCCCATGCCTTGAATGGACCTCGGAGCTCAGAGAGGATGTGGTGGTGGACTTTGATCACATTTTTACATTCCTGACACCTTGCAGCACACATTCCCTGTCACTGAGTAAGAGGGTGGCATACACACAGTATCAGGGGGGCTTCTCAATCCCACAGGAGTTGTGATGAGATCAGAGTTTCCTTGGAGTCCATGTAGTGAACTAAGTGCATGAGAACAGCACAAACCATCTGCAGAGTGGCATTTCTCCCATCTTGCTTTCCTTTGCCTTCTCAGTGTTGGCCAACAGCTGTGGAGACAAGATGATCTTTGGAGCAGAGGGATCTGGAGAAAGAGTCTGTGCTCCTAGTCCTTGCCTGTGTTCTTCCCAAAGGGTGGGAAGCAGGGAAAGAGAAAAGCCTCCCAGAGAAGCAGCAACGAGGAATTGCCTTAGAAAAGCCAACTATGAAGTCTGAAAGTTTAGTAAATATTTGCTTTTGTACCTTGAGGCCAGCAATGTTTAAAATGTGAAAATGTTTTTCTTACCCTGAGGCCAAAGAAGTTTGTGCTTTGATTTAAACATTCATTCTGGTTTGTATTTCAGCCACCACAAAGTAAACTATCACACAAGCAGGGCTCTCGAAAACACTCATTGTGCATCCACCCTCCGGCTTCTATTTTATCACAAGTGATGAAGGATTGGAATTTAATAAGGGATAAGCTGTAGAGCTGGCCCAGAGGGTTAGCACAGCCAGCTGGGCTCCGAGTGCCTGGTAAAGGACTTTTGCCCAGCAGGTTTCTCTGAGTTTGGAAAGTCTGCATCACTGTGCAGCAGTCAAGAAGCAGCACAGATAAGCTCCCTAGGGAGCCTCCTCCAGACCCTCACAGCCGAGGCAGATTGCTCTTGTGAGAGACCTTTGGGAAAGAGAAATCTTTTCCAGCCAAATGGATTCCACCAAATAGGAGCGTGTTTTCCCATTCCACTGAGTCCTCCTGCAACCCTGGAAAGTGAGAAGATCTGTTCCTCATGCACAGCCCCTCTGCCTTTCTGAGGAGCTCCAGAGCAATGATTATGGTCTGCAGCCTCTGGGTTGCTCTGGGGTTTACTGACCTTACAGAAATCCCTTTGACTTCAGTTGTGATGTCAGATGAGTGCTGTAATTTCAAAACCCTCTGTGAATGTACCTCTGCATTCCTAAGACAGTAGCCTTGTCTAATGGTTATAGTAATACCTGTGTGTCAAAACTGAAGTGTTTTACAGGTCATCTACCACCCACAGCTGTGGGGCTGAGTCTCTTCCTCTGTTACAGCATGCCCATTTGTAAAATGGGTAATGTTTAATTACCTCGGGAATGTTTTTTCAGGACTGATAAATGTCTACAAAATCTTTAAAAAGAAAACTTGCTCCTTTTTTTGGATTAAGCTGTTTATCTATTATTCCAGTTCTTCGTGCACTGAAAAAAAAGGAAAAAAAAAACCCTTATCACTTCTCTACCATAGTTTTCAAAGCCTCAGTGTAAAACCAGGTCTCTTACATTAACTGGAGGAAGTAGAAAGCAAGGAGAAGAATTTTACAGTGGTGAAGATTTTCACCATCACCAGACTGAGATTAAGCACTACACTGAGTAGTGTTAGTGTTGTATCCCTTTTAAATCCATGCCACTGAGAAATCACGGCTGGTCTCATACCAGTTGAAAGTAGGTAAAGATGGACCCTTAAATTATTTTTTTTAATTTGCAGTAATACATTTTTCAATCTAAGTGATTGCTGGCTTAAGTTAGATGGATGGCAACCATTCTTGAATTGGATTTGAAAGTGCCTGTACTGGATAGAAATGCCAATATTTGGCTTTCATAGACCACTGATGAAGATTTGTTTGGGAACCACCATAAGCCACAGTGCTTTTAAAAACCAGGCAGATACAGGTGTGGGATGCAGCCCCAACCACACCAAGCATTCAGGCTGAGCACTCAAAGCACCTGGGTAAATGAGGAGTTATTTCTGAGCATTACACCAGCTGTAGGCGTGCTGCTGTCTGTCTGCTGGGTTTGGAGGCTGCTAACAAAGCCAGGAGAGAACAAAATACTGTTCTTTGGTGTCAGCTCACTAGGAACTGAAGAGAATGGAAAGGCACAGATTACGCTGCCTTACTTCACCAGTGGCAGTTTTCAGTCCTTACAGAGATGTTTTATGAACTGTCATCTTGCAGATTTCTCTGGCTGCCTGTGCCTGTGGCCATACTTTTCTTTTATGGTGTATTGTTCTGCTTCCTTTCTTTTTTTCTTGCTGTCCTGGAGCAATTCCAATGTGTGCTGTCCCATGATTTGGAGGTTACCTCTGCTGCCCCTGAAATTCTGGCATCACTGGATCTGTCCTATACTGAAAGACGAATTTGGAAGGCACCTGGCCAACAGATTGATTGTTAAACAGTGTTCAAAAGCTATACACACCATTTTAGGTCTGTGTTAAAATAGTCAAGTATCAATTGCTGTGGCTTTCCTTAGCCTCAGTCACTTATTTCAGTGCAGTTCAGAGGTACACCCAATTTCTAATGCTGATAACCCAGAGGTTCTGAATGTAAAGACGTCACTGCATCTCAAATACCAGCACGTATTTATAGCATCTGTCTCAGCAGAGTTTCCTTTCTTCCCTACAATTATTTGAAGGCTGTAAGCCAACTCCAACACCCACAGAGAACTAATTTAAATCAAGATTTAAATCACCAAGTTGGAAATCTTGGTTTAAATAATACATTTGATCTCTTTTTGCAGTAGTAAGTCATGCTAGATATTTTTTTGAAATAAAGGTTAGCTTTCATGGGTTGGTAACCATTAGAACACCTAAAGGGGGCCTAAAAGAAAGCTCAAGAGTTGCTTTTTACAAGGGCATGTGGGGATAGGACATGGGGAAATGGCTTCTAAGCAAAAAGGGCGTAGATTTAGATCAGATAATAGGAAGAAATTCTTCACTGTGAGGGTGGAGAGGCACTGGAAGAGGTTGAAGCTGAGGATGCTGCATCCCTGGAAGTGTCCAAGGTCAGGTTGGATCAAAGGAGTTACCTGGTCTAGTGGGAGGTGTTCCTGTCCATGGTGGGGGTGTTGGAACTGGGTGATCTGTCCCTTCCAACCCAGACCATTCTGAGATTCTATGATTTGTAACAAAAGATAATACACAGTGAAGTCTTTTTCCTTGTTAACCAGAAGTATTTCTCTATGAATATTTATTATGTTGATAAATTAATGATCACTTTATCATAATCTTAATTTTGTCATATTTTTAATTGGAAAATGAAGCATAGCTCATTTATTTCTATATTTTTTCCTTGTTTTTATGAACCTATAATTGAATGAAAACTAGAATTCAATAAAAATTCGCCAAATAGCTTAATATTCTCTTTGTTACTGAAATAAAATATATTAAGTGATATCTTATAAGAAAATAAAAACCCACATTCTTTCCTTAGCTTAAAAGCAACTAACTGGTTTGTTACTATGAATAATTAAGTTATCAGTCACTGAAGTAAGTCAGAGCAAAGAAATTGCAGAACTTAATTGTACTAATTTTTATTCATAATTGGAGAAGGAAAAAAGTCCTTTTTTAAAATTCTCTGTGGATTCACAACTTGAAATGAACTTGTTAAATAGAACTGATGGAATGAAATTAAATTAGTAAATATTTTGTGTGTGCAAGGAGGCTACTTCTTCCAAATTTTCTACTTCAGCAAATTCTTGTCCCAGGGATCCCACCTATTTCACCTGACTAAAACCCACCTAGTACACCTGACTAGAACTTCAGCAGTAGCAATATGTTATTTTAAGAAATTATCTAATTTTAAGCCATGATATTAATTGTTTTCCTTTCACATTTCATTTAAGTAAGGGGTTTTCTTTAAGTTTTTATTTCATATAAAGTTTTTTAGGTTTTGAGTGACTGGTAGTTTTTTTCAACTACCAGGGAGTGTAGAAAAGGCAGTGTCTTGTGTTCTGCATAGGCCTACTAATTTAAGTTATGCAGGTTGTGAATTGGCATGAATTGTGTGCTGTTAAAACCAGAAAATGGCATGAAAATTATCTGGAAACCTCATTCTCCAGATGCAAGAGGGTATTTTAAGCTACTGGCTTGTCCAGGAATTCCCTGGGCTGAGAAATATCCATCTCTGGCAGGAGCAGCATCTGGCATCATCCCTGCTCAAGATCTCTTTTTTCCTCTTGTATAACACAGAAGGAAGAGGGTAGATGTCACAGCAGCAAATAACAGTTGAGGCATAGGGCATTTCCCAGGGAATTAATGGCAGGCTTGGGTTAATGGTCTCCCAGTTTGCTTTGGGCCATCAACTCTCCCAGCTCCTTGTTAATCCCCAGGAAATGCCCTGCAACTCAGTTCTTACTGTGGGTAGCGAGAATCAACAATATTCTGTGTCTGCCTGTGTAGTGAAGACAGGAATGGAAGGTAGTAAATTTCCCTTCATTATGAAAATCTGGCATATTCTCATCCAGACACCTTTTGTTCTCCCTCTTAACATTGACAAAATGTGCTGAAAAAGATTTCCTCATCCATGAAGTGATGCCAGAGGATACAGACAAAATGTCTCATCCCTTCACTCCAAGGTCTTTTCACTTTCATTTTTCCACCCCCAGCAGCCCGTTTGCAGGTTGTTTTATACCTGAGTGGATTTTAGAACGTGGTCAGATCTCCACCTTAACGAGAAGGAAGTCATTTAGCAGGTAGCTGAGTTTTATGTTCTAGATAAGGGTTGCTGAGCAAGAGTCCCCCTCACAACTCCTGCTTTGCTGTTGGATGGGCACAGAAATTTTAAAGCGAGAGCAGAAAACTCTTCTGACACAAAAGGAAGATGAGGAGTGATGTGCCCCTCTGAATAAATATCTTTGCTGCAGGAATAGGTATAATCTGAATAGATATAATCAATTATAATAGATATAATCTGAGTTGTTTGGGGAGCAAGTCATATATAGGTAGAAGGACAGAATACATCTTGGTTGGGTGTAACACTTTGTATTTTGGCTCTTCACCCATCATTTATTTAACACAATTTTGAGCTGTGAATTGCAGGTGTTAGACACAACACACCCTGAACTCCACTGTAAAATGCAGTCACTCTTGCCTGAGGTAAGCTGAATTCAAAACTTTATATGTGAGTATTCTAATTTTGGCATGAATAGATTCCACATATAGCTTACCATGGTATGAAATTCCATAATGTTGCTATGGAAGAACTCTGATTTGTACTAGCCATGCACACTGCAAAAAAATTTTTCCCCCATATTTTACATTTTTAAGGACACAGATTCTATCTGGAGCTGTACCCATCCTTGTTTTTTGAGTTTTCTCAGGGACAGGGTATTTTGTCTCAGGCATGGTTGTCTGTAGGCATCCCCCTGAACCCTGAGCCAGATACCATCACACCTCCAAAGAACAGAAGAGCAGAGTTGACTCACTCCCAGACCAGCAACTGACTGGTTTGGCCTGAATGCATGTCAAAGATTTTGGGGGAGGCTGGATATGCACAGATGGGTGCTGCAAAAGGTGTTCACAGACTGCTCTGGACCACCTCCAAAGTCCCATGCTGGGGTAGAAGACTGAGTGATACAAAGACCTGCTAAGTAAGAGCAAAAGGCAGACACCCTATCTGTCTCCTTTTGAAAAGGATTTGAAATATTTGTTCTTTCTTGTTTCCAGCACACTGGGAAAGGTTGCCTGGTGTTGTTCTCTCTCGGCCAGTTGCTCTCCTGTCTGAACAGACAATCCTCAGATCAATTTTATTTTTTTTTTTACTCAGTTTGTGGGCTGATCTAGGGGAACAGCATGGCTCCCTGTCTCTTTTGGCAGAGGTTCCAAGCCAGGCTCTGACAACCTGGGTCTGTTGCAGGCAGATCCCAAACCAAAGTGTTCCCTGTCCAGTGCCATGTGCTGCTTCTGTGGAGGGGCTGCAGGCCATCAGGGAATGTGGGAATGCTATTTTTCAGGAGCTGCCTGCACATTATTACCTGCATCATGATCCAATCTCCCTCCTCCAGCAGCCATAAGCACCCCTGTGCATTTCAAAAGCCTCATATGACTTCTCTGATACTTCCACAGACTGCAGCAGATCAGGGAGCTGGAAAAGGCAGAAAGTGAAGCCAGAGAAGTTACATTTGTGGGAAGGAAGTTGAATTCTCATGAAAGTGATATTGGACATACAATTTCAGAGAATTTGTCTCCTATACCATGGATAGAAGTCCACCATCCCCTGAACTGAGGTAGACACACTCTGATTTAAGAGGCCATGCATGACTCATCCCTTTTACCACGTTTTTAGGCAGAGTGTTCATACAAAGCAATGTGTGGTGGAATCTAAGAAAACTGGAAATTTTCTACTGGTCTATGGTCAAAATTCTCTGCAAGCACAAGGATATGTTATTCATCACCTTGTTGAGAGTCCACTAGTACCTTTCTTCATTTTTTGATAGCACACTTTCTTAATCGGCCCATACACAGAGGAAATTATGTTGTTGTAAAGGAAAACCTCATCTTAAAAATAAAGCCAGCACCAATATCCTCAGCAGTTTCCACATGCTCAACATTAGCTTCACCTTGTGTTTTGTGAAACTTGCTGCTGTGCTGGCAACATGAACAATGATCATCTGAAGATCATTTCTTAGGTTTGCCTTTGGATCTCATGTAGATTAAACAGCAAAACCCACATCAAGAGAGAAATGTTTTCTTCTGTATTTCACTATGCTTTTTAGGGACTGTCTAAGAAATAACTTTTCTTTACCTTTTTCTTTTGAGGTTTGAACCTCTCACTCTGTTGCAGTCATCTCTCATTGTCAATGCACCAGGGTCTAGCAAATCTCTGTTGTTTTGGAAAGGAAAAACATTCTCTGTGTGCTACCCTAATAAAGCTGTGTGAGCTGCTTGCTCTGCACTTGCCACAGAAGAATCTTTGGGGGCAAGTGTAGGGCTGTGGTACAGCCCAGGGCTTGACCTGTAAGTAAGGAAGGAGCTGGAACAATCAATGGCCAGCAAATGAAGTTTTCTTTGTCCCTGTGTCTTGCAAGGCAGCACAGACACCTGTGATTTTGGGGATCCAGGAAGTAAAGGAAGAAGCTGGGATCTGTAGTTGGCTCCCAATGGGCATTTGGCCAGGTTCCCTCCCTGGCTCCCTGGAAAGGCAATTGGAAGTGCTGCTGCATTCTCCCTTTCTTTCAAGTCCATCATTTCCTCTTGAGGTGCAGGTGGGAGCAGAGCCCTGTTGTTTTCCCACAGGTATTGCTCTGGGTAGGAGCATCTTCCTGCTCCACACTCTCTGTCCATGAGGGTCTTGTGCTGGCATTTGCTCTATGGAATAACTCTGAAATCCACAGCATTTCTGCCAGCACAGCAGGCTCTTCCAGCCCATCTTGTATTTTTCTGCAATAATGTGGCTTCAGTAGTTAAAATGTGTGATGTATGTGTTTTGAGGAGGCAAATCCAGGACAAAATACAGAAGAAAGGCCCTGACTGTTGGCAGTTCTCAGAGTTTACCACTTTTCACCTCTGCTCCCTTGTATAAATAGCAAAGCTTTAGATTTTCTTTCATATCAGAACATGAGTACTTGCATTTATAAAATATAAATTATTTAAAATTTCTCTGCTGTCAGCATTTTGAATATCTTAAGATAATTTTTCCTCTGCAAGTCTCAGATCAAAAGCTGTTTCTTCCCCCTGTATTCCTGAGCTCTAAGTTTAAAATAAAAATGAACATATTGAATTTGAAGAATTGTGGAAGTAAATTTTACTACAAGGCTTAGACCAATGAATACCTGATTTTAATATCTGGAAATGTGTGATTTTACGTTATCAGTTAGGTAATGGTGTGTTATTAGCTATTTTATTTCTGTACTAGACTGGGATACATTTATGAAATTCCTTAAGGTGAACTGAAAAAAAAAAAAGAAAATGCAATGGACTAGAATGTTGTGGTTGTGTGCCATAAACAGTAAATAAGTACACAGAGTTTGAGAGTTTTAAAATCTCCACACTATTTAGGGACACATTGAGGGGATATTGCTGTTAGGTTAAAAACATGTGCTCATTGCCCCAACTTTGCTGTCGGGCTCACAACACCCTCAAAACATGTGATCTCAGACCCTCAGGTTTTCAGCAGAAAGTCTTTCATGTGAAAGGAAAAAAAAAAAAAAGTCAAGGAGACAGATTTTGGTTTCTGTTTGTTTTTTAAAAGCTGCAGAATGATGGTTCTATAGAAGCCATATGAATTTTATTCCTACTCAGTCCCCTCCCGAGCATCGTCTGGGCTATAGACAAAGGGCTGTGTTGCTTAGCAACCCCCCTAAAGCTCATCAACACAGCCTTGGTATTAATATTTATCCCCCCCCTTCCTTAAAAAAAAACCTTACTCTGGAATTTGAAATGGGATCTGTCCTCCCTCTCTTTTGTGCAATTAAAGCAGTACTGCTCACTTTTTCCAATTAATGGCACTGGCTAAACCAAAAAATTTCTGCCAGGAGGGCCAAATACAGCTCTTGGGCGACTGACTGGAATAAAAGTTCCATCAGGGATGAATTTCTGTGGCTCAGTGTGTTTTCTACTCTGTGTTTTGTAGTTTCCTTCAGATCACTGAAATCTCTAATTTCCATCTTCCCACCCTTTTTTTCTGAGTCCTCTCCTTCCATTCCCATACTGAGGTGCTCCCTCCTGGCTGCATCCTCCTTGCTGCCTCCAGCAGCCCTGGCTTCCTCAGTGGGGCACTGTGAGGGCAGGAGGGGTTTTCCTGCAGCCTCTGAGGGTACCCAGACACCAGGACAGGTGCTGAACAAACCAGGGTAAAAAAAAAATCAGTAAACACAACTAAAAGCTCAAATACCCACATTGGGACTAACCAGGACACGGCTGTTCCTTGGCAAAATGATTTTCTGCACCAGCAAGAGCCCTTTGCACAACATGAGTCCCTTTACAGCCCATTTTTGAGAAATTCAGTAGAATGTAATTAGCACACAGACTGGAGAAAATGTCTCTGGAGGGAGCAAAGCAAATTATTCATTGCCAGGGAAATATTCGGAATTGGCTCTGGCTTTCTGTTTGTGTTAAATGGCCATGAGATCCAGGGATATTCACTTCTCTGGCCTTCAGCCTTTCCAGAGAAGCATCACCAGAAATAAAGATCTGAGTCTACCTGTACAGGCAGTGTACACTCATCTATAAACTTGTCATTGTATCAAAGCACCGTGGTTACACTGGGATTTGGAGTGAAAAAGAGAAGCAGGATGGAAATAAGTCAGTTGGAGCTACAATTTACTGTGCACTGCTGGGAAAAGGACACTTAAATTAGTGTCTAAATAAGGCTTTGGTGTTTAAAGTTTTGGTCACATTTGTATTCTCCAAAATTCTGGCCACAAAATGTAATGCTCTGCAAGGCACAAATTCTTTCTGGAGTAAGATGGGGTGTATGAGAGACTGCTGGGAAAAGACACTGAAGGATGAGAAAAGAACTGTAATTCTGCAAGCAATTTGTTTTCAAAATCATTTTCCTTTGGGGTTGAAGAAGAAATTATTTTAAGGTCAGGAGCAGATGCGTATGGAAAACTAATTGCGAATGTGATAAAAGAAAGAGTTGCAGGGTCCTTCAAACAGAAGCAGCAACTCTGTAAAGAGCAATATTGACTTCAGGCTCCCGCAGTGTCTTAAAACCATGTATAGTCTTTTTTTTCTTCATAATTTCTACCCCTTCTGTCATGCCAAGCAACAGGAAGAACTGTTGACTAATATCAGTGAGACAGGAGACCACAAAGACTTATGGTTGTTAGGCTGCTCTGGAATGGAGAGGACATCTTGCAGGAGCCTCACAGCCAGTTCCAGGCTACCCTTCCTAGCTGTGGATATGAGCCATATCTCAGGCCCACACTTTCCCTGGAGTGTTCACCAAGACCTGTCATGTGGACTTGGCCTGTAAACTCAATGCAGGGTTCTTTAGAACAATGTTAATTCCACTTGGCCAGATCCTCAGCTGGAGCCAGCCAATACACCCATTGCTTTCATAATCCACACTCACTGTTACAGCCAGGAACGATCAGTTCTTTATACCTAAAATATTTCTTTCTTAGAAGTCCTAAAATCTGAAACCTTCTTGCTTTTTATTGTATTAGCCTTCATTTGAAAGAAAATCAGCTTTCAGCCTCTATAAACTGGACCTCCTTTTGATTCCATTCATTTTTCATTAGTTTTGCCCTTGTGAATCTCCTTTAGGATTATTCCTGATTTACACTGATATAAGAATGAGGAGATACAGGACCACTAAGTGGTCCTGGAATTTAGAGCCAAAATGTGTGTGCCAGTCTAGGTGCAGGTACATCTCAGCACAGGGAGTACAAATATGGGAGAGGAGAGAAGGGGAGTGGGGCAGACCCAAGCAAACTGAGTGGGAGCTGTGCACGGGGCTGAGCCACTTAGAGAACAGTAGAAGCACCTCCTCTTAATCCAGCTGTTGAGGATTCAGCCTCACCTTTGCTTGCTCTCACATCCCCCAGCTATAAGCAGACACCACCTTTTGCATCCAGTAGTGTCAGTACTCTGTAGAACCTTGCTGGTAGACTTTAAATCCCTTCTTGACAGGTTTGGCAGGAAAACAGCTTTCACAAACTTCCCCTGTTCTACTTTGGGCAAAGAAACTCAGGCTAGTCATGCCTGATCTTTCCAGCTGTGGGAAGAAAGGCACACAAGAGCTTCTCCTTCAGCACAGCAGGAAGGACCTCCATGCAGTGGGGAGGTGGGTGATGCCTGAGGGTAGTGATGCCTGAGGGTAGTGATGCCTCCCAGACTTTACTACACGCAGAAGAGACTGGCTGGTCATTGCTGTAGTTGCCCTTGCCCAGGTGTTAGTGCTGCCTTTTTGCCCAATCAGCTACAGCATCTTGAGAAGTTGCAGGGCTGCACTTCCAAGGGTAACTTGTTTAATTGGCTTTGTCCTGCTGTTTACCTCTTTAAATGGCACTTTGGGGGGAGCTATTGCTTCTCATTTACTTCCTTTTCTCTTTTTTTTCCTCTTTTTTTTCTGACAGGAGTTAGTGCTGCTGCTCATCCTGATCTCCTGAGCAGATTCTCATCTTCTCTGTGACAGGGACTCCTTTTTGTGCCCTGGGCATTTACTTTTGAATTATTTTCATTTAAAACATTGCTGGTGAAAAGCAGAGGATCCTGGATTTAATGCAAAAGACTGGATCTAGCCTGAGCAAGGAAAGAGCAAATTTCCTTACCTTTCGTTGGTCTCTCTCAAAACCGCCTGAGGCAGCACTGAACTTGTTCATTCTTCTGTAAGTCCAACTGGGATAGTGTATTTTCCACTGGGACCAGTAAGATCCATGTTAGACCTGTTGTCAGATTGACTGGATTCAGCGACCACCAGTCAGGACATCTGGGCTTGAGCCAGCAACCAAGAGATCCTATCTGACCAGTACGTGCTGCTCATTTTCACCTTATCTGGCTGCAAAGGGCTGAAAGGGTTTGTGTTTGCAAACCTTTTCCTCTTATGATTTCCCTTCCTCAGCATTCACACATCCTGCTGGTTTTGAGTTAGCCAATAACCTCAGTTTTGGTTTTGAGCTTCTAAAATCACTTGTGCAAAGTAGAAGGGGGGGGGGGGTTTGTCCCAAAGAAACAATACTTACCATGTGTAAAATGCTTTTCACCTAACAGACTAATTAATCCTTGCAATATCCCTGGAAGGAAAGTAAACATTATCTCACTTTTACACACAGGGAAACTAAGGCAGAAAGGTGAAGTGAATTGCTCAAGGCTAATGAAAGATTTAGTGCTGCAGTCGGTTTTATAAACACGGGGGTTTTCCGGCTCCTGGTCCTGCATGAACGCAATTAGAGCAATTCTCCAGTGGATAAAATAGGCTACAAGGCATGACCTTGCCCTTGAAGGAATGGTGTTGCTCTGGGGTCTGTGGAGAAGCTGAGGCTCACAACTAGGGAGAGGTGAGTGAGGGGCAAGTGCTGCACTGGTCTGAGCCCCATCCATTTCTAACTGTGCCCCACTGTCCCAAAGATAAAACAAGCTACATAACGTATTCAGCAAATGGAGCCACAGAATGCTGCAAAAGTTCAAAGGAGTTTTGGGTCAGCTGTGGCAAATCAGTGTAATTTTGGGTCAGCTGTGGCAAATCAGTGTAATCTGGACACAGTGTGGAAGACACGAGTGCTGCATAGCCTGCAAATGAGCCTCCGTGTGATGGAAGTATGATTTGCTATGCCTGTCATCAGGGGGAATAAACAAGAATATTTGTCTGCCTGTCTTTTTTAGGTATTCTATCTCAGGAAAGGTTGTGAGCAACTTTCCTGGTAAGTATTTTATGCTGGCACTGTGCTCATTCTGCTTAAAACAGTTCCACTTGTTCCAGAATTACACCGGGCGAGGGAGCAGCCTTATCACAGCACTAGACAAGTTCTGGAATCAGTGACAATGGTGTGAGCAGAGAAGTTGATTAAACTTCAGAACTCCTCAAGCTTTCTGCTGCTGTACCTGAGCACGGGGCTGGCCAAAAATACCTGTCTCTGGACCAGCCAGCAGAGGAAAATTAGAACATCTGTGCAGCAAGGAAACTTTGCTGTGTCGTCAGCCAGCATTGTCAAAGGCACTGCTCTAGGGAAGGTTGTACGTGTGCTTCAGTCTTGCTATTAATAATGAGTATTTCTGCTCTTTCTGAGACAGAGAACTAGTGACTGAGGAATCAACACTGCCCCTCCAAACTCACCAGACTGTTTTCATAGCTAGTGGGTCTATGCTTTAAAACAAAACAAAAACAGCTCCAAAAATATGGCAAGTGAGTGCCAATAATTTTTATTTCTGCACTGAAGCAAATTGTTCCAAGCATTTTGTGAGAGAAGGACAAGAGAGGACAATCCATCAGTGTAGAGTACATCAACATATTAAAAAAATGCAAGTAGTGGGGAAAGCTTTTAATTTGAATGATATCGGTGCCCACAAGCATGACAATAATTAAAGGTCTGCCAGCATGGCTATTATACATTCTGGTTTAGTGCATTTAATATCTCAGCTGCTTCAAATCACATCAGCCTGATGGCTGGCAAACATGTTTCCACTCTGGATGCAAATCAAACTCTCACACACCGTTCTGAAGCCTCACTTTAAAGGTAGGACTTTTTTGCATCAAGACAGGACAGGCTGTCCTTCGTCCTTGCAGTTCTGTAATTCTGGTATGCTTCTGCTGCCTGAGAAAAATGAGAATAAATTATTCTCCTTACAGTTAGACGAAGTGTTATCCTAGCCTGCTTCAGGGCAATTTTTCCACTTCTCAAAACTTTCTTTCTCCCGTGGCAGGTGCGCGTTCCGGGATCTGCCAGGGATGCTCCCTCCCTTTCGGGCTGTAAGGAGGGTAAGGGAGGGGCTGTGGTCCCTCCGTCCTCTGCAGCCCCGGGCGGGTGCCTGGCAGGGCACACTGCGCTCCATTGCATGCAGCGTGCCGCGGGTGGGCTGAGAGCCAGGCTGCAGCCAGCTCTGAAGGGCCAAGGGGGCAACCAAAGGTTTTTACTTCATCTTCTGGAGCTTCCGCGCTGCGTTATTCCCGCAGAGCCACAGGACCTCCTCGGGAAGCGCAGCCTGGAGCGGCGCTGGCACGGCACCAAGGCGGATGAGAACAGATGATCGCTTCTGCAAATAGTAATTTCCAACACTCCCCAAAACAAGCCAACAAATTATTTTATTTTCATTTGGTGGGGGGGATAAAAATTAAGAAAAAACCAACAGAGAGACTAACAGGCAATGTGACTTGCATCACCATGAAGCCTCCGCTTCCATGTCCCCCACTCACTTTCCCTCTGCCTGCTTTCCCTTTCAGCCCATAACCTCAGGAGGGCAGGAGCTGTCTCTCACTGGGTGTTTATGCAGATCTGAGCACAATGGGGCCTTGATCCTCCCTGGGTCCTTCTGATGTTGCTGCAGTGCAGCTGAAGAGGAGGTTTTAGACAGAGATGGCTGCTAGCTTCAACTTGTAAGAGACTGAAAGTGCCCTGGAGGTCAGGGGGGAGGTGACACATCCTGAGACCTTGGGAACATTAAGGAGTCGAACAATTAGCTGGTTGGAGGTTGGCAGGGAGAGTGCTGGATGTGAAGCCACCAAGCAAAAGTGTGACCTTGTTAGGATTAAAAAATGGAGAGCTCAAGGGGGCACAGAAGGGAGAGTGAGAGGTCAAATGAAGGATATAGACAGACAGATACAAAAGTTAAAAAAAATCCAATGACAGTTTTCTTTGCCAGTTTCACATCTGCTGTTGTACTGGCTCGGTCCCTTAAAAATCACACTGGGGCAGTTTTTTTCCCTTAAGAGATATGGTAAATGATGGTGTGTGTACTTCCAGACCGTTTCAAATGCAAGGTAAAGTACAAAAACATTTCGAGCAAATGTGATTTGCAGTGGACCAGGAGAGAATGCACCACAGGTTTGTATCACATCAGTTGAGGGGCAGAAACCCTCTCTTTTAGGGGTCAAATATTTCTTAAGCTGTGCTGATTTGACCACTCAGGGCAGCTTTGTTTTAAGGATGCTGTCCTATATGGATTCACTCTGCTTGGAGGAGGTGTGAATTCATACTGCAGCCTTTCCTTCAGTGGGGACATTGGTACAGCTCTGTCTGCCCCTCTGCATACACATTTTGGAGGCTGCTTCATCTTAAAGCCTTCTATACCCTATCAAACTGTTCAAAAGCTATTAGGAACAGGTGCGCCTACCTTAGCAATTTAGTGTGCTGGAGGCATTCTTAGTATAAATTCCCTATGTGTCCTTACTTTGAATCTTGCAGTTGCACTCAGGCATCCCTCTGATCACAGCAGTGACCAGCTCAGGGCCATTTCCTACCTGTTGGAACCAAGGCTGGAGCCATGAGTTGGCACCCAGGGTGCTGCGCTTGCAGAGCAGACAGAGCTGCCAGCTGTTGGTGCTCTGGATTTGTGTGAGGGGTTGCACCACTGGCTGCCCAGGCTTCATGGCTGGGAGAGGTGTGATGTGAACATGTGGGTTTGGAGCTGTAATGGCAGCAAAATGAACCAGATCCTTAATTCCAGTTGGTGGTGTCGATATATTCACAGAGCATTTGAATCAGGTAAGCTTTGTCTACCAAAGACACAAACCCACACCAGCCCTGATTAAGTGCTGGTGGCTGGATTCAGTCATCAGCTATAACAAATAACTTGAAACAGCATCTGTTTTACAAACAACGTTGGTAATTTTAACAAGAGTAATTTTTTTATGCTGATCCACGTAATGATTACTTTAAATATTGCTGTCTGCTATTAATTGTGGCTGTGCTGCCTGCCTGGCCAGTGCAGAGTGTGTGACACAGCGCTGGCTCCCTGCAGGGCACCTGGCCAAACACAGCCTGAGAGGAAGCAGGTTTTAACAAAGACCTGCACTCTGAAAGAAAGCCAGATCAAACACTTTCATTTGTGTTCTGCCCCTCACCCACAGGATCCCGCTACCCCAACTTGGACAGTATCTGCAGTTACCACTGTTGTCCAGAGTCGTGTCACAGACTCAGGATTCCTACTCCTTTCCATTCCTTACTTGCATCCACTGTGCTGGGAGGTGCAGCACTGGAGGTGCCCTGAACCTGCTTTCCACGAGGCCCACTCCTTCTCCACATCATCCAGCTCTGATGGGAGCTCATTTCCCCCAGCACTGCCCATGGGCTGTGGGATCATGCCAGACTGCCAGTTAATATCTGCAGAGAGAAAAGTGTGAAACTTTATTTGGGAAAATGCCTCCAAAACCAGCATCTGGATCAGAGCACCTGGAAGAAACTGTCTAGTAAAAGCCCTCAAGCACAGGGAATGCTGGACACCAAGCTGGCCTGGCACCAGCAGGATGATGCTCCATCAGTGTCTCTCACAGCCTCAGCCACATCACTTGATTACTCTGGGCCACCAAAAGAGTCAGTGACCTCCAAAATCCTCTTCCACACAGGGTTTATCACAGTAGGCTTGGGAAGGCTGCTAAGGAACCTCTGGCTCAGGCTGTGTGTGGGAAGAAGAGGTTAAAGGAGGGGCTGGGGAGGAGCTGGAGTATAAAGACATGTGGCCTGGGAAGGGATTTATCCCAAAAGGAGGGAAGTATCAGAGCAGCCTGGGAGGGGATCACAGCAGCAAGAGCAATAATGCAGCTTTTTTTGCCACCAAATAAAAAGAGGGAGTTAGATTGACGTGAAGATATCACTGCTGGCAGATATGGTTCCCAGGGAGTTCCCAGTAGCACTATTAATAAATGACAATTTTTATTATTTACTTTGCACTTCAGAACCATTCTGATTCTCACTGTTCGCTGCATTTTTGAAGAAACATCAACACCAGAGTGAGCCTTGGGCACCCATCTTTATAATGCACAAATTTACCCTTGCCTCCTTGTGCCTGCAGGTTACCAGTTCATTTTGGGAGTAACTTCCCTATCTTTCAGCATTTGGACACTGCATTTGCTTACACTCAGAGGCAGGCTGCTAGAGGATATACAAGGGTTTGGGGCAGCCAAAATGGGCAGTATCTGCTGGTTCCTGGGTGGTATGGGGATTTTTACACTCCCTTTAACCATAAAATAGAAAAAGAAACAGGCCAGGCTGAACCAGTCCCACCCTTGTCTGGCCTACATCTCCCTACTGAACATCAAAGTTCCCCAGTAGCTTCCCATTCTTCAGGATAAAAACAGTGACAGAGTCACATGGACATCTTTGAAACATCTCATTTTAACTCTTGGGGTTGCTGATACCCAAATTTGATATTTAGGAGCAGCAGGATGTGAAAGGATCAGTGTAGCCAGAGGTTCTTCTCCTGGGAAATGTTCGGGAAGCTGCAAAAACCAGCAAATCTAAACCCCAGTAACTCTTACCTGAATGCTGGCATTAAAGTCACATTAGGACACCCCATTTGTGAGCTATATGCTTGTGATCACAGTGTAACTTCCAGTATTTTAGATGTAACAGTGAAGCCAAAGGGCAGCACAGCAGATGAATGGGAAATTGATCATCTCTTCTGGACATATCCCACTGTATCCCAGAATCTATGTGCGTGGTCCAGGTACTGCAGTGATAAATGCTTTGGTTTATAAGTTAGATGAGACTTGTGTTGCTTAGGGCAGAATGGTTGAATTCTGGAGCTCTGTGTCTTTGGAGTTTATGATTTGAGCTGAGTTTTCTGACCAGCAAAGTTCTTATTTTTTTCTTTCTTTTCTTTTTTTTTTTTGTTCCCCAGGAATTTTGCTCCAACAAATTGCTCCAAAAGCAAGTAGTCTTAAGAGTTTAACAGATCAAGTTTTTGTTGAACAAATTTGTTTCATTTCTTAAACCCTTTTATTTATTTCTACAGGTCATTAAGTAAAAATTCATATCACCTAGGGTCACTTTCCTATCAGACAGGCATATCCAAATATTTAATGCACAAGTTGAAGTACTCAAGCACTGTCTTTAAATCAGGTTCCTCATACCTAGTCCTGCATAATCTACATCTCCATTTCATAGCAATGCTTGAAAAAAATCACTCCAGCATTTCTTCCCTTTATTGTTTATCTTATGGTTTAGATTAATGTGACCCTGTCAATTACTTTGCCAAATTGAACCATCAGCTCAGAACTCCAAAACAGGCATGTGAAAAATGTCCAGTAGAGTATTTTCTCTCTAAGATTAGGTTCTACCCTATCATCCAGGGTTAATTTAGGACCATTAATTATGCGTGGGTTGGCCATAAGTTTTCAGGCATGTATTATTTTATTACCTGATCACATAATTAAAATGTCACTTATCAAGGGACAAATTTTAATGAAGTTAAAAGCATCCTGATGACATATTATTATTTGACCTGTTATATAAGAGGATTATTTCTTGCCTGTTACTGATTGAGTTTCATTGACAGCATGAAAATCACTGGTTTTCAATTAGCTTTTTCTTCAGAGAAGACCCAAAGCCATATACCACATCCTTCTTACTCCTTTCAGGACCCCCGTTCTCTGAGGTACACTAAGGTACACTGTTTTCACACTCTGAGCTCATCAGCTTGTTCAGCTGCTAAAGGAAGGGTAAAAGTTGTTGATCTGTGATAAAATGTGTTCAAAGAGGGTCACGAGGAGGAGGAGGCCATAATTACAGTGGTATCTGCTGAAGGTCACTCAAATTGAGCTCAGTTCAGCTGGAACTGGAGGAACTGACTTAGGATACAAGAGAAAAATGTAAACTTCAACAAAGCAACAGCTAGGATGGTGACAAAATAACTTACAACAGGATTCTCTAGTATGTAAATATCGCTGGAAAGAGGTGAATCTTGAGAGGACCAAGCTGTTCTAGTGAAGGTTAACAAAGACAAACTAGAAAAGCACTGGCTTACTAGAAGTTGCCTCCTGCTGGTGCCACCGAGGGGGCAGATGAAGGGGGTAGGAAGGGGTTTGTTGCTGCTCAGGTGGTAACAGACTGGATGGATTTTTGCCATTCTGGGTTCTGAAGCCTGGCAAGCAGTTTTATCCAGGTACATTCTCCAAGTGTTCATTGGGAGTTACTTAAACGAGAACCTGACATAATTTGCTGGGGTTTCACCTGTACTGGTAATACCAAAGGATGTTAGGCTTAGAGAAGACATTAGGAAGAAATCCTTGACTGTGGAGGGGGTGAGGCACTGGCACAGGTTGCCCAGAGAACTTGTGCATGCCCCATCCCTGGAAGTGTTCAGGGCTAGGTTGGATGGAGCTCTGAGCAACCTGACCTGTTAGAAGGTGTCCTTTCCCTTGGCAGGGGGGTGGAACAGGATGATCTTTAAGCTCTCTTCCAACCCAAATCATTCTGCGATTCTGTGGCTTAAGAAGGAAAGAACGTGCAATGGACAGACAGTGGAGTAGATTAGCTCATTCTCTCTTTATCCTAGTTCCTGATCTTGAGACCAGGCAGACTGTGCTGCAGTTACAGTCTCCAAATCACAAAGCCATGCATTAAACCAACATGCTCAGCCTCAGAACGGGAGAATACACCAGCTTTGACCAGCCTTAAGAGAGATAATGCATGAAATGCTGCTGCTGCTGCTTCCTTCAGTCTCAGAGAAGTGGTGGGTTGTTTCTCAGGCCACCATCTGACCCCAGACTGGATGTACAACCTCTCTGACAGGTGCAGGGATAACCCTGGCATTTGCCCCAACACCAGTGGTTCCAGAGTTTTGTTTCTTTAGTTGATGGATACTGGCAGTAACAAAAATCATTTGTGGTGCAATAAGTACTTCTGTGTCTATCTGGTTCAGTGACAACAGTATAAACTCAGAAATTTTCTCTGCTTTTTCTGGATCAGAGTTTAGCCTGGTGGTGAGCACTACCTTGGTCTGACATGAGCTGCATCTTGCAGGAAAAGCTCTGACCGCAAGATACGCAGCCCCTGGATGATTGAACACCCCAGTTCCCTGAGAAAGGAGCGTCAAGCTGTTTGCCTCCCATTCTTTCCATCCCCTGTGAAAGCTTTGAGTCCTTTAAGCCTCACTGGAGTGGCACACATGAGGCAAGCCCTGCCATGGTTTCTCACTGCCAGATAAAATGCACCCAGGATGATGGAGCAGCAGTGAGGAGCAGGAATGTGCTGCTACAGGATGCTCTAAGCTCTGCTAACTCCACAGGTCCAGGCTGCATTCAGCTTGAATCAGAACACTGCTGGGGTGCCAGGACACTCAGGGTAGCCCTTGCAGAATCCCTGCAGCCTCCAAGGTCTGCTGGCTCTCAGCCACAGATGTGAAATGCCTCTGTCTGCCTGCACACAAAGGTTTGGTGGGCTGCCTCTGGCCACAAGCCAGGCTCCCCCTCTGCTTGCCAGCCCCACTTTGACCTCACCTAGACTAAGCTCAAGCTATTTTGTTTCTGCATCTCCTCTGCTCACATAATATGGCAAAATTTGGATGCTGTTATCCACAGTAACACAAAGTTTGATAAAGATCTCACCCTGTGTTCCTTTCAGAGCCCTGAGACCTATATTGCACAGAAAGGAGCAAGGGCAGGGTACCACCTACAGCCACTTATTACACATTATCGATTTCTTTCCATTGTGAAAAACACTCCCTTTTTCAAAAAGCCACCTTCCACCCCCTCCCTCGTAGCTATTGATTCCATAGACCAAAACAATAATGTGCACCTTGCTGCAGCGAACTTATGAATGTCTAATTTTGAACAGGAAAATGTCACAGCCCTGCACTCATAGGCAGGGCTTTGAACTGAAATGTATATCCTGTCTCTTCATCCGTGGTTTCCTGCAGGGGAACATTTACTCCCTTCAAAATTCGCTGTTAATTTAAGCATTGTTAATGATACCCAGCCTCTTGCTGGCAGAGAGAGGAGGATGCAATTGTCCATTTTGGTTCCCAGGAGGTCCTTGAATGGCTGCAACAAGCACCAATAATAGGACTTAGATGAAAAGAGAAGTTGCTAACTTTGTCCCAATGTATCATAGTTATAATTTCCTTGAAAGATGAAAGGATTGTTAAACTGACTGGGAATACAAAGCAACTCTCCTCAGATCGAACTGAATCATCTTTGCCCATTTCAACTGTATTGTTCCTCTTCTTATCTGAGTGTTGTGGAGTCCTAATGCTTCTTGTGAGTAGCTTACTCTGAAACCCATCCCCTAAGTGACACAGAAGCAGGTTTGTAGGAGATGTAGGTGCAATGAGAACCTGATCCCTGGAAATATTTAGACACCCAAGGACGTAGAGAGGCCCAGAGACAGTTTTCTCAAATGATCAAGGTTACAAATGATCCCAGACTATCCTTTCCCCTGTAAGAATATCAAACTGCCAGTAAGATTCTGACCACAGTTCCTCTCATAGCAGGCTGTACCATTTTATAAGGAAGTTCCTCTAATATTATATTTTCATTGCACCTTCTTGGATAAGTTTGGACTTTGACCTATTTGAAATCCTAAGATTCCTAGCAGAAAACCAACCCATCCAAATTACAGGGCTTTGCAATATGACCACTTTATTTCTCTTAGATGATTACCATAAAGATTTATATTCTGCTGAATATAAAGAACATGTGTTTGTGGGTTGGGAGAAATATCCCCATAACGACTTCAACAATTCTTATTTTATAATTACTAGGAGCTTTTATTAGACAAATAAGGGACATTTTGGATTCACTGCTACATTCTATTTTAAGCTTCAGACAAAGGCTTGGCAGCTTTCAACCACTCAGGATGTAGCACTAGAGGATGCTGACAAGGGAAATTGCCAGTGTAGGAAATTATCTGTCCCCAGGGAGGGGAAGCCAAGGGAAAAAAGTTTACAGTTTGGGTCTTTGCAATAGTATGGCAAGGAAAACTTGCACTAGGGTAAAGAAATTAAATGAATTCTTAAAAGAAACTGTCTAAGGGTTCTTCTTTGGGTGCCGAAAAAATTTGGAGCCTGTGCACATAAGAATTAAGAACCTAAGAAACTGTCAGGCAAGAGATTGGAAAAAGCAGGAGAAAATAGGGTAAGAAAATGACAATGCCAGGGAATAGTTTGGTTTAACTGTTGAGGAAGTAAAATGTGGGAGGTATTTCTGGGATAAGAAGCAATTGAAGTCAGAGAAATTCACTGGGATGTGAGCTTGGAGCCTGTAATAGTTTTTGTTACCATGAAAGACACCTGATCAGAGCAAACTGCTGTAGCCTGTCTTACTTCATGGATCATTTCTTTGTATTTAATTGCTTGTTTCAGCCCTTGAAGACACACTTTCTTTCCCTGGTATTTGTGTGAGACTGTCACTCTGTTAAAAAGTTGTACAGATTTCCAAAAGGAGGCTGTGTGTGCGTGTGCTCTCTGTGTTTATGGGTAGGCACGCTTATCTGAATTAATTTTGTTATTATGCAGACTTAATTCAAAATACATTAGAGGAAGACATTATTCAACAACTAATAGATGTTATACCATCAACATATTCTAATGGGCTGATTAGCAATTTTATTGTATTCAATTTGCGGCCTGGCAATTCCATGTCAGGTGGAAGAGCTATCAAAATGAAAAACTGCGTTAAAATTAAAAACCAATAGTCCAAGTTTCAGTCTGAATGAGCTTCCTGGTGGAATGAGGAAGTGTGGTTATCCATGAATCTGCCCTGGGTACCTGTTAAAAACAGGCTATGGAAATCCTTGGACAAAGGTGGAGAAATTGGGTGTTTCTACTATTTCACACACAAAATTAGTAAATATGTCACTGGGGTTTTAGAGTTTCTTCTTTTGATCCTCTCCATTCCCTCATGAGAATAACACCTGCACACTTCTTTTTGGAGGAACTTTTGTCCTGCATTCAAAAACTGTTTGATTTGTCTACTGCCTTCTGAAACACAGGGATGGAAGCAACACTTTATTGTCTTTTGCCTCTTGTTTTCACACCTATAAAGAAGACACAACTTACTGGCAAAAAAATGTATGCTGGGGAAAAGTATGAGCGTTTTTCATGTATCCTGCTCGGTCCTTCACAGAGGCTAGGCATGGGAAAGGCTCCTGCCTGAAAGTCAGCTGGAATCCTGAAGGGAATGGGTGGCACCACTTTTGCACACCCAGATGTGAGAGGGGATCCTGTGCCCTCCTGAACCTCTTCAGAGCCCCTGTGTTGTCACTGGTGCCCTAGCAGTGCTGTGGCTCCTCAGTGAGGCTGCCCCAAGGGACTCCCCTGTCCCCATGCCCTCACAGTTTTCTTCCACAATGTTTGCACTGCTGCAACTCTTTGTGAAGCTGCACTTTGACATCTCTGGTGAGCTGATCCCATTAAAAATAGCCCCCCACCTAAGAAAGAAGCAAGAAGATGGATTCGCAGCAGGTGCAGATACTGCTGCCATCCTCAGCCCTTCTCTCTCTCTGGTGAAGCATCTCATTCCCTTAGCAGAGGCACTGGCAATTTGCTATGGCACTGCCAGACCCAGGGTGCTGAGGCAACCCAAAATTTAACAGCAGCTGAAATTAGTGCTGGAACTGTAAACTCAAATATGACTTTGCTGTCAGTTCAGCTGCACCAATGACTAATGGACTAATGAGAGTGCCCACTTCTCCCAGCCATGAGCTCCTGCCAGGAGGGGTATGTGGCCACCCAGGTGGCTCTTGCCACAGGGTGGGACAGGGTGCCTTGCTCACCTGGCAAAAAAAGATCTCTTTCTCCTTTTGCTTTCAGCTCTGTCAGCATCCAGCTTCCACTCCCTGTGGGCTGTAGGTTCAGCAGCAGAGGTGGGGGAGGCACTGGGAAATCACAGCTGGACTAGAGGAAGACAGGGCCACCTTTGGGAGGGAATGTGGGTTTAGTTCAGTTTAATCCAATTGCAGGGCTCTGTCTTGAGGAAGCTTTGGAGAGGACAAACCAGCCCACTCATGGAGTTCTCCTGAGTGATGGTGACTGCCAGGCAAAGGCCATGGCAGACAGATGGGAGAAGGACTGCCTCAGTCCTGGCTATTAAACCCATTGGGAACAATAAGACATCCCCAGGAGTACACATAAGCACCCATGAGGTTGGAGGGGTTACTTGGGTCAATGAAATTTTTTTACTACATGTTTTTGCAAATGCATACCCTTTGGGGATTTTATCTTGTAAAGGCAGTGGAGGAACATCCCTCCTGACACAGCTGCGACTTCTAGGGATGAAAAGCTTTTGGAACTGATGCCTGACTGAGCCCTGCTCAGCTGGGCTCCCTGTAGCAGGCTGAAGGCAGGGTGAAATGCTGCCCAGTGCAAGGGGTGCTGCTTCACAGCCTCAGCAAACTGCAGTGGAGGGTGCAGTGCTGTGAAGCACTGGGTGCTCTGTGCCTGGAAAAGCCTCAGGGGAAGAGGGATGGGCACATTTGCACACACACATAGAGTCTTGTTACAGTCCTAATTCTGAAAAAATTATAAACTCACTAAAGCAGAAGCTTGAACAAACTGCAGGACAAATTCTGTGAGCCAAAGTATGCTGAACATCATGTGGTATCCTTTTAAATCTTGTTTGGAACTGAAATATTCTGTTGAGTTTTTTTTTCCTCCCAACAGAAAACATGGTCTATTGTTACTTAAATAGCATATATTTCTGTAATAGCCTTTTAATGCAGAGCTGTTTTTCTTTAGGGCCTTGAATATATGCAAATGGAAATGAAGAAAAGAGCTGAAGTAGAAAGGAAGCACGGTAGTCTGGAAAAAACAGAGGGGCGAGGGACTGTAAAGATCAATGGGCAAAGCAAGCTTATTAGGCTTTTGGGGGAGGAAGGGGGGGGTTATTTAATACCTCATGTCTCATCCTATGTGAATATAGCTTCCTTATTGCCGAGACTCTGCAGAAGTCAGAATGTGTGAAGGAAGCAGCCTCCATTGAGATAAGTGATACAAATCAGAACGTTTCCATTCCCTCAGCTGTGATGCCATTCGAGTCCAAAAGCACTGTTTAAATATGAATGGCATCCTGTTTATGTGTGTATTAGCAATATGTATGTCCATAAAGACCTGCAGAAATGCAAATATTGCTCTGCACACAAGTATCTCCCACTGAGGCTGCCTGGAAAAGTAGCATCGGGACACAAATTGGTAACAATAAGTGCAGCTGAAGCCAATAATGAGGTAAAATACATATGCATGTGTGAGGACTGTAAAACCTTGGCTCCGAATCATGTGCCTCTTAAAGTCTGGTGATAGCAATTCCCCAGTGCCTCTGCCCCTCTGTCCGCGGTTGCAATTGTGACCAGTGGATCCCTTCTTTCTGCTTCCCGCACCTTTGATGAGTGTCCATTTTACATGGCAGAGGCTGCCAGAGCAAAGCAGATGGGCTAGGAACAACTTTCATTGCACAGGTTTAAGCAAATATAGCAATTCTGCTGAAATTTGCTTAAAACGACGATGCTGCTGAAACCCAGGAAAGGGTGCAGAAACAGAACCCTGCAGTGCAGTACTGAGTGGACAGGTCCTGTCTGATCAATGAATGCATTAGTGCTGCCCAGTTCACAGCAGTATCCTACGCCTGTGCTTTTAAGCAAGAGCCCAAGGAGAGACAATTCCCAGTACAGGAGTTTACAGGTTTATGTGCTTGGTTATTTCTGCGATGTTATCACTGGGAGGGTCACGGAAGGTCCCCATGGGTGTTTTTTCCAACTCATTAGCTATTTTAGTCTAGTGTCCTTAGCTGTGCTGGAAACTCTGACTAGATAGATTTTGTTCCAGCCAAGAGCTCTCCAAAGCATTATTTGTGAACACTCATTCAGAGAAAACCTAAAGATTTGCCTATAGTTGTTTTTCATCGTCCTTTGCACCAGTGATACCACTGCCTCTGCCAGAGCGTTGGTGGAGAGCACAAGCCTTGCCAGGGTTCATGTGAAAGCATCTGCATGCAAGTTCACACCGGAGATTTTTCCCGTCCCCCAGTCTCTTTTTACTGGTTTTGCCATAGAAAGGGTAGAAATTGATCCTCAGAGAACATGCACGGCAGGGGATTTCTTCCTATTGCACATCTCTGAATTCTCACCACCCCCTCCCAAACTGCAGCCAGATAACTCTTCCTGTGCCTTCGTGCCAAAGCTTCCACTGAAGTTCACACAGCCTTCAGAAACCAGGTTGGAAACAGGTCATTAGACCACTTTTAACTGAGAAGTGTCGTGCTTTTTGGCTTAGCTGAGAATAGTTAACCAAGAGAGAGTCTTCTGAGTGACATTTCTCTGGAGACCTCCCTAAAATCAATTATCTTCTAAGCATGGGTAATCTCAGCCAGAAAGCTGAACCTCTGAGGGGCCAGGAGCTTTTCGTACAAAGAAAAAAATTAAACTATTTGCAGTAAAATTCCAACACTTACAAGCCAAACTAGTTACAGAGGATACAGATGCATCACTTTTTAATTAGACTCTGTCTGTGTAAGTTTGTATTTGGTCTCTGTACAGCAGACCATCATCTCACCCACAGTGAGGAATCTTTGGGGTTTTGCAGTGACAGGAATCTTTTTGCTGCAACTTTTGTTGTTTACATCTGAAATTTTAATGAAATGGAAATTTGGGGGAGGGGGAAGGCTTGGGGTTTTTTCCCTTAAGCATTATCTTACTACCTTGATTCAGAAAACTTCCAAATTGTGCATATCTCCTGAAGACAGAATTAATAATCATATGATCTATCATGGGGAATTGACTGTCACTTTGACAAATGAGATATTAAGCTCTGCCAGGCTGGAGTGCTGAGAGGGTTTGGTGTTTTAGCAGGTGCTGAGTGCTACCCTTGCTTTCTTCCCCAATGTTTCCCAACCCAGCCTCCAAAAACGTCCAGCCCATGCAGCTGACTGCGAGTTTTGCTCAAGAACAGCAGGATCTGAAATGCTGCAGGCCAATACTACCTAAAATTCAGAGGTATGAGCAGCTCTAAAAGGGGCCAAATATTACAGCTAAGATGCTGCACTGTAAAGAGAGACAGGTAGGGCTACCTTTACCCTGGAGGCCATATTTTCTTTATCTCATATATGTATGTTTAATAACCCTGCTGTATCCTGTATCTTATACATTATGCAGTAGTTTGTCTATATGGTGTTTCTCCTTGTGTGGAAAGAGTCAGCCCCTAGCAAATTAGAGTAAACATGGATGCCCAGGGAGGAACTCCCTGAGTGGGGCTTGAAGGATGCAAAACTACTGGGAGCATTTATGCTCTCTGTTACTACCACAGACTGTGCTTAGGTGCTTTTCTCCTTGCCTAAGAATATGGATGTATTTGCTGCAAAGCAGTGACAGGACATGTGCAGGATTGTGGGGTGCCTGACATCACAGAGGTGCACGGAGTGGGGTGAGAGGGCAGGGTCCAACATATTTACCAAACACTGCTTAGCCTCAAGCAGGGGCAAAATGTGTCACTGTTCTGAGTCAGATCCTTTCCCAGGCTAACTCCTCCCATCCTTCCACCTATCTTTGGCCCATGGAGCCAGTTCCACTGCCAGCCCAACTCTATATCCCTAAGGATGCTCCCCCACTCCGAACACCTGCATCACCAGCTGTCTCTGTTCTCTCACATGCTGAGGCATCATGTTTGGTGCTTTTGTGGGGATGGTGGCAGCAATGACAGCATTTTCTGTCCCCAAGCTTTGAACACCCACCACGGACCAGAGCTGCAGCACCCTGCCACTGTGTGAGACTGGGAAGCTGAAGGTGTCCAAGGTTCACAGGCTGGGAGAGCAGCTGTGCTCACAGCCAAAGCTGAGCCCACAGGTGGGACAGGAGCTGGATTACTGGCTCATTGCAGTGGGGCCAGGAGCCTGCACTCCTCTGTTCTGACACCCAGCCTTGGGCGGGTCACTGCTCTGTGGGATGCACAGAGCCTGCTTGACCAGGTGAATCAGAAGACAGCCACCTCTCAAACTGCTCCCAAAACCTCTCAAACTCACGGCTGTCCTGCCCCAAACCTCACCTCATTCCCCAGCAGCCTGGCTGCATTTTTGGCCAGGAGCACAGCAGGGAACAGCTGCAATGAGTCTCTCTCCAAACACATACAGGGCTTAGGCAAAGCATCCACAAATAGCAAAGCCCAGCCCTGCTCTGAGGCTTACCTTTTTTTTTTTTCCCTAACTACTTCACTGATTTTCTACCATTTTGGGATGCCTATTTCCAATTAAAATGAGTTTATGTTTTCTGGGGCACTGAGCAAGAAAGATTTCAATGTTCCCTGGGAAAATTGAGCTTTTACACACTTTTCCTCAATTCTTTTTATGGATGGGATTGTGCTTCTTCTATATTAACCAGCAAGTGTGTCTGGTGGGACACCACAACCCTCTAGGTAGTGCTGCTCTGGGTGTAAGGTGTGTCTGGATCCTTGCTGGCAGTGCCTTGTGTTCTGCTTTGCCCTGGAATTCTCTGAAAGAAAGTAAACTCTTGCTCATCTCTTTCACGACAAATTTTTATCCCAACTTGAGATAAGGCTCAACCACTAAAAGCTGAAATTATTTAATTACAGCTGTGTAGACAGCAAATGAGAGTGTGCTCTTGGTCACAACCCCTGCAGTTGAGATAATAAGAGAATTTCCATTACACCCTTCTTTTCTGCCTCAGGAAAGTCTGAATAAAATCTTTCACTCTCTTTGAATAGCTGTAATTAAATCAGTACAGTGCTCAGGATTGTAGCTGCACACCAAGTTGAGGGGCTGTCTCTGCAGAGACCATTCTTGCATCTGAAAGTTGCTGTCATCAGACTAAGAAATACCTTCCAAAACCCAAAATTATCAATATACAATATACACTGGGATATTGCTCTTCATGAAGCACCTATATGAAACACAGAATATAATTGGCCCCTGGAAAATTGCTATTATACCTAGGCTGTAATCAAACCACAACTTCAGTCAAAATGTGGTGACTTTAAATGGTCAATCCAGCTCTCAAACATCTGGTAAATATGCAATGATTAAGAAACAAAAAGTGTTTGTTTACATTCATCTGAACACCTCTACTTTCTCTGTTGCCTGTGTCATGTTCTGAAAAAATTCCAACTCAACTGTTAATTTAAAGCCCTCAAATTCTAGGGTTACAGCTGTTTTCTGGTGGCTACAAGCTTCTGTTGATGCCTTAAATGGCTCCCTAGAAACACAGACTAGACAGGAATAAAGGAGGTATTTATCTGAAAGGCCTTCAGAGGTACACTCTGGGCTCCAGAGGGTCCTGCCTCAGTGCATCCCAACATGGACAAGGACAGCTCCCGAGTTCTTCCCACTTGGATCTCAGCATCAATTCCCCAAGCAGAAGCCAGGCAAGGATGGAATTTCCCCAAGCTTGCCCCCCTGTCCCCAAGATTGTGGTTTGCAGTTGTTGGGCCTAGGAGGGTCTGGGTGTCCTTGGAGAGCTGGAGAGGCTTTGTTGTGTGTGTGTGAGCATGAGAGAGCAGCACTGAACGAGCTCCAGGGAACTGCAGAGTTACACTGGGCAGTGCAGGATTTGAAAGATATAAAAGTTAAAACCTAAGGCATCACTGTTAAATGGTCTTTATTCAGCTTTTGGCTTTCCAGTGGTGCAAGAGTTAAGGAGGTGGGATCAGTCATGTTGGAATGGGCTCTGAGGACCTGACACAGGGAATGGCATCCCTGCCTGTGTGACTGTGGGGTTGGAACTGGCTGCTCTTCAAGGCCCCTCCTAACCTAGGCCATTCTGTGATTCTGTGATTCCATGACTCTCTGATTCTGCGATTGCATGATTTTATGATTCTGTGATTCTATGACTCTCTGATTCTGTGATTCTGTGGTTCTGTGATTTCACAACTCTATGATTCTATGATTCTGCGATCAGCCACCTGTGTGGATGGTACCTGGTCTCTCAGGTACCAGCCTGCACACCTGCCATGGTGATCCAGCACCCTCAGGCTACAATGGGAAGGTCCTCAGGACTGGGCTTTGCCCTGTTTGCATGTTTGTTTTACACTAAATGTGGAGAAAATGGGAAGAGTCACAGGCTGGTGAGGGCTGTTGCAGTTGCTGGTTCTGCTCTGCCATGGACTCTAGCTCCTGCTCCTGAGTTTCTTATCCCAGCACAGGATATTGGGACTGGGAGTGGAACATGCCCATGCTAACTTTATTTTTTCATTAAACTAAACAAATTAGTCTCAAAAGATACACTGTGATCCAAAAGGGGCATTACCATTTTTTAGCCAATTTTCTTATTGCTGCTGTAAAAGTATGAGGAGATGCCTTATAGGGATATAGTTTAAAACCATGCCAGCAGAAGAATTTAGATGTTGTCCAAAATTAACAAACCCAAGTGTTATTTCTCCCAGAGGTTAGATGGTATAATTTTAATTTTTTTTTTCATCATATTTAGGTAGCACTTTCCATTAACTCTGCAGCCACGGAAACTTTTGAATAATTTTAGCCATTACTAAATTCAGTTTTAGAGACCATTATCAAAGAATGGCTAGCACATATAGCAGGCTGAGGGTTTATGCACTTTTATTGGACAAGTAGGAACTGGTGTTTATTTTTCCTAGATTTCAAGGAGTCTCAGTTTCAAGACATGTCCACAAACACCTTTGTTTCTGGGGACAGTTTTACCCTGTCAGCTGTGCATGTCCATGGATTTAGCATCCTCAGAGGCTGCTGCAGACTGCAGAGAAAGGCACTGGAGGCTCTATCAAGAGTAGGGACCAAGCCATGTGGCACCAAAACTATCTAAAGAAAGGAGCAAAGGAAAATGAGAATAAACACCTTTGTAAAGCTGTTCTCACATGTGAGGAAACAGATGATGATGCATGATGCCACCTGTGCTGTTCACAGCTCTGTTTTCATTTAAAGTTTTCAGATGGGTAAGTGAATTACCAATTAAAAAAAAAAAAGGTTGATCTCAAACTTTATTTCATCCCCAGCCTCAAAATGCTGTCTTGTGTCAGCATGTGAATGACCAGAGCATTACTTCTTGTCACAGTGCCAGAAGGGCAGGAGGACAGTAAATTGAAATTCAGTTTGTAATTGCCACAATGTTTTCCCCTCTGCTTACCCTGTGTTGACAATGGGTGTTTATGTAGGATGAGAGCAGTCTGCAGATACCTCAGCATCTCACTTTTCTCTGTCCATTCAAATGTGTTGGCAAGTCAATTTATGAAGGCTAAATTATTAGCAGTACACAAGAGATGGAAAAGTCCTTATTGCATAAAACAGGCAGTGCAGGGTACAGCTCTCTGCCTGAGAACTTATCTGATGCCAGGCTGACAGTATTCCTGTCCAGCGGAAATTATTAGTCTTTGAAAGGGGGATGTAGTGAAATACGTTGAGAAAGGCAGCACAAAAGATGTCCTGTCTGCCCCACAGTTATCACAGGTAGCTACACCACACTGTGTGACAACTGTGGAGGAAACCCACCCGGAGCTGGAGATGTGCCAGCCTCCAGGACAGATCACAGAGCATATCTGATGGCAGTGCCATGTTTCCTATGGGTGGATGTGACTAATCACAAAAACACGCATGCAGGGTGACACCAGCACAATTAGTTTTCAAAACTCTCAGCGGTCACAGAGTGTACATACACAATTTTACCCAATTAGCTAAAATTAGCTCTGTACATTGTGTGCCAGGGGTGTTTCTGAGGCTCTCTGGGTGAAGACTGGAAAGATCACTCTGGTTCAGCAGGCTATCGGGGTTTGAAGCCCTGATTTAACAGGGCACTTCAAGACATGCATAAATTTAAGCACTTGAGAAGTCCTGTTGTTGACAGTGGGACTACTTAGGTGCTTCAAGCTGAATAACTTCTTAAATGTTTTGCTGAATATGACAATGTTGAGTAAAGGTGGCGCAGATCTGGAGCTTTTAAACGTCATGTCAGGCAGAGCAAACACCATTAACAAACACCAAGTCCCTGTCAAAAGGGTACCCTGCTCCTCCAGGGCAAGGGAAATTTTGAAGTGGTGCTGCTGTGTGGGAGCAAAGTCAGATCTGACTGTAATTCACTGCACACTTACTTTTGCTTTCTGCAGAGACTGCCTCTCATCTCTTCTTCAGTAGCAGCTTCTTTTTATTAGAAACAAAACCCAAAAAAAAGTCACTCACAATCTAAGCTCAAATTCTTTTGATTCTTGTGTAGGTTCATTCAAGTTAGGGGTCCTTGTGGGTTCAGTCTCAATGTGGGCCATTTGCTTAATAGCTGGACTCATGCTCCTTGTAAATCCCTTCCACCTCAGAATATCCTGTGATTCTCAGGCTTCTGTGATTCTTAGATCGCATCCAAGATGTATTGATCTGCTGAGGAACCTCAAAGGCTGCAAAATCCAATGACAATTCATTTTTTGTTTCAACAGATTGAGTAAGAAGCTGGGGAGGGGAAGGGGTGGAACATTTCCATGGCTGATAGTGCATCCATGAATCCAGCCCTTTGTTCAGCTGGGGGCTGCATGCTGACAAATGTGCTGTTTCCTGAAAGCTGTAACATCTTTCTCCTGTGTCCAGGTGCGGGAAGTAGGGTACAGACTGGGGCCACCTGCTTCCAAAAAAGGTTTTGAGGGTTTTTTTAAAATCATTTTAAGATTAAGAAAGTAACCCAAAATCTTGAGACATGCTTAAGATCAAAAGGATTTCAGCTCAAGAAAATGTTAGAGCCTCTTTTCATCCCTCAGCTGGCCATCTTTCTCCCCCGCTGAAGCCTGGTTCAATCAGCTATTATCTATCCTTTTTCACAAACACTGCCTTGTTTTTTTCTTTCTGAAATCTTTATGAGCATTAGGTCTACTGCAAGCTGCAGATCAGGTAGTTGTGTGTGTATTGAGATACGGTGTCAGCCTTCTCCTCGGCTGGACACGAGGCCAGTTTCGTGGCACAGTCAGCTCCCCGGGAATGGTAATACCCTGAATGCTGAGTTCTCATATACTGTCACATTAGATTGTTTTACCCTGGAATTGCCTCGAGACGCAAGATAACTCCCAGTCAGCCTATCAATTTCATACAGCAGCTCCCAGTTTCAAAATCAATAGGAGGTAAGGAGAGGGTCCCATGGAATTTGACAGCTTGGTATTGAAGCACAGCGCACCCCTCTTAGCAAGAAAACATGGGACTTGTCTTGAAATAAACATCTTTTTTTTTCAGTGCAGTGGTAGAGCTCAAAAATTGAAGAAAGACCTAGTGTTTTTTTCAGAGAACAAAAGATTCTTTGGGGGTGTTTTAAATAAGAATGGAGGAGCTTAGAAACAAAATACTGGATCACAAGTCTTAGACATGAGCTTAGATGTTGCTCATAAAACTATTGAGGAATAGCTGCTCTTGTCTCTCCACCTTAGTCTGATCATCCACACTGCAGAATGCCACTTGTCTGACTTGACTCCTGATTCAAACCTCACGAGCAGTGCCCACAGTAATCTAGCAAGGTACCCAGCTGATGTTTGAGATCTCCAGCACTTGGACCAACAAGTGAGTGTCTTCAATACTGATGTATAAAGTCCATTTTTTGTTTTTTCTCCTGTCATGATGGATATTCAGATGTTTCTTTCTGCTGAGTGCTATAGCTCTGCCAGGACATGAGAGCACAACCTTTTGGACCACTTGGTAGCCAGGAGCTACACCTGTCAGGGACTGGGCAGACCCTGGTTATAATTGTTATTCCTAAATAAGCAGACAAGGCTCGTAATATACCAAGTGTGCCATGTTCTGGAATTGTATTTTATCTCTTTTGCCATCATGGACCAAAGGCTACTCCACGAAAAGTAACAAGATAGTTTGGATATGTCAAAATTTCAACATTCCCTCTTTTTTTTTTTTTTCTTTTTTTTTTTTTTAATTAGGTCACAACTATTTCTCCAATTCAACCTGAAATGGAAAAATATTTCCTTTGATTTGATTTTCTTTGATTTCATTCCTCTTGAAATACACTTTTTTCTTTTTTCTTTTTATTTTTTACAGAAAAAAAAGACCTACAGAGAAGCAGCTAATATGTTTTTACTGCTGGAGCTATTAAAGGACACATTCACAGCCCAAGTAGGATCCAGTGCTCAGTGAAGCCATCACAAAGCCACTGAATTAAATGGGCCTTAGACAAGCCACGAAGCTCTCTGGAGAAAGCATATAACTGGATATCAGAAATAATATTTAAACAATGATAAATCATTGCAAAAGATAAAATCACACTACTGCTTTGCCACCTAGTTTCTGGCCAGCCTTAGAGGAACAGACTCTGTGTTAGGTGTCAGGAAGAGCTGGGCTATAACTCCACTAGCTCATCCAGGTGTACTGGACAGTGGTTATTTTACTGGGAGGGGAAGGGACAGATGGGAATAGTTTCTCATCTTGTTGAGCAAGATTCTTCACAACTCATCTGTCAATGTCTGTGGTGAGTCTCTCAGCACCCTTGGGGAACTCATGGGGTATCACTGTTCTGGTCTCAGGAAGACGAATGTTGCAGCAAAGGGGACATTATCTCAATCAGACCCAGTCGGTGCAGTGCCCTGTTCCATCTCCTGTCCCAGCTCTGCTGGCAAGGGAACACCTCCAGAGAAGAGCTGAACTTGCAGCATCTCTGGAAATCACAGAATCACAGAAATGGTCAGGTTGGAAGGGATCATCATGGGCCATCTGCTCCCCCCTCCCTGCTCAAGCAGGATCATCCCAGAGCACACAGCACAGGATTGTGTCCAGACTGTTCTGGAATAGACACAGTGAGGGAGACTCCACACCCTGTCTGGACAATCTGTTCAGTGCTCAGTCACTGCATAGGAAAGAAATTCTTCCTCATGTTCAGGTAGAATTTCCTGGCCATCAGTTCCTGCCCATTCCTCCTTTCCCATTGCTGGGCACCTTCAAACAGATACTGGTCCATCCTCTGCCCCCTCCCTTCAGACAGGAACAGACAGGGATGAGGTCCCCTTTCAGTTATCTCAAGGCTGAACAGGCCCATTCCCCTCAGCTTTTCCTCAGTGAGATGCTGCAGTTCCTTCATCATCTTTGCCACCATCTGCTGACCCCACTCCAGGAGCTCCATGTCTCTCGTGTCCTGATGAGCCCAGAACTGGACACAGCACTCCAGGTGATCCTCACCAGGGCTGGGCAGAGCAGCAGGATCACCTCCCTGACCTGCTGGCAGTGCTCTTCCTAATGCACCCCAGGATCCCATTGGCCTTTTTGGCCACAGGGATGCATTAGAGGCTCAGGAGCAGCTCATTGTCCACCAGGACCTCCAGGTCCTTCTCCCCAGAGCTGCTTCCCAGCAGGTCAGCCCCAGCCCATCCTGGTGCCTGGGGTTGTTCTTCCCCAATGCAGGACCCTGCATTTGCCTTTGCTGGATATCAGGAGGTTCTCTGCCCATCTCTCCATCCTGTCGAGGTCCTTCTGAAGGGCTGCACAGCTCTCTGGGGTATTGGCTTCTCTTCCAGCCTTGTGCCACCAGAGAACTCGCTGAGGAGGCATCTGCCCCTCACCCAAGCCCAGGTAAATGACATCAGTTTCTCTTCTCTCAGACACCAACACCATTACCCCATCACAGAAAGCCACTGAATTAGTCAGGCATGATCTGCTCTTGGTTGAAGCCTTATTGGCTGTCACCAGTTCCTGTCGCGCTGAAATTAAGCCTTCTAATTTCGAGTCAGAACTGTTCGGGTTGTTTTGAAAAGTTACTCTCGAGTTCCCATGAAATCCTGCACAAAAAAAATGTGTTTTTCTACCTGTCTTTCTTGTTTTTCATTCCATTCATGATAAACAAGGTTTTGATGGACTTCTGTCCGAACCAATAGAAATGGATAGGAGAAGATCTCCCTATCCAATCCACGGGGTCTCAAAGAGTTGTATAAAAGCTGTGAAAAATAAAACTTGCTTCTTCTTCTTCCGACACCTCAACCTGTGTGTGTGTGTCTGTCCATTCGTGCTCTCAAGCGACAAGCTCCCTCCTTATTTTCCATGTGTCTTAGCACAGTTTCCAGGAGGATCTGCTCCATATTGTTTCCAAACACGGGAGTGACTCTGACTGCTCTGCATCACTTATTTTTCCTTCAAGAAGGTTGCCAAGATATGTTACACCCACACAGCCATTGTCATTTCACTGGCCTCGTGCACGTACGTGTCTGAGGTAGTGTAAGAGTTAAATGCTGGAATTTCAGGACAGAACAGCTGCAGTGGGGGAGGATGACCTGCTATGCAGGCACTTGCCATTAGATGTCTCCAGCCCCCTGGTCTTGGAAGCAGAGGGACTGAAGCGTGACAGTCGGTGGTAGCAGAAGGTGGAATTGGAAAGCGACTCATTCATCCTCCTAGTTAGCAAGCGAGGGCTGGTGAAAAGTGTCCATTTGCCTGGGAAGGAGCTCTTGGACTGCAAACTAAACTGCTAAGTCAAGGTCCTCTCTGACCTCCAGTAGGACTTTCTGAATGAAGTGGTCCAGTGCCCTGGTGGAAACAGTGGTGGAATGCATTCTGAGGTCAGAATGCTCTGCAAGTTATAAACAGGGGCCAACAGAATTTGCTTCTCAATGGTTGAGAAGTTATTTTTCTCCATTTAGTTTACTTATTTAAACAACACAATAGATTTTCCTTGTGTGATTAACAGGGATTTTTCAAAATAATGAAGCTTCCACTTTCAAAAAAACTTACCAAGCCAAGTAAAGCTAAGCAGAGACAAGCTTCATCTTACTTGGGGTTGGAATAGGATTTCAATATGGATCAGTTTGCTATTTCCATTTTTTATATGAGTAAACCAGCCCAGAGCTAAGTGAAATGACTTGCAATGGACACTCTGCAAGTTAATGGCAGAGTTGCAATTTGACTAAATGCTCAGTCTGGTCAGTTTGTCTCTAATATTTCCATGTAGCTGATCACAGAAGGGAATGACACATCTGTTCTTTGCAGTGGGCTCACTGAAAGTAATTAAGAATGGCAACAGGTGTTAAGATTAATTAAGATCTCAAAGGTAGTGACACAGATAGGGAAAACTGCAAATCACTGATCACATTAATTGTGATCAGCTAGAGAAAACTCCCTCCTCTGAGCAGAAGAGTTTTGGAGAACTTGCCTCATGAACTTTCCTCAGGTGCTCAGCAAAACCTTGAGGGCCCAAAGCTAACTGGAAGAGTCAAAGTAGCAAAACTAGACCAGCAGCAGACACTGAAAGGGCTCCACCACCTCAAACCACAAATCTGTTTCCCCGAGAATGCCCGACAGAGGCCTGGGAGTGGGAATAAGCCTATGGCAAAGGTCTGCTCTCTCCCAGAAGCTCCCTCCCTCTTCTCCTGCTCTGTATGTGCCCAGGCAAAGGGAATCCTCACACCATTCCTACTGCACTGGGTTTGTACCTTTTGCCTGGGCACCCCAGCCCAGCTAGGAACAGCCACAGGCACTGGCAGCCCTGCTGAGGGCAGGTCCCTCACGGGCAGGCTCAGGCCAGTCCTGCTGTGTTTGGCTGCATCAGCTTTAAATCACCAGCCACAAACAGCTGAAAGGCCACATAAATAAAGAACAACTTCAAAATTTTCTGATAGTTGCTGAACTTCTTGTAAAAAAAGTCAACAAAGACGAATGAAGCAAATGCTAAATGTTCGAGATTTATGGTCTACACAATGACCTTCCTTTGAAACAGTGTCAGTGTCATTCCCCTTGCTGGCTGAGTGCACACACACTGTCTCTGCAGCAATCCCCCACCATTTCTTTCTGGTTTCACTTTTTCTCCACCCTGATTTATAAGGATGTGCCCTGTCTTCATGTCTCAGGGAACACATCGGACTTTTCTGTAAACATACACAACGCAGTTCCTTTTTTCCCAAGAGCCAAAAGGAAAAGGCTCCTCCCGACAAGATAAACAACCCACCCACCCGTTCCCTCAAGCAAATACATCAGGGAAGAGATGACCAGCTTTGTGTTGTGTCCTGGAGGTTTCCAGCCTGATGTCTCCTGCAGTGGAGAGCTCTGTCAGTGAGGGCCATCTCTTGAGAGTGGCCTGCCCTGGGCCATCCCAGGTGGGGTCTGGGACTCTAAAGCCCAGCAGCATGTGATGCTTGGCTCCTCCCTTACCCCTTCACCAGAGAGACAGGTATTTTGCAGCAGGGCAGTATAACACCCAAGGAGCCAGGCATTACAGACTGCACTCCATGGTCTGCAGGGGCTGATCCAGTTCCTGTTGAACTGGTATCAAGTGATTTCTGTGGGTGATGGCTGAAATGTCTCTTAGACTAATAGTGTGGCATGGTTTTGATTTAAAAAAAAAAAAAATCTTTTGACCTGTGGACCTTGGAACTTGTCAAATTTGTCTTACAACCTGACCCCAAGACCATTAAAGTCAGTTTAAAGTCCCCCTTTGATTCCATAGAACTTTAGATTGGCCCTTGGCAAATGTTTCAATTAACCTTTGCCAGGTTCCATGTTTGTAATGAAATCTAAATTCATGTTAGTTTTGTGCGGTTCCCATTTCTATAAAAAATGTTCTTCACCGCCTTGTTTCCAATAAAGAGATATCCTCAGGCTCTACAGACCAAGTACAGCCTAAGATAGAAGATAAATCAGTGGCCACATGGGATCTGTGTTTAGAAGGATGCCATAGCAATGTCAGAAACAAGGTGGTTATTTATCAGAAGGTCCCAAAACCACTTTTCACCTCACTCTACTTATCCCTTTACCCTCTGTAGAGGAACAGTCCTGTTTTTGGGGAGCAACACTGGTTGCTCACTGACTTGGTTACCTGAGGAGGGAGGAAAGAATTGCATTGACGTAAGAAATGCCTATCAGGCCAAACACCAGGCAAAGAGACACTCATCCAGGCTCAGACAGAGAAACAAGAGAACACAGGAGAACCAGGTGCCACCAGTCAAGTTGTAGAAGACAACTGTCTACATGACAACTCTTGAGCTGCAGAAAATGTGAGGTCATTCACACCAGCACAGACCTCTCTCATCTTCCACGAGGCTGCAGAGATCTCAAATTATCCCACATTTGCCACCTTGCAAATCATCAGGGACAGTTGCCATGGATCAGCAGACACCTGATAACTTGTTACCCAGCAGTGAGTTCTCCATGTGTTCAAACTCGTGATCTCCCTTGGGACTGAAAGGTGCTCTGCAATGTTTTGGAGTGTGCCGGGCTTTCTGTCTAGCTCTCAAATGCTGTTTACCTCTCTTTGATGCCCCTTTATTGCTATTTATTTCTAAGAATACCCTCAAAATTGCAGTTCCTGCTATTTTTTTTATTAACTGGAATTTCTTGCTATTCACCTGCTGAGTGGAGTGATTATTTCAGAATACCCTTACTGCTTGCCCCTCTCCTCACCGCAGCTTAAGGACTATCTTTTTGGAGGCTGCTTTTTTTCTGGAATGGCTGTGTTTGGTGGTACCTCTGAGTGGGAATAAATTACTTCCAGATGGGCTGTGAAAACTGGTCCTTCAAAACACCAATATTAATCAGGCTCCAGCACTTACCTTTTGTATTGCGGCTGCTTGTCTCCCTCATCCCACCAGAACCAAGAGAGCTTAAATTAGCTTTCAAGGACACAAGTTCTACATCATTTTCACTTCCATTCGATTTTGTTTACTTTCTCAACAGTGTTGGCTCAATAGTACCCTGATATTCCTATCCAGTGCTTACTCAAGATCAGCCTGCAGAGCACATCTTCTGATGATAACTTGGATTTTCGATTTGTAGTCCACAGAGGGCCATGATATAAAGGTAGTAACAAGCTTTGGTGCCTCCTAGAATAAAATGTTGCACAGGCAGAAGCCACAGGATGTGTCAGAGCAGAAAGGTGGGCTGGATAGCACAGAGCATATGGGAGACCTGGAGAAATGGATTTGGAGCAAGTCTAACTTCCACGGCAACCAGCAGCAGTGTCAGGTCCTTGGGGTGTGTTCTGCCAAGGAACCCTCTTCTGATGATGATGCTCAGATCTTACTGTCACACAGGAGTTTTCTGAGGGCTGAAACAGTGTGGCACCTCAGTTGCCATTGTCACCCTTCTGCTTTTGAGTGCCATTTCAGTCCTGTGTGCTGTGTTCAGTGCGGGTTTCCACTGAAGGAATTGTACATGCTAATAATAGTGTGTGCTAATGGTACGTGCTTTTTGTTCCACAGAAGCATGACTGAACACACTGAAATCCCTTGCTGAGGTGCAGTTTGGGTGCCTTTCTTTACCTGGCAGTCAACTAGTAAACCAGCACAGATATCAGCTGAACAAAAACTCCTTTCACTCAGGGCTTAAGGCCCCACTTCTTGAGGAGCGTGATAAATGTGTACTAAAAAGCCAAGTTATCTTAGCTAGTAACACACTGCAAAAGATGGATTTAAGAAAAATATGGTATTCTTTTCAAACTCCAAGATAATTTTGTTGTGTTAGAGAACTCTTTCCAAGAAAAAAAATTGGCTTGATGTAAGGCAGATCCTTATGTCTGACTCAGGGTGGTTAAAACAACAACGACAAAACCCCTATAAAGCAAGAACTAGAAGGACGAGCAGGAGCAAAGGGCAAAAGCAAATGCAAAACATACAGAGCCTTGGAAAGTACAAGAAAGCAGAAAAACCCTATAAATACTTATGTCAATAAAACAAGTCACTGGTCCTCATTTAATTAGCAATTTTTATTAACAGTGGTTTGTTGACTTGAGCGGTGTTTACTTAGGGCCCACATAAAAAGCATTACAATCAGGAGATAGTGGCATTTTAATCCCCCTATTCCCAGGGTGGAAATGAAAGTGCTAAACTGGTCATTTGTGTCCATCAATAGATCAGGGGCAGAGAGATCACCAATCTTTGTATTTTCCTCAGGAGTCAGGATGCAGGGGGGTATAGCCATGGGCCCAGCTGAGCTGCAGCTTGCAGAGAGGCAAGAGGTAAAATAACTTTGGCAGATGTCATTTCATCTGTTGCACATGGATTCATAAGACCACTGCCAGCAAAACTGCTGGTTCCCAGATCCATCTCTTCCTGCTAGTGGTGTAGCAGGATACAAGCCCGAGGTCACATGTTTTATTTCCAATCTTTGAACTCAAAACGCATGAATTATAAATCTAAACTCTTGTCTATATCTAAAATGTAGAATTCCATTCCAGCAAAGCAAAACTGCTGGAGGTTTTGCTGGAGGTAAGGGGCCAGGACCCACCTCGCCCAGTTTATTTACCACTGTGCTCAGTACTAGAGTGATCCTCTTCACTCTCTCTGTTGGTAAAAGTGGAAACATTATGGTCCATGATCATTTATTTCAGCAGGTCCTTTCTAGAGTTCAGAAAACATTGCTCTCTCTGCCCTAGTTCTGCTTCCCTTAATCTGATGTCAGGCAGGGGTTGAGCCACATCCAGAACTGTCTTTAAAGGTCAAAAAAAAGTGTTAGATGAAGCTGCTAAGAGTGAGCCCAAGGGATCAGTGCACTGCTTCGGCTTGCTGGTCCCTCTCCACCCTTTTAAGTGCCCTGTGCCTGCCCAGAAAGGTCTGTGCTGCCAGGGGCAGGGGCCTGGTGGCAAGGAGCTTGTGACACTGGCCGTGGGTACAGGGAGGACTTCCTCTCCATCCTCTCTGTCCCAGGTGAGCTGCACAGGGGAGGTCAGCCAAAGCCATGTGTCTGGATGGTTTGGGCAGTGACCAGGATATTGTTTGCAGTCCTGGCCTGGACCCAGCAGTGGATCATCCATTGCTGCTGGATCCTCAGCCTGCTGCTGAGGAACTGGAGGAATTTGTGCAGGGAAGGCTGGGGTGGCAGGAATGCAGCCTGTCTGGGTTACGGTACTGCAACCCCTAATTAGTCAAATACTTCCAAGTCAGACGCCGGTGACTAAATGGGTGTGGACTGAAATCCTTTTCCTGGTGAAGCGGCCGGGCTCCAAGGGGGCTGGCATGTGGCTGGGACAGGGTAAGGCCGACAGCCCACTGACAGATCTGCTGACACGTCACTGTCACAGGGGGCTTCTTGTGCCTGCCACGTCGCAGCTCTCCTCCTGTCACCCGCAGCATGCTGAGGTCAGGCTGCCCTGCCAAATCCAGCAAGGCCCCCCCTGACATCTGCTGGGCTGGGGCCACCTGTGGCTCCTGGCTTTGCCCCCAGGCTCACAGCCCTGGGGATCCATGGCACTGGACCCTTCAGCCAGCCCGGAGCAGGCATCCATCCTTCCCAAGGGCACCCCACGGCTGATGCCGACAACTTTCCACTACCTCAAATAACACAAATGTCACGCCTCAGCCCACTGCAGTGGGCAACGAAAACATGGCTTTCTTTCCATCTTACAGGTTCCTCAAAAATGAAGGAGCCTGAGCTGTCCCGGGCTGCAGAGGCCAGTGTCAGGATCCCCGAGTCGCTCCTGGGGCTGGGCTGGGTGTGAGGCATACCTGGTGGCTGACAGCATTAATGACCTTTATCTCCAGGAGCAGGGAGAGGAGGGATAACTCACAAGTGGCTTTAATGGGTGACCATAAATATAATGGGAGACTTGCAACCACATCCTTATCTGTCTAATCCATCCATCTGTTGTACACACACTTTATTGATTATACACACACACACACATAACATATATCTGCAATATGTATATATATTTGCAAAATGCTTGACAAATCATCCATGGATTGGAAGATTTATCCCACTTGTCACAGCTGTACAGGCTGCTGTTTCCATTATAGCTATTCTTTTCCAGCGTGCCTAACTTTCTTCAATGTGGCACTTTTATGCTGGCATTTAAACATCATGTTTCAGCAGAGTCTGAAAGGAAAAATAGGAAGAGACCTTGTTTGACCACTTTTACATTCAGTAAAAATGAAAAATTACTTTCCCCACGTTTTTGTGTTAATAACAAACTCCTGTGCTCTCTCTGACTGATGATGAGACAATTTACCTGGGAGGCATTGTGATTCTCTCAGCAAAACAAAGGAAGAAACTTCTGTAACTCTCCCTGGTCCTTGCTGCCTCAGGGGAAAGGAAAGTGGGAAAAAAAGCAAATAAGACTATTTCCTTCCAAGGGAAGGGGGGGGGGGGAAGTATGTAAAAGAAAAAAAACCTTTACATGCAGGTTTATGAGCACTATTTGTAAATATTCTCCAAGATTGAAGCCTTTTCCTTCCTTCTTTTCAATAAGGAAAAATGTGAGGAGGGATTTTGTCTCATTCCACGAGAAGAATGGAGCTGTTTCATTGTAGGTGGGGATGCCTTGCCCTGCTAACCCCCTGCTACAATGCAGCATTGCCAGACAAACAGGAGAGCTGTGAGGGGTGTGAGGGCAGGGTGACACTAAGCTGAAAGTTTGAGATGGCACAGTTTCAAGAGGTTCAGCTGCATATAAAAGGAAATAAGCATTGATTTGGGTGATGTGTTTCCTTTCTGTTACCAACACCAACAGGAATGTGTGGAAATAGGGGTGCAAAGAGTACCTCTCCCTCCATGTGTGGGGTGGGCTGCTCTCTGTCCTGCCTTGTGCAGGAGCTCGGAGGGATGCTCAGGCAGGCTGCCTGGTCTGGAGAGCTTTAGGTCCAAAAGGTGTACATGGGAAAGAAGTACAGGTGTGCCTGTGGCCAAGATAACATTGTCCTAGAGCCTTAACTCTTATATGTCCCTCTCCTGTAGCCAAAAGCCAGGTATGCTGGGACAGTAGATGTAAGGCAGGAGATGCTGAGCCAAAGTTTGCTGAGACTGAGAAAATATTTCTAACTTTGGGATCACTGTGAGTGTGTCCTGTGCTTTGCAATCCTCCCTGTGCAGCTGTGGGCAGGTGCTGATGAAGACAAGATAATGGGTGAGAATAAAACAGAATAGAATAATATATTTCAATTGGAAGAGACCTGCAATGACCATCTGGCCCAACAGCCTGACCAATTCAGATGGATCTCTGATATGACCTGACACAGCAGGTCTTATTTTCTGATATGTTATCTGTCACATCAAGTCCCTCTCTGTTTAGGTATATTACAGTATACAAGGTCCCTGCCCAGTCCTTTTTAAACTGCATTGGAAAAGTATGAAATTTCCCAAACTCCTCTGGGAAAAACAAGGTGATGGTACTGCTGCTGCCTCACGTACCAGGCAGTGCCTCCATGGCCAACCTCGTGGTTGGGATCAGGAGGCTGGTCTTCACACCAGGCTGCAGATGCTGAGAGCAAGGCTGGGGAAGAGGAGATCTGGAGGCTTTGAAGGCAGTGTGCTATCAGTGTAGAAGGTATGTGAGAGCTGAGGGTGGATCGATAGTGAATTTGGGCTTTGCTCGTGATTGCAAGATGTTGAAGGATTGCCCTGATAAGAAAGGTGGTTTTGTAAGCAGGAACAAATTGGATTTTTTAAATTTTTTTTAAAATAATTGGGCATTCCTAGGTTGAGCATGTATGTCAATCTTTCTGTGGTGTAAATTAGTCTTAGCTGGTGATTTAGACCCACCGAAGGCCCCGTGCTGAAACAGTGCAGCTGAGGTGCAGTGATCACACAGCTTGCTGTGGGTGGATGGGATGGAACAGCTGCATGGTCCTGGGGCTGGGGTGGGCTGGAATGTCAGGGAGGAGGGCCAGCACTGGTCCCAGCAGGGTTTCTGCCCCTCCTGTGATGCTGCAGCTGTGAAACCCCAGGGTTAGAGGTGTCTTCCCAAAAAGCAGGCACTACCTCTGTGTCTCTGGCATAAGAGCAACATCATAAGGGAGGATGCAGATCCCTTCATGCCACTCAGCTACCAAACTGTGGCCCTCTTCTGGAACAGTGCTCCCTGCCCACCTGAGCTGTAGGTGGTCAATTAGCCCTACCAGCCTGGGCAACACACACCGGCAGCTCCTGAGGGCTCCATCCACTGGGGATGGAGCAGGGAGAGCCGAGGGCTGGGGCAGCAAAACGGAACCTCCTGGGTCTCGGGGTTCTCTGCTGCACGGGCAGCAAGATCCCTGAGCATGCAGGAGCCTGATGCCAGCAGCCCCCCTCCCAGGCTCTGGGATTTGGGGCTGCCCAGCAGCTTGTCTGGCATGCCCCGGTGCTGGCCACGTACATAATCCCAGGGCAGGAGCCGTGCTTGAACTGCATGTGAACCGTAAATCCCCGCTCCTAAAGCCGAGGGCAGTTCCCGCTGGCAGCCTGCTGCGGCGGCTCAGCCTGGTCCCCGGCACTGCCGCCCAGAGCAGCCGGCTCATTTAAATTGCTTTATAAATGGGCCAAAGAACTCTGGCTCCAGCCTTCATCTGAGTAATAAATACACAATAAAGCAGCCTCAGTGGCTGAGGGAGGCCAAACAATCAACACTTCCAAAACAGGGAGGATGCTCTTACTGAAAAGAGGTCTTTTGTAATGTTTTAGCCCTTTTCTGCCTCTTTTAAGGATTTCTCCTGGAGGAGATGGAGTAGAGGCTATGTTTAGCCAGCTGTATGCCCAGATGGTCACAACACTTATGAACAACATCCCCTAGGAATAATTGTATTAAGTCTTCTTTGGATTTTATACTCTTGGGGGTTTAAAAAAAAAAAAAAAGAAAGGTTCTCTAGAATTAATGGTTTGGCATTTCTGCATTTGATTACTGTATTAAGAAAGCAGCCAATGCCTGACAGGTTTTTGTAACCATCTCCAAACACAAGACGTCACACAGAACTATGACTTCTTAACGAAAAGCTGTATAATTGAGGCTGAGGTAGGATGTGCTGACGTGCCAGAAAGGACATTTGAACCCTGCTATACCAGTATGCCCACATGGATTTAACTCCATGCTCACCAGCCAGGTGAGGAGCTCTTCTTGCACGGATGAGAAGAGCCAGTGAAGAGTTTCCATCCTCCTGTTAAGCAGGGCACATGGGAATGAATGTGTGCTCTATTTGGCTTGCAAATTTTACATCACCTATTGCGTTTCCACTCACTTCTTTCTTTGGGGAGAGAGAAAATAAAGCAACCAAAGAAAAGAAAGCAACAAACAAGAGAGATCAATGAACCATGGCAGAGCACTCTGCTGTGCACACACTTCCCACCCGCCCTGGGAGAAGGCAGGGAAGGGAGCGGGGGACGAGGGGATGAATGAAGGCAAAGCCTTCTGTTAGGACATGTGCTGAGAGATGAGAGTGATGATGGTAACTGGCTAAAAACTTTTCAGGGAGACCATTTGGAAGGGTTTGTAATCTTTAAAAGCTAGCATGCACTTTCCCGGTGCATCCCAGTGGATCATGAAGTGCTTGGCAAGAAACAGCACTGCCCTCCTGTTAGCAAACTCCTGTCTGATGACACCCATTTTACAGACAGGGACACTGAGGCACTGAGAGGTTGTTGCAAGGAGAAATAAACTTCCATTAGGGAAAGATAGATAACACCTGTGATTGCAGAGATCTAACCATAATGGTCAGGAGGTCCTTGCCCAAAACCTTACATTTCTATTTATTATTGCAGTGTTGGAAAAGCCATTAATAGAGACATAAAATGGGCTGCAAAACATCCACCCCACACCAGGATCACCAATACTTCTCTGCAACCCATCACAGACTGTAGCGATGACCTGCAGCCATAAGTGTTTTATTCAGTAAAAAGCAGCTGAAAAGGGTATGACTAGTGGTCTGGGTCCTTGTGATAGCAGGGAATGTACAGAATTACTAAAACAGATGTGAATACTGCCTATTGCTCCAGTGAGCTCTTGGACACCAAAGATGTCCTGCATGGAGTGCATGGGAAATTAGATCTGTGCTTCCCTGAAGCCATAGCAGCCTACAAAACATCACACCACAGGCAAAACCAGCTGTTCCTGGCCCAGGAGATCCCAACAAAAAACAGCTGTCTGTGTCAGAGGAAGGGGAGCATTGTGTTCTGCCTCATGGCTGGTAGTCAGCCTCTGAAAAGTGGCTGGTGTGGGACTGCCCGGGCTTGGGTGTGAGTGTCCCTTGGTCCCGAGAGGCTTCTCTGGCAGCTGGGAACAACCAGACTGCAGCAGTAGCCTGTCAGTGCCTGCCATGGCCCTTGTTCAGATGCTGTGGGGGACTTTGGCAGATGTGATTCCTGCACAGCCTCTCCATTCCTCAAGACCCTGGTGAGATGGCTTTGCTGCCTCTCTGTGTTCCTGCACCACTGCAGGGAGCTACAGCAAACCCTATAACTAAGGCTCCTGGCATTACCACACATAGGATTCCTGTCTCTAAAACAGAGAAGGGATGAGATTAGCATCTTCTCCCTCTCTTGCTATGCCAGCTTTTGACAGACAGAGGGATGGGGGAGTAGAAAATGGGGTAAAGATAGAGCTGTATGTTTTGACAGGAATTGTCATTACTGTGATAGCAGTGAGGTTATGTGGGGACATGGTGGCTCTGACTTGCTGCAAGCCACGGGCTGGAGGAAAGGGTGCCAGAGGAGCTCAACATGGAGTGAAGGGGCTTTACTTTAGCACAGACTGTGGAGTGCATGGGGATAACAAACCTCTGCCTCTGCTGGCACCATAAATATGTAATCCACAAACCCCTACGGACTCAGGTTGCATGATTCGTCCTACTGAATCCCACAGCCCACAGGGTTAGGCACAAACTTTAAGTCTGTTTAATATATTATTCAGGAATGAACCAGGTTGCTTTTACTTGTCTTTTAGAAGACACATGTTTTCATTATATATGCTCCAAGTAGAGGCTAAAGATCCAGAAACGATGGCTATGGAGTTTTGGCGTTCCCTCTCATCAGTTTGGTTAATTGCTCGTTTCATTTACTAGCTGGGTTTTAACTTTCCTATGGATCACTTGCCTCTTGAAATTCCATAAGTACTGAAAGTCAGCAAATTTTGGGAAGTGTTCTCTGGAGGAAAGTCCTGGAACTCTTACAACAGGCATAATTTTCATTTGTGCAGGTTTAGTGCTCTCACAGAATAAATAAGCATTAACCATCCCACAACTGCACCAAAATGCAGTTGGTTTGTAGCCTGCTGTGTGCTGCGCTAGAAGCCTGAGCATTTTACCTTGCAGACTAAATGCCTCTGTAAACAGAAATTTTGATCATTACTCAGGAGCTACTTCCCAGATGAAACCTCACTCAAAAATAGCTATACCTGGATTTAATACCTGTAATACCAAGATAGTGGTGTTTGCATTTAAACACTAACTTCGGTGTGAGGGAGCTCATGAGGGAGAAAGGTATATTTTTAATTAACCCTTCTAGCCACTGGGTGCCACTAGTGACTTGTTGGGTTGAGGGAATAGCAGCTATCCTGAAACTTTAGGGGAACAACCCACATGGAAATCCTCCCAATACATTAATACATAGGAACTTCACCTTCAACCTATTCGATTTACTTAAAAAGCATCCACCCTGCATGTCTCTGATTTTGCTCTGTTCTAATTCCCCGTGGCTGTGTTTCAGCACCAGGGTATCATTCAGGGTGCTGGGTTAGAGGCTGTGTAACCAGCTCTTAGAAAGCCCAATGAAGCAAGCAAAGAGCTCAAGCTTACGCTCACGATTATGACAACCGAGCAGCGCCTTTGCAATCAGTGAAACTGCTCATGTGCTTACAGACAAGCACATATTTGACTGGATTAGTGCATGAAGTGACTGGAACCAAAGGCATGGTCAGCAAAGAAGCCCAGTGAGCTACTGCTTTTGCTGCTGGTTATCCTCCTCAAATTCATCCTTCGCAATGCAGATGCAATTCCAGACCCTCACGTAAGATACATATAATGACTGCTATTAATTCCGAGCAGGGGACAGGATCAGACCCCTGGGTTTAATGGTCTGCTCTTCATCTCTGTAATCCCATACCATCTCTCATTCTGCTTTTCACTTCAAAATTACTTTGCCTGCCTCCCCCTCCTCCATTCTTATTGTTCTGATGCTCCCTGCCAGAATTTCTCCAAAGGCAGGATGGTGAGGCAGTTCATCTGCAATGGTCCATTTCCACAAATAGGCACATACAGGTGGAAATATGTACATGAGATTATCCTACACCTGAAAACATACAGGGCAAAATAAACCCCTGGAATCTACATGAACACTGTGCCTACAGAGATGTCAACACTGTTTTATTATCTGATTTAAACTAGAGTAATACAAATTCTGTGTAGGGACAAGTCTTAACGAGCCAGTAATTTGCACATGTACATTAAACTCATACAAACCAGGTTAAAACAGAAACTGGGCCCTCAAATAAGAAATCCAAAAGAGGAACAGGTTTCTGGGGGGCAATGAGCCACTGTATGTCAGCTACCTCAGGGCAACAAGCTGGTTGCAAATGCCCTAAGCCAATGGTACCTGCAGTGAACACACCCCATGTCTGTGCCAGCCCTGTTTCTCACATCTCCACTGAGGGAGCAGGCACACAGCACTGTGTTGCGCTGGCTGATGTGATCTTCACCCTGGTGTACCTCACAATAAGAGTGCCCACAGACCCCAGCACATGGTCTTCTTTCTTTCCTTCAGTTCCAGGGGTATCCAAAGTCCACTGACGGCTCCGCTCGCCCTCCCTGTGGTCCCCCTCCCCTGGCTGCTGCTGCTCCAGCCGCAGGGGCTGGCTGCTCCCACGCTCCCATTTGTATGTCACTCACGCGTCTCTCCCCACTTAGAGCTGTCTTCTGTTTCCTGCTGCCAAGAACTGTCTCTATTTGAGACTCCATTTCAAACCCATGATTACCAGGAGCCTTCCTCTCATCTCATTTCATCTCATCTCTCTTCAGCTCTTTCTTACTCTTCGCTTCTTCGTCTGCATTTTATTTTGGTCTGTGAGCGCGTGCTCTGGGGCAGGGAAGCCCCACGCGTACTCACTGCACTGCGGGAATGATGTGACAGCGTGATCCTCACTGTGCAGAAGTGACCTGGAAAAAAAGGCTCCTCGTCATCTGAAGGCAGAAAGGACAGTGTTGGGATTAATTTTAAACTCTTATCCCTGATTCCGTGGTTGGGAATACTCCCATGCTTTCTTCCTGATGATAAGGCAGCCTTATGGATCGAGAGTAAGGGAGAAGAGGAGCAGAAGTGTCACACAGCTGCCTCAAGTCTCAGCTGATCCACCCTCCTCTGGGCCATCTTCTAGCACGGGTTGGGGACTGGGCTCAGAGGAGCTTGCTGTGGCAGGCTGCGGAGGAGCACATCGACGGGAAGCTGTGGGGGCAGACAGGCTGCACGACACAGTAAAAATGTTCCAACCAGAGTTTCTTTTTCCAGCAGCTGTACTGGGTAAATAGGGCCAGGACACAGACGGGTAGTGTGCATTGCTAAGGCCAAGTCCATGGACTGTGTTCAACTGCTCATACTCACTAGGACTCCTTTTTTAATTAATAAAGATTTTTCTCCTTCAGACATTTTTAAAATTACTCAGATGGTTCCTTCGAGCTGCAGGTTTCACACGAGAGAAGGGTTGGAAGAAATCACCATTTAATTAAATAAACATCTCTTTGAACGATGACCCTTCTCCAAAGTTGGAACCTCCTTGCCACCATTAGAGCCCCACATAAACTGTAGCAGTTAGCAGTCTGCTTCGGGATTACAGTGTTCGTAGCAAGAGAAATTGCTCCTGAGATCATTTAACCTCCCTGGGGAGATGACAGGAAGGAATTAATCTTCCGCTGCTAATCCGCCCTGTGCTGCTGGATCAAAAATTGGCATCGATGGGGGTGCCTGTGCAGGGGAGCCTGCGGTGGCATTTACCATCCGCGTGTGCTCCCTCCCACCTCCTCCTCCAGCACGGCTGAGGAAACAGGGGGCAGCTATTTTAGGAAGTCTACGTAACATACTATTAAACCATTTGTGCTGGCTGCGAAGGAGATTTTGTTTCCAGCGTTCCCCTCCAGTCCTAGCTGTGTCAGCAAGGTGAACACTACAGAAGGGCTTTCACTTTAGTCCCAGGAATCAGTCTCCTTGTTGGTTTTGTTGCTACTTGCCATCTCTTTTATTTTATATCAATTTGTTTTATATTATTATTGTTATTGTATTTGCTAGTGATTTATATGGATTATTCAGCAGTGCCCAGGTACATCAGGTTTCTATCCCCCAAAGCGCTTGTAGGAAATAGAATGTGCGGGCATGACCCTCTGCCTGTGAGAGCCTTTGTGTCAAAAGCAGTTCTGCATGGAGTGGAAACCTCCATTTTTATTTGTTTTTTTCTTTTCCTGATGGGTATAATGGATCCAAGAAACAATTCAATATGTTTGTGAGCAATCTGTGAGCAGAGAGGGGGTTCAGGTTTACAGAGTTGGGGTGGGGCCAGTCCTGGAGCAGGGACAATTCCTTGGGATACAGCAACCAGACATACAGTGAGAATAGCAAGTAGCAAACGCCCTTAGCAACTGGCTTGTGGAAAAAAATTAATTTGCTAAAGATCATTGGCACAAAGTCGCCCTGAAGAGTTGTAAATCACAAGGCTAAACAAAGGGAAACCTGCTTCTGTGTAATCTGTGAGCAGAGACAGACTATTACGATGGATTCAACTATTCCTAACTAATAAGAACTTATTAGAAGGAGTTCAGAAAATGCTAGGCTCATCCAAATCAAAGGCCAAGCTCCTGCTGATGTTGGCAGAGGCAGCATGGGACTCGATGGGCAGATTTTTCGCAGTAGAGGAGAGCATTTTGTTTCCTTCTCCACAGCATTCATGTTTTCAGCCCAGGACCTGCTGCCCCTGCCAGACCTTGTGCTCTCACAGCTCCCACCTCAGCAGGCAGCAGGACCAAGGGGATCCAGCAGGATGCCCAGCTCAGTCCCTGGCACAGAAGGTGCTGTGGATAGGAAAGCCAAGCCCAGAGAGAGACAAAGCTGCAGTGAGGGCTTTCAGGAAGGCTCTCACCAGCTGGAGGAGGGGACTGGGTGGTGTGGGAGCGAAGTCAGACACTTCTGTTGCTAAAACCAACCCTGACACAGGTTCTTTTCTCCTCTGACTGATCCAAACACTTGCAAAAGACAGGTTTTCTTTTCACTAGCAGCACACCACCAAATGGGATTTGCAACAAGGAGGTGTGAGGGATAACAGCCCATCCCTCATACCCAACAGAGCCTGAAGGCTTCTTTTGCTGCTTTCAAGTTTCCCGTGCATTAATCCCCACAATAACACACGATCACCAGAAAAATCTTGGGAAATAGGGGGCAGGGGGATATGGACACTTTTCAGAGAGAAAGGTATAAAAGGAAGAAAAAACAATCACAGTGGAAAAACATAGGTCGTTTGCTCTTCCATTTTTCTGTCAAATGGTGATTAGAAGAGAAAATGTTTTTTCTGTACCAGTCAGGAAAGGAAGAAACATGTTCCACTTCTCTCTCAAAAAAAAAACCAAACCAGTGAAACAAGAGTGATGCTATTTCTCTAACTCAGAAAAGCAAAGCAGTCTCCAGGAGTCTGTGAAAGCTTGTGAAGGTGCCCTTGCAGTTATTGTGTTAAACACTGAAAAAAGCTTATTTCCCAAACGTGGAGGGTGGCACAGATGACTCCAGCAAGCTGCTTGTCAGTTCTTGGGTATCCCTAGCTACCCAAACCTGCCTTCTGTGTCTCTGACCCGCAGTTTTGGAAAGTTTTCTGCAGGCTTGGAGATTTTCTCTGAAGCTGCTCCCCATCTCTCTGAAGGTGGCATTAAGTCTCACCAGAGCTGGTCCTGGTGTGTCTTGCTCTGGCTGTACCCTCCAGATGCTGACACTGGAGGAAATCAAGGTTTCCTCTGAATAAATCTTTTGTCTTCTCTGCTCCACAATAAGAAGCTACAGTTAGGAAATGGGATATACAGAAATGGACTTGTGGAGCACACAATTTGATGTTCTTTATCTCTGGTCTGGGATCATGGGTTGTTGTATTCTAGAACAAATAATAGCTGAAATGGCACAAACACAGGTGTCTACTCACCTAACATGTGTAATTCTAGTTCATCTCTTTCCCTCAGCATTACTGCATTGTGATGTCTCTTTTTTTGTACAATGAGCATCTTCATTTAAGCCAAAAAATAGTGTTTAGATTAGGAGTTAGTTAGGAGTCACTCAGGCCAGTGGTTGTAAAAGGCCTTTATTTGACCTGCCCCTTTGACAGTCAATTCCTGTTCCCTGTCTAACACAACGTGGTTAAAAACAAATAAATAATTCACCATAAAATATAAGCAGCTGCAGCAGAATATATATTTCATTTTTACATTGAAAACTACTTACAGTGATAGATGACAGCACAGTAAAATCCAGAAACCAGCTGCCTATATTATGCATTATATCAATATTTATTTTAATTCCAAAGAACTGTAGTCTGGGGACTTTTACTAAAACAGACACTGCAAATGGTATCCTGATGGATTATTCTTCATTCCAAAGTAACTTTACTTGGACATCTCTGAATGCTGTTTGTCACTTGTTCTTCTCTCAGTTTTTCAGCATGCTGAAAAAAGAAATGATAGAATAAAAATAGAGCTAACTGTGTAACCGAGGTGAGAATAATCTTCCCTGGCAATAGAGCGCAATTGGTCTCCAATTGTAATTACTGCCTTCCTCATGCTCTAACAATAGATCTGAAATGGTGTTTTGGGGATACAGGGCTTTCCTTCGCAGAGCCATTGCTCTGTGATTCCCTGTGTTGAGTGGCTGTGCTTCTCCCCTGCCCCCCTTAAACCTTTCCTGGCACCAGTGACAAACTGCCTGAGCAAACACCACACACATCCAGCACGTTGTGATATGCAGAAGGTATCACCTCAGCACAGAACCCAAGCTGAGGCTCTGCCAGCGCTGCTGGTGGTGCAAACTCCGCGGGGAGCAAAGGGAGCCGAGCTGGGCAGGGGGAGCTCCCTGTGCACGGGAGCCTGTGCTGCCTCTGGAGTGACCCCGGGTAGCAGTTCCTTGAGGCCACTTCTATTACAACAAACAAGGGCTCAACATTCACAACCCTAAAGACCATAAATAGGAGCATTTTGCTGTATCACTAACCTGAAAGATTTTTCTGCTGCTCTTCCCTTGCAGAGCCAGAGGTGAGGTAGCGTAGAAAACACAATTCAGGAGTTATCGAAAAGGAACGTGGACAATTTTCGCTCCTTGAAAATGTGTTTATGTTTTTGTGTCATCTTCAACGCGTAATTGCTCTTTTTGGAGGGCAGCATGACTAAAATGTAGCATTCATGTCTATTAGAAATTGGAAAGAGCAAGCTATTTCTTTGGTGCAGCCCTGTTTATTTGCAAAAAATTGGTATGAAGAATGCAAGAGGAATCAAACAAGAAGAAACAATTTCTTTTCCTTCAGTTTCAACTTTGTTTCTGGAAGCACTTTAGCCCCAGAGCTCTTTCTCCAAGCATTTTCTCAGTCCTACTACAAGTGGTGCTATGATTACTACTTGCTTGTTGACTTTCCTGAAGCTGTCCATGTGGTTTCTCTTACTTATCACACATACAAGCATCCTCTTCTACTTATTTCCATAGCTACCCATTTCAGTTTAATCAGTCTCTCAAGTGAAAGATGGTGGTTGCACACTTCATTTCCCATATAACTGCATTAGCCAGGTTAACAATGGTATTTAAAACCCAGAGTTTTGTTGAGGATATTCGAATCAATGATCATTGCTTTGCTAATTCTGTTACTGCAATGATCCAGAATCACAAAATCATAAAATCACAGAATGGGTCAGGTTGGAAGGGACCACATTGGGTCATCTGCTCCCACCTCCCTGCTCAAGCAGGGTCATCCCAGAGCACACGGCACAGGATTGTGTCCATATGGCTCTGGAATAGGCACAGTGAGGGAGACTCCACATCCTCTCTGGACAATCTGTTCAGTGCTCAGTCACTGCACAGTGAAGAAATTCTTCTTCATTTTCAGGTGGAATTTCCTGGCCATCAGTTCCTGTTTGTTCCTCCTGTACCATTGCTGGGCACCTTCAAACAGAACCTGGTCCATCCTCTTCCCCCTCCCTGCAGACAGGGACACACAGGGATGAGGTCCCTTCTCAGCTGTCTCTCCTCGAAGCTGAACAGGCCCAGCTCCCTCAGCCTTTCCTCAGTGGAGAGATGCTCCAGGCCCTTCATCATCTTTGTCACTCTCTGCTGACCCCACTGCAGGAGCTCCATGTCTCTCCTGCCCTGAGGAGCGCAGAATTGGAGACAGCACTCCAGGTGATCCTCACCAGGGCTGAGCAGAGGGGCAGAATCACCTCCCTGGCCTACTGGCAGTGCTCTTCCTAATGGACCCAAATCCTTCAGCCCAAATCCCTTTGGGATCCTGCCTCAAAGGGAAGTAGCCACTGACATATGCTTTATGCAGCCTGTGCTCCCCTTTCTTCTGCACAGTAACTCCTATGCACAGTATAGTGCAAACATCCTGGTCCTTTTGAGGTCTGCACCCTTACACTGCCTCTCCATAGGGAGCTAGGGCAGTTCCAGGATGTCACCTCCTTCCCCAGCACCAGAGGAGGCAGGACCCACCAAGACAGGCACTGCATTTCCAGGAGATCCCAAGTGCCTCTGTTGTAGGGTCTGACTCTGAGGCAGATGCCTGTGGTAGGACACAATTTTGTCTTAGGCAGCTTGCAGCAGCCCCAGAGCAAGCTCAGCCCTGGTATGAAAGCTTTCATCCTCTTCAGACTGCTGACTCCAGTGATGAGCATTTCTAAAACTCTCGAGTTGAAAAGTTGTCTAATCTCCCAGCAAAGCTAAGAAAATCAATCCCACCTCAGAAACAAGTTTACTAAGATGTTATGATGCTTTTATTATTGGCATTAAACCACAGGCAAATTTTACTGGGAGGTGCTCAGTGATGAAAAGGCTTTCTCTGCCCTTGCATTATTTAAAGGTTAAAAGGAGAAGGGTGTATCACTTAAGATACAGGACAATATATAAAAATGTAAGGATAATGATTCTTCAAATAGTGAACCCTGAAAAGGGCTGCGTGGGTGTAGCCTAAGGAATGACATAAACATCAACCAATTATTTTTACATTTTCTCTTTCTTAGTGTAAGCTTCAGCAGCTGGGTCCCATATGAATATGTCATGACAGATGACAGTGATATGAGCAGATGAACCCCAAGGCAACTCGCTATCCTGTCAAGGAGAGGGCAGAGCTGGGTCCCCTAAATATGCATAGGCTGTGTCACTGACAGCAATTTACTGTTGTGGTCAGGTGCCTGGAGTCTCTATTCTTCCCTAAGAAGCAGGTTTTAAAATATTTTTAGGCATGAATACCATTAAAGTTTGTCTTCAGTAAGAATCACTGACAAAGGAGAGCCCAATCTTTCACAACCTGGTGAAATTTCGCTCTTTTTTAATCTGGCATTTAAAACGATGCTTAACTAAGCCCTGCCAGCTGCCTTACCTGCCTTACCTAGCAACATTAAGCTGAAGAGATAGCAAAAAATGTTACTGGGATGATTTGTAATAAATGTTTATATTTTATAAATAGGCTTACACCTGTGTTTTCTCTGGCTGTGGCCATGTGGTTCAAAACACTGAAAATGGAGGCAAATGCACGGTTTTATCTTTTTAGGGTGAGATTTCCAGCATTGGTAGAGTGCAAAAGAGTGGCAAATCCATTATCTTCATTAGGAGCTCTATAAACAAAGCAGCCACCCTGTGATGCTGACAACACACAGCCTGTTGCTCAAAAGCTTGGATCAGTTCCCCTTCTGGCTTGCACCACAGAAAAGGCAGAGTGACTGTCACAGACTGTGCGTGACAGTGCAAAGCAAGGGCTGCATCTTGCTCCTGGTGTCTCCGTAATGCGAGGAATTCAAGAGCCTCATTTAAATATTAAACCCTTCCTTTTCCATAACCCGTTTTCAGTTGTGTTCTTCATTTCAAATACCTTCTCTGCTCTCAAGCAGTGACCAAAAGCTTTCCATGGTAGTTTGAAGGGGTGCCAGTGATTTCTTATGGCAGGGATTCATATTAGGGGAAGCTGGTGAGCATACTGGTAAAATAAACTGTGCTCGATCAAGTAAAAGGGGGGATGTCAGTGCTAAGAGTTAAAGCCAATCTGGAATTTGCAGCCAAAAGAGGAATCAAACCCCTCGGTATCAAACGTCCCTGGCTGAGTTTAATCTCCAGATTTTAGAGACTAACTCTTGAAAAAGGCACAAAGGGGTTAACATTATTTTCTGGTATAGCAACTCAATTCCAAATTATGTTCACTTTCTTTCTCATTTATTTTTAAATAATTGTAAATACCAGACTTTACAGATGGAAGATCAGATGGCACCTCAATGTTTCTGTTGTTTTGTACCTGGGGAATTTCAGGCACCACAAATCATTCCTCCTACTTCAGGTGGCCAGTCCGAATTATGCTGAGTTTAGCCAAAAGGAATGGTTGGGTTTGCCAGGAATGTGAGTTTAAAAGCCTTCCACCTCTTGCATTGCTCACCTGATAATAGAAATCACGGAGGTGGATATTCAAGGTAACAGGGGAGTGAGATGTGTGGGATACGTGTGCTGTGCACATGATGTGATGAGCAAGTGACAGCACTGGGTGGAAGTGGTTAAGCCCCACTAAGCCCCAAGTGCTCCAGTGCTGCTGCAGTAGAGGAGGAATGGACTGAGCCTGGCTCTGGGCCCTAAGGTTCTGCACCAGATCAGCAGTGCTTGCAGATGTCCTTGCAGAAGTCTCGCCCACGTCACCTTCACTCTCCTGTGCTCAGCCTGTGCCAAAGGAGCTGCAACTTTGTGCTGGTGTGCACCAGCCCTGACTGCCCCCCAAAGCTGAGACAAGACCAAGGGGGTCCTTCTGGGGGCTGACACCATGGGGTTAAGGGCTGCTGGGCTTTTACCCCTCCCGGAACCTGGCCCTACTCCTGCTCCCTCAGTCTCTCCCTGGCATATTGTTTATCTGCACCATGGGCAGAGGGGGTGCAGGCAGCTGCAGCAGTGGGATTGTGTGGGGCAGCGTGGAAGGGGAAGGAGAGCTTGCAAGAGAGGTGTTCAGGGTAAAGGGACTGCCCAGGCTTTGTCAGCTCACAGTTCCTCTGTTTCTCCCTGCTTGGGTCCAGATTGACTACAGAGCCGGTTTTCTCACCTCTCCCTCCCCGTTGGAGCTTGTCAGTCCTGCAAACCCACAGAGAACATTACAGACAAACCCCCACCTACACTTCAGTATCTTTACCACCTCTTCTCATGCTGCCCTCCTTACATGTCCCACACATATCCCCTTTCTCCTTCCCTGCTCCCTCACTGCCTTTTTTTCCTCTGTGCCCATAATGTTTACACTCTTCAGTGATTCTGTATAAATGACCAGTGAAAGAGCTGACCAAAGAGTCAGAAAACAGGAGAAAAGAGTTAGTCTGGGCTCTAGGAACAGCAGAATATAGAATTCATCCAGGACATGGTCTGGAAAAGGAGAGAGAGAAGGGGAGTCAAGTAAAGAGGTCATAGAGAAAGCAAGGTGGTATGTGAAGATTTAGGGCTTTGTAAGACACTAAGGGAGGAACAGAGATGAAAATACATGAGCTACCCATGCCATCTGTCAATGTTTGCACAGAAATCCCACCAAACCAAAAATATTGTTTAAAATCCATTAAAGTTGCTCGTGGCACATCCCACCAACAAAAACATTAGAAAACCATGAAGTCCCTAGCCAAGCCTTCACTTGGGTTTTGAAGCCCTTAACCGCAGTTTCACGTTCGGCACATCACCCCAGCAACTTCTAGAACCCACAGGCTTCCTCCCTCCCTTCCCACTTGAAACCTTTAACCTGAACCCTGCACGCAAACCTCTCCTGCCAAGAAAACAAAATGCAGTGTGGTTCTTCCTGAGTGCACCACCTAACTCACACCAGCACAGGGAGTAGGGGAGAACTTGTCCAAACCTTGAACTCTCCTGCAATAGATTCCCACTTAGAAACAAACAAAACACATTTGCATCATCATACATGGCTCCCTCCCATCAGCTGCCGAGACCACACACCCTGAATTCCTGCTTCTCAGGGCACCACCAATCCACACAATTTCTCCTCCTGCAAACCACACTGCACAATTTGAGTTTAAGGTTGAGCCTGTGTGGGGACGGGAGGAGGAGGTGTGTGGGTTGTGGGTGGTGGATGTAGCTGACATAACTTGCAGCAGGTGAAATCATGCTCACAGATAGCTGAAGGCTACACTAGCAGCTTCATTGATTATTCTTATGGCTTTGGAAGTGCCTGATGTAGTTAAGACACTTTTTTCTCTTACCAGCAAATTTTGAGAGAGGATGAAAGTGGTGGTAAGGAGTATAACAAAATAATAAGTCATCATTCTTTCAAAATGGTTGTTTTGTTGACACGTTAAGGTCACAAATGTTGGCTTCACTCTCCCACTGTGAATGGCAGTGCACTTCTGTGTTGGTCAGGACATGGCCCTAGCACCTCAAGAAGCTCTGGGCTGCTGCAGCATTGGGTAGGAGGAGCAGATGGCCTGAGACAATGCAGTCACTGGTTAAAAAACAGAACTCAACCATATTTAGCAAAGGTAGTAAAGTAATTTATTCTAAAATGGATAATCTCACGGTGCAGAAACAGTAGAAAATATCTTGAAGCGCACCCTCTGCTAACAATTTTCATCGTCTTCCAACATTACTGCACGTGCATGTTTCAGCATTTTTTATCCATTCTTGGCCAACCAGAATTAAGCTGGAATTTTTCTACATAGCTGCTGATCGCAAGTGCACCCACTTTTCCATATGGGCTGTAGCTGAGTGCCCAGAAATTCAGGAGTTTATAATCAGTGGCTTTTTCAGAAAATATCTCCCATGAGGTACCTATGCAGTGCACTGGGCTTTGTCTTTAGAGTTCTCACAACACAGGGTGGGAGCAAGAGCACCATTTTTCTCCTGATGTCAGTATCTATAGAGAGCATTGCAGTTGGTTTTAAACTAAACAAGGGTAAGTTTAGAACATAGCATTCTGCAACTGGGGGGACCTGGATCCTCCTTCTGCTGCTATAAAAGAAGCAAATATGATGTACCACTGTTTTGTAGGGTACAGTCTTAAATGGTTGGCAGCAACTAGAGTGGTAAAGAGGAGAGCTTGTTCAGACAGAAAGAGCAAAAGCCCCTGTTGAAACCCAGCAGTCCTTCCCTTTGCAGGGTGGGCTGGCCAGGCACTCTCCTCTGGCAGCCAGATCGATGCTTCCAGCCAGACACCGCCTTCAGGGTAGCTCTTCCCAGCAAATCACAAGGCTCTGGGAGAATCATGTTGCTCATCAAATGCTTCGGTTTTTCCGCCAGGGTTTCCCCAAAAGATACCTATAGTATCTTTTCTTTTATAGTGGGTCCCCAGTTAAACTTACCTCATTTAACAATAAGAGTAAGTTTAAAAAAACTTTTAACATAATCATAGACATGAATTTAGTAGTGGACAGATTAGAAGTTATTCCACATGAGGGCTGATTTGATGGCCTCTGGGACACAATGTAAAATTTTCCAGCAACTGGGACAGGATTCTGGGAGACTTCGGATCAAGCCAAAAAATTCTACATCTGCTAATGTTACTCACAAGGTGCCAAATATTGTGTCAATATTATGAGGGCTGGATCATTATGCACGGCACAGGAAGGGTCCATTGTTTGGAAGTTAGTGTTTGACGAGGCACCAGTGCCCAGGCAGGATGGCAACAGAGAAGTAGACCAAAGAAGACCATTTGCACCAAGTGACTGGCATGGTTGTTGGTGCAGACACCACTGACTGATAAAAAAATAAAATATACTAGAATAGAATATGCTGGAATAGAATAGAATATACTAGAATAGAACAGAATAGAATATACTAGAATAGAATAAAATAGAATAGAGTAGAATAGAATAGAATAGAATAGAATAGAATAGAATAGAATAGAATAGAATAGAAAAGAATATACTAGAATAT
>VZTN01011643.1:159065-169229 GCA_013400515.1 Erpornis zantholeuca
CCCGGCCGGCACTTCTGCAGGCTCGGCCGCCTCCCGGCTCCCCTTTCCCGCCGCAGGAGCCGAGGGGCTGGGGCTGGGACCTGCCGCCCAGAGCCCCGTCCTGCCCTCGATGCCCATGGGTGGTGAGCGTGACAGTGGCGCCCATGAGCAGCTGGGGGGGCGTGTGTCCCTCGCCAGCCTCGGTGCCCCCCTCCGCCGGCCATCCTGGAAAGAGGACCAGGGCACAACTCCGGCAGCCAGGGCGCTACTTTCCAGCTGCTCCCCTCTCCTGTGCCCAGCGGCCGGGCGCGTGCGCTCCGGAGCTCCCTGGCACCCCTCGGGGCTGCCGTCCCCGGGGACACCGGGAAGTGCCACATCATTCGCGGGCGCCTGCGAGCGGCTCGGCGTGAGGCGAGACCGCACTTAATTTCTTTCCATCACCACTTTCCTCGCCCCCCCCCCCGCCCCAGCCGGAGCCGAGCTGGTGTGCGTGTGTGCAAGGCGAGGTTATCGCCAGCTCGAGTCATTATTTCCAGGCCGGCTGCCGCGGGAGTCTCTCCGAGGTGGAGCCGGTGCGGGCGGCCGGTACCCGGGGAGACAAAGGCGGGAGCCCGGGGTGCTACCAGAGCTCTGCTGCGCCGACAAGTGCGGACTCGGCCGGTCCCCGTGCGGCCCCCCCGCCAGCGGCGGGGCTCTGCCGAGGCCGCGGGGTACTGCCACCGCCCCGGGGAGCGCGGGCTAGGTTTTCCGAGTTACATTTGTTACATTTCCGAGTTATATTTTCAGTTGTACGAAATCTACTTTTAGGCGATTGTTTTCCCTTTCCACTTGTTTGTCTCCTGCTAGCCTCGTAAACTGCCTCATGATTTATTACCTAGGCTAAGTGCTTAATTTGTGAATATGAAACAGATTAAAAGGAGATCGGCGTATTTTAGCAGGCAGGCCAGAGCAAAGCCCAGCAGCTGTTTCGAGTTTGTAGGCATCTCCAACCTCGTGTAAGCAGTCCAGTCTGCTAGTGATCAAGGGGGTATCCCCGGGCTCTCTCCGAGAGGCCCACTGCCGCTGGCCCTCCGTGCGTGCTGCTGGAGCGGACACCGCCACGGGATGGCCGCTGTGGGCTTTTTTTGGGGGGGCACAAACACATGACTGATGCCGTCCGTCAAAGCGACACCCGTGGCTCTGGGATTCAGGACCGGCTGCGTCCCCGCCACAGGCGGGCTCTGCCGGCGGAGGGCCCAGCAGGCACGCAGGGGGTTAACGACGACTCTGCCCTCTCCTTCAAAGGACTCACTCGAGATAGAGTAAATACGGTCGGGGCGGGGGGGATGTGTGTGTGCCGCTCGGGCCACATGATGCAAAAGTAAGAAAAGCACACTCCGGAGAACAAAGGCTTCCTACCCCCTTCCTCCCCCTCCCCCCCAAATCTGTCTTAATTCTGCAAGTAAACTTGAGCAGCTATAAAACAAAGGCGAACGATGAAAGTTATAGCCAAGGGACAACCAAAATAAATACCTTTGATGCAGTCCAAGCACGCACTTGGTATTTTCTGGAGCTCTCTGCTACTCCCAGGCAGCCAGGACATCGCTGGCTCCTCCCAGGACAGGGGTGACATGCACGGCCGGGGTTGTCGCTCGGCCACGTTCCTCAGCCCGGTAAACACTGCCCGAGGCCAGCACCACCTCGTAGCCCTGGGCGATGCAAGCAGGGACGGACCGGGCCGGACCGGGCCGTGCCGTGCCGTCGAGGCTAGGGAAGGGGGCGGCAACAGCGGGACAAGGTTTCTCCGGGTGTCCCCCGGGGCTAAGCTAGCCGGGAGGACTGCGGGGCCGAGAGACGTCCCGGTGAGTCGTGCCCGGGTCCCCGCGTAGGATGTGCAGCACGGCGTGGGGCTGGGAGTGGTGTCTGAGCTGCGTCCCTGCCCCCCGGGAGCCCGACGGGAGCAGGCCAGGGTGGTTTGTCCCCTGATCCGGAGATGGCCCCAGCCACAGGTCATGCAAGTGACACCTCCCAGCCCGCTCCCCCCCTGCTCCCGACTGCCTTGCGCTTGCAGAGCCGACCAGCTGCCTTCATGCTGGTCACCAGCACCCTCGAGCAATTCCCATCCTCGGAGCGCCACAGAACTCTGCCTTCTCCCTCTGCTCCCCTCCACCCCTTTGGCCTTTGGAAGAGGTTTTAACGCATCAGGGACGGCAGAGGAAGTGAAGGGTCACAGCAGCAAGCCAGCTGCCTGTGCAGCCCTGCAAACAGTGAAGCCTGACAAGCACAAGGTACTGCTGCTGAGCCAAAAGTCAGAGAGAGGCAAAAATCTATAACCTGCCCTGTACCTCTGAGTGCTGCTCAAGAAGCAGGAGCAAGAGCACTGTGGCACTCCTGCTGTAGCACAGCAGAGAGGGCTGCCTAGGAGGTAAATGATTCATGTGCCCTTCTTGTACCTGAGTAATTGCTCTGGTCCTCCTGACGTGGCTGGTGTGGGTGCAGTGGAAGGTGCAGGAAATGGGGACAGACTCTGGGCAGACCATGGGGACGAGGTGTGGTGTGGCACATGCCTGGGCAGGCTGAGCCCTGGTCTGCCTGGGAGCAGGAGAGCAAAAGATGATGCACATGTCATTCAGAAAGATCCCTCTGTGTGTGTGTGATGTCAGAGTAACTCTTGTCTGGGGAAAACTGAATACAAACTGTGGTTGGGAAGAAGTCCTGTAGGTACATGTGAATGAGAGCTTGGGGATACCCCTTCCCACAGCAGGGAAGTGCCTGAAAGAAGAGTGCAAGAATGAGACAACAGCAGATATGTGTGTGTCAATACAACTCTTTCAGGCTGGCTTGAGACAAGGTCCTTCTTCCCTATTTGGGGCAAGGTTTGTGGCAAACCAATACTAGAACTCATTTCCCAGGGGCCTGGTGGGGTTTGGGTGTCATTGATTAGTCCCTGCCTTGTGAGGGGAGAGATACTGCATATGGATATAATACCACCACTCTTTCTAGCCCTGAGCCTTGTTGTTCACTGTCTGAAGGCAGGACTGAAACTTTTGAGCAACCTGAAGAGCAGCAGGCAAAAACAGCCCCAGGGTCTCCACATCTCCCTGTAGGTTCTGCACAGAGCTGCTCTCTGACTAGGTACATCCAGCATTTTAGAAGGGAGAGAAAAACACGGGCTTGTGTCGTGATGGTAACATACATTACTTTTCAAGCAGTGTGCATAACAAGAAGCTGGAAAACCAGACAGTAGCAATGAAAAAGGAAATCAATCCTTCCAACTTGTTGGCTTGGCTTTTGCAGTCATCCCTACCTCAGGGAGGGCCGTGGTCACAGTGTTAAGTCTCAGTTATGCAGCTAAAATTCACCACGCTAAAAGTCACCTGGTCCCTTGAGTGCTCTTGTAAAGCACTCCAAGGTCCCATAGAAAGTAGTTTGTGTGTACTTGAAACTATGTGGATTTGCTTCCAACAGAGCGTTATGCCAGCTTCAGCCTGATCCTGTCTGGCTTTCACTGAATTAATGCCTGGATGGATGATGGATCTAAGTCCCAGTGTCTCAGACCAAGGTGGCTCAGATAGCCTTCCCACTGCTGTCCTGTTGCTGCCCCAAAGGCATTTTAAAATCTCCTTGGAAGTGCTGTTACATGGTGATGGCTAAACCTCAGGATAAAAGCAGTGGAGAACATTACTAAAACAGAATGGGCAAACCCCAGCGGCTTGGAGCAGCTGGCTGGGACACCAAAAAGTATGAGAGCTTCTTCTGTTTAGAACACAGGTGTACCCCAGGCCCCTCTTCTAACACCAGCCCTTTGCTGCCTGTCTTTATTCTGCAAGAAGTAGCAGGCTGCAGGCACCCAGTCCCTACCAGCCTGCAGGCCTTCCTGCAGCCAGGCTTACACCTTTGATGTTCTCCCAGTTACAGTTTGTCAAGTCCTATCTCTCTTTTTCACTGTTTCCTAACATCTCACCACTCTCAGAAGACTTCTGAGAAGGAGAAAAACAATTTCAAGTCCTGTCACCGAATTCTTAAAGACCACTACATGACCACCTAAATGATGCATTCATAGTCTTAGAAACTCTTAATGCTGTCTTGTTTCTTTGGGGTAGACTCTGCCTTGCATTGTCTAATGTATTGTTCCTACTATCAAAATATAAAACAGTAGGGAGAAGTTTTGGAATAGGATGAGGCTCAGGACACACAGAGATAAACACGGGGATCGACATATGCTAAATTTCAGTGGTATTTTACCTTTCCAGGTTCACAAATGTTGTGTTATGTGCCAGTAAATTTAGAGTGCAGGGCACTCTGTAGGCACAAAAGACAGAGTGCTTCTGCCTGCCCCAAAAACAGAAGAAAAACTGTAAAGGCTATAGAGGCAGATGAGCACGAGTGCTGTGCTTGTGGTACAGGGAGGCAGGTGAGCTCCTGAACTTCATCATGGGCTCCTTTGCTATGTCTCACCAAGGCCACCACTCCCAAAGCCTGTGTCCTGTGCTTAGAAGGGAACAGTATGGGTTTGTGTGAGTGTGTTCATGTGAATGTAATTGTGTTTCTACACAATGTGGATTATCTTTCTTTTGGCAGCAAATCTGTTCAGGGGTTTAGATAAAAAGATAAATCCTGCAGCCGTTCCCTCCCTGGGAAAGGGCATCTCTTCTGTCACTTTCTCTGCTCCTTCTTCTGAGCCGTCCCCAAACACACTTTTTCCTAGCTCAGCATCTGATATCACCTTGAGAGCCTGCTCACTGTCAGCATTATACACTCCCACATGGTGAACACGGGGAAAACACATGGAATAAGGCACAGAAGGTGAGGTGTTGCTTGGATGAATAGGAAGAGAAAGGAATTAGGGGGTAGTGTGTAGAAGTAGCCCCCAACAGCATTGTCCTATATGGTGCTAATGTGAGGGTTGCAGTTCCACAGCTCCCCAGGAAACTCCCCTGGCAGGGAGATCAGGTGTGCCCTAGGTGCAGGACACCTAATAGGCTCCTTTCTTTGGAACCCTAGTAGAGATGCTTGACTGGTGTGAAGGAAACCTTGTCAGGAAAGAGAGTTCCATTGATTTAAATGCAAAATTACCCTCCTGCAGTTCTAATTTCCCAGGCGAGAGCCGTGCAGGCTCTGAAAACATGAAAATTGTTGATGTATTGGTTCAATTAATTTTTAAAATAAGTTTGAATGCCATTTGTTGCAAACTTGATAGGAGAGTGCTGTAGATTTTTGCTAGCAAAGAGTGAGGTGAGCATGGATGGGGTGTGTATTTTGCATGGCCTTGAAGACAAGGCTTAAATGATGCATTCATTTAGTACCAGACCTCCTCACAGGGATGAGTGAGGCCCATGGTGAAAGAAAAAACCTGAACATCTGTATTTGCTAAGTGGCACTGGCAGCAGTCAGCCAGCTCACAGAGAAGGGCAGACGTGAGAGTGTGAGGCCCAGCTGAGGCTGCTGGGTCCCTGGTGCTTTTAAAAGGAAATAATAGCTTGTGGGGGAACCCTTTCTGGTGGCCTTGGCTCCTGTGACCCCCTTCTGATGTATGATATTTAAACAAGGAAATGTCAATATTGGTTTTCCACATAGAGCCTTGTTCTGCTCTCCATGAAAACCACTGACAAACCCCTTAGAAGACTGGAGGGGAGCAGACCCCAAAAGAGTCGCTCAGACCCCAATACTGCTGGCTGCATCAGCCTGGAATGAAGCAAGGGCAGGTTGTCATGAGTGGCTGGGCGACGTGTGCTTGCAGGTAAATTAGACAGAAGAGAAGCAATCCCATCCCGCAGTATGCGGTGCCTCAAAGCTGCAGGTCCGATGGTTTGAATGATTATTGCTTTTTAAAATTATAAATTGCATTTTCGTACAGCGAGTGAGGATAATGTGCTGCTTACTAAGAATTAAGTGCAACTCAAGGGTGTTTTGTTATAACAAAGGTGACTTCTCTGTGCTCACTTTTTCATGGTCGGGTCTAATGGAGAATTTGATTTGAACCCGATGGCTGTCTAGCAGTGGTTTTGGAAAGGAGTAATGCCCATTGTATGAGAGGATATCCATAAACTGGGCCATCAGATGTGTCTTCTGATATATGTGTCCTCTGAGGTAGGAAAGTGTAAGTCATAGGAAGAGAGGGCAAGAGTGTCTGACTCATAGTAAACGAGGGCACGTGAAAAGTATAAACGAAGTGAGGGCTGCTACTAGTAGGACATGAAGGCTATGCTATGTGTCATGGAAAAAATAATTTAAGATCATGGATAATTTATGCTTAAAGGGGCAGTTATGGTGCAACTGCATGGTGCAGAATGTGGGATGGGTCATAAGCATAGAAGAAACTTAACCCTTGATCCTGTGCTGTCCCTGTCTTGGTGTTGGTTTTTATGCAGGCTGGGCCTTGACAGGTGTTGCAGTAGCAGCTTCAAGGTCCTCTAATGTAATGTGAACTCCATCACAGTAAGTTCATTGTATACTAAGTTCATCTTAGTACAAGAAGTGTAGTTACACAGGCTTTATGCTCTGCCACCACATCCCCAGAGGTAGTGGCAGAGTAAGTGCATGCAAGTCTGTCAAGCAGCTCTGTGCAAATGGAGAATCATTCCTACATGGGGACCAGCTTTTCCAGGCAGGTCATAGCTACTTTCCCACTGGGAGGTGACCACAGTGCAGGCCCACTACACCCACATTCTCTAGCATGTGCCATGACCTCTGTTAGGGCATAGATCTCCACAGGGACAGCCTGGGAAACCGAGCAAGCTAGAAGATGCTGTGTGCCAGTCTGATTGCCTTTGGTAGGAAAAGCACCTTTGGTCTGATGTGTGACCATGACCAACATGAATCTCCAACTGGGACCATGAAAAAAGACCCATTTGGGAGGGAAATAAGTAAAGGAGTGTTGCTCAGGTGTGACTCCTGCTAGGAAGCACAGAGATCATGTATGAAACTGAGGCTCAGCCATTTCCTAGAATGTGTCTGTTCTACATGATTTTTTGCTTTTGAGGATCCAAGTGTTATGAAAAGAGATTGTTGAGTCAGATTATTTCATCCTTGCTGTACAAAGCCCAGCACAATGCAGTCCCAGCTACCGTTGAGGCTTTTGGGTGCCTGTCTCACCCAAATAATCCAGGGCATTTTGGCTTCAACTCAGGCCACCTCTCATGCAGAAGGGAGTCCAGACTTGCAGCACACAATACAACGTCACTCACAGCCCTACTGTGCTTAATGTCCGTCTTTTGGAGCAGATGTTCACGAGAAGGTGGATGGGCAATGGGCTGAGGTGTGAAAGCAGACCCTTTCACATGGTCGAAAAAGCCCTCAATGAAGCTCTCAGTGAGCTATCTTGGGAAAAGTGTCTCAAAACTGAGCCCCATGGGGGCACTGAAAGGATTGAACTACCCTGAATCTTCCAGCAACTTAATGAGGGCTTTGGTACCACAGGAGAGGAACAGGGAAAAGAGGGAATGATATAGTGAAGCTCTGTCTATGATTCTCTGTTGCTGTACATCCAGGGCTAGTGCCATTGTGAGGATATGCAGCAGTTGCTTCTTAAAGACAAAAGAAAAAAATAGGAAGCCCTGCTGAAGGGTAGGGCTGGTGGAGCACTGAAAAAAGCCCCAGCTAGAAAAACTAAGGTAGCTCTGCATTTTGGTCAAGCAATGCTCAGCACTGTGATTTTGATGAACAACACTAGACTGCATGAAGACGGGTGACTTTTTAAATGGGGTTTTAATAAAGGCAGTATTCCTAAAGCTATCTATAAAAGTAATCTGCATAGGGTTTTAAACAAGTAAACTTAATGATGCCATTAGTGCTTCTGACATGAATGAGGCTGTTGCTGCAATAGTGTGTCCAGCTCTGTTGTGGTGTTTGCATGTTAAAAGTGCATTGGCAAATTAATATGGGATCAGAAAAGAGCTAGAAGAGTGATTCAAGGTCTGGGAATCACATCTTATTGCAAAAGACTAAAGAAATCCCATCTATTAATTTATCCAAGAGGAGGCTATGACTTGGTTTGATCATAGTCTTTAAGTGCCCTAAGTGTCTCTATGGGGAGATTTCTGATAGTCAAGATCTCTTTAATGTGGCAGACAAAGGCATAATGAGATCCTATGTTGGAAAATGAAGCTCTAGGAATTCTTAGCAGAAATAGGTGCTTTTTAAAAAAAAAAAAAAAAACGCAGCGAGGGGACATAACCACTGGAACAACTGAGGCAAGCAGTGGTTTTTCCTGTTACTTAAAAGTCTTCAGAGCAAGATTGGATGCCAGGTTAAAAGCTCAGGCAGAATTTATGGGTCTGATACAAGAATGTCTGGCTGAAATTCACTGGCCCATGATATGTGGCAGGTCAGACCAACTGATCATAACAGTCCGTTCTTGGTTTAAAAAATCTATGAATTAGGTATTTCAAGTCCCCTGAGCCCTGATATTACTGGAGGTCTCAAAGGAATGCATTATAAGCTGTCATCATTTAATTGTAAGCAAGCAGGAGCATTGCCTTTTTCTTTTTTTTATTAATAAACTTATTTTCCAAGAGCTTGTTAGACACCAGAGTTAAGCAGCTGTTAACAAACATGACAACATTTTAGAAACAGTTCAAATAATTCTCCTTCTCCTGTTCGCTCAGCTTTGTTTCGCAGCAGCACAATTTCATTCATGCCACATCTACCAGTGCTTCTCTAGATGAAATAGCAAATTCCAGCAAAATGAAAAACGCAGCCTCCATACTTAGGGTGGGCTCCTTGCACTCTGTCCTCCTTCATGTGCATCCCTTAGTCTCACAGATATGTTGCAGGCTTCCCCTCAGCACTGTGCATGAGCAGAGCAGGGACGAAGTCCATCCGTTTTCTGGCGCAGGCCCCTCAGATAGGTAGGAATCCATTGCCTGTCACAGGAGTGCTTGGCCTACAGAGCTCCTGGTTTGTCTGAGTAAACGGCAGAGATTGAGAAAATGATATTAAGCAGAGAGCTGGTATTCCTGAAATTATGCAAGCTATTAACCTCCTTGAGGTTTCATAAAATGGCCTCCAGCAAATGGTCAGAATGTTTTTCTTGCAGAGGAGTAGTTTTCGAGACAGCATAAACTTTCTTAATATCCCTTCAAAGGGAAAAAAAAAAGGAGAAGAGAGAAAATAAGATAAGACAAAATCCCAGCCATGGCTCTTGGGAGTCTTGAAAATCATATCCACGGTTCGCGTAGACATTCTAAACCTCTGCTACATTCAGTGCCTCGTTAGCCTCAGTTATCAAAACTGAAACAAGAGGTGGTAAGGAGCGCAGCAGAAGATGGAGTTTAAAGTCGCTCGAGGACTGCAGTCCCGTCGAAGGGAGTCCTCAGCCGCCTCCCTCGGCCGGCACTCCTAACCCCCGCGGCGTTTGATATGCAGGCAGTGAGTCAGAGGGACGAGGCTCCGCGGCTCGGCCGGGGCGGGGGCCGCCGCCGCTGCCTCCCGGGGCGCGGGCGGGGAGGTCGGCGGGGAGCCGAGCAGCGGGGGGAAAGGTGAACCCGGAGCCGAGCGGGGCACAAACCCATTAGTCGCACATAACTTGGGAAGACGCTTGGCCTCGCCATGACAACCGGCGGCCCGGGCTGCTCCCACGTCCCGCCGCCTCCCCCGGCAGCCCCTTTCCGTCCTCTTTCCCGGCGCTTGGGGAATGCGGGGCTGGAGAGACGAGCCTGGTGCGGGTAACAAAAGGGAATGAAAGGAGCTCTGTAGCTCACTTTGCACGTCCGAGAGGCATTTTCATGCCCCGTAATGACAAGGGATCATTCCGAGGAAGTTCAGATCAAAGGGGAGAGCATCCCCGACATTTGCATAATTGCCGGATTTCGGAGCACGGGCTGCAACCTGGGCACCTCACTGGGGGCTGCTCTTCGCTCGCCCACGGGCTCCGGGGAGATCCAGAGAGAGGGGAGTTTGCAGACCGTGCTCCCGCGGGGAGAGAAGAGAGGCCTGCCCCGGGCACGAGATACGGAGGTGACCGGGCCCCGAGCGGGGTGCTGGGTCACGGCTGCGGTGCCCGACGGCAGGAAATCCTCGGGGGCTGCGAAGGGTGCGAACCCCGCTGTGCGTGGCCAAGCGGTGCCCGGGTCCCCGGGGGCTGCTGCCGCTGTGGAGGTGGTGCCGCTGGGGATCGGCTCCCTGCACCCACCCGGCGACATCTGCGGCGCCGAGCCAGCACGCTGCCTCCCCGGCGGCTGGCGGGTGGCTCCCGGCCCGGCAGCT
>VZTN01011643.1:196592-423510 GCA_013400515.1 Erpornis zantholeuca
CCCTTTTTAATCAGCTGCCCGAGCGGTGCGGTGTGTGCCTGTGCCTGCCTCTGCGGCGCGGGGCCGGCGGGGAGCGGGAGGTGGGTGGGTGTTCCCGGTGCGGCTCGGCACGGCTCAGCTCGGCACGCCGAGGCCCCGCTCGGCAGCACGCCGGGAGGCAGGTTAGTGCTTGCAGGCGCTTTTCACAACTGGTTTCACACGGCGGCATCGCTGCGGAACCGCGTGTGCGTTGCGCGTCTCACTCTCCCCCNNNGACGTGTCCTCGGTTTCCTCCGTGCGCTGGGGCGCTCAGCCCGCCGTCGGGGTTGCATAACGGGACCGGCTGCGCCCACCCCCGCGGAAGCTGGGTATAAATAGGTACGGTGCCCCCCACGCCCCCGCCACTGTCCCCCCCGTCCCCGCAGCGCTGAGCGCTCGTGGCGCTGCCGGCGTTTGGCCGAGCCTCTGGAGTCCCCTGCGAGCCGGCATCCCCGACAGGCAGCTGCTCGTGGGGAGAGAGAGGAGGGGGAGGGACAGGGTGTGCGAAGAGTTAAAAGTCTGCTGCTTGTTGCAATGAAATTATGGCTGGCAGTGGCGCCGCTGCTCGTTCAGCAGACCTCCACTTTTAAACAGTTCACAAGAAGTTCATCAGGGCGGCGATGATTATATCCGCACACACGCGCACACCCGGGGCGCGCAGCGGCAAGGGGTGGCTTTGGGGAAGGGGCTGGCAGCCGTCGGGGGCGCGGGCTCTGACCTGCCCAGTGGCCCTGGGACGTCCCACCACCTCCCGGCGACCGGCGGGCTTTGCCCTTGCTCGGGTCGTGGCGGCTGTGGGACATGGGGCCTCCAGATTACCCGCTTTGACTGGGGAAGCTCTCGCTCCCCCCGTGCAGCTTCAGCATTTCGCTATCTGCACGTGTCAGGGGATTGATGGGCTCTAGTTCAGGCACCTCGCCCTATCTTAATGATACATTTCCACCGAGGAAACCGGGCGGGCACAGGCAGCTCCTCTGAGGAGCCGTGGCCCCAAAGGAAAGTGGGGCACGGGGGCCGTGTGCCGTCGGGGCCCTTCTCGGAGCTGGTGTCTGTCCCCTACGGATGAGGCAGCGCGCGGGGTGGCTACTAACCTTACGTAAAACCCTAAATCACTCTCTCCATGCTGCTGCTGCCTCTATTGAAAACATTACGAGCAGCGCATCTGGAAACCAGTAAATCTGTCCAGAAAACGTCTTTCCAGTGAAATAACTCCTTTTGAATGATAGCGCGGTAACTAACCTCTGCGGATTTTTGTTTCCTCGCGGCGATTTGTGCGGACTTCATTAGGAAAAGCTAACCGTTGTGGAGAAAGGAGGGTCAACATGCCGTTTCATTAATATACATTTGTTCCAGACGTGGAGTTTTGCACAAAAGGCCTCTCTGAGGGGAGAAAAAAGTGTTGGGGAACAAGGCTTTCCTGCCGTTTCAGTTCTTAAACCTCTCTGAACGTGTGTGAAGTATTGTGTTAAAGGCCCAATCTGGGCTTCTTCCCCATTAAATGCCAAAGCGATCATTTGCATATTTTGTAGCCTGACAAAGGAAATGAGTTTGCTGGGGAAGCATGGATGCTTTGGGAGACGTTAGGCATTAAACTCCCAGTGGTCAATCGCCCGTTACTGGCTTGTGTGTGTGTGTAAAAGGAGTATCATGCCTCCTGCTTAAAGGCTTCTATTTTTGTGAGAGAGGAAGAGCTGAGGGATATCCTGTGCATTAAAGGCTCCCCCTACTTATTAACCCAGCATTTAGCAGCAGGATGCAGGCTGAAGCTCAGTCAAAAGAAACGACTCAACCTCCGAAGAGCAATTAAAATCTTGCACTGGAATAAATCATGCGCCGCGATAATCCTGTTAATAAAACGCAGCTTGTCCTGACACTTCGCTCATGCAGCAAACTAGAATTTAATGCGAGCGGAGGTGGCATTAGGCAAGGTAGAAGGGGTAAAAGCCTCTCCCTCTCTGCTGCTGGACGCGAAAACGTGGTTACCTTTCACCTGCCTCTCCGGCTGCACACGGCGCCGATCCTCTTGGACTGCTAATACTTCTCCAGTGAGCCCGCTAATGATTTCTTTCCCTGGAGTGAGCAGGCATCATTGAATTACTGAAAGCACTCGCAGCAGCAGCAGCAGCAGCAGCAGCAGCAGCAGCAGCAGCTCCGATGCAGAAGCCACCAGGGCTCCGCGCTTAATCAAATCAAGGGGTGGGGAGCTCACCAACCCACTTGACTATTTTTAACCCCTTTCTCCAAGTTACTCATGTGCAGATGCTGGAAGGGAGGTTTTTATTTAGATGCCTTCTGTAGCAGCATCTCTTCAGTTTTAAGTCCTGGTGTAAAGCCTTATCAGCAATCAGCGTAGCTAATACACGCAGTATGTGGTTGTTTTTGCCATGCTTTCCTGCTCCTGTGTGTTCCTAATGCAGGGCTTTTGTGAGTGCCTGTGGGTTGTTTGAATGTTCCCCCAAGCTCAGGGGGTCTCCCTCCTCGGTTCAGTCTATGTGAGATGAAGATTTGGGGACTGGTGTGTACTTGTCCGGCTGAGTCATTTCTTCGGGAAATGAAATGCTGCGGAGAAACTTTTATTTGTCGATAGTCTGGAATGATCCTTAATTTTCTGGATGTGCGCTGGGGAAAAGATCCATCTCCTCTGACCTATAAATGCCCTCAATTTGCTCCTTTATTGCTGGGTATCTCCCTTAGCGGTTAACGTAGGCAGCTCACTCCCCGCACCAATCCTGCATTCATTATTAATTACCCGGAGGGAGGCTGGCTGCTCCGCTGTGATGTTTGCACTTCCTCCTAGACAAATCCGCTCAACTTTTTTTTTTTTCTTTTTTCTTTTTCCTTCTTTTTTTTTTTTTTCCCATAGAATATAAAACCTTGAAGAAAAGCGTTGATTTTTAAGAAGACGTCATGCTTTCTGCAACTCCCCTGTATGGCAACGTTCATAGCTGGATGAGCAATGAAAGGGTCCGCATGTGTGGAATTAATGAAGACAGGTAAATATTTAAGCTTCTGGCAAGTTAAACCACACTCTAATTCTTCAGAGCGAGGTCTCGGAGTTTGCTTGCTTCCTTCATACTGGAGCAGAAAGCTGCCACCTTGCATCGAGATCAGCCCAGCTTGGAGGGGAGGGCAAAGGGAGAGAGTCAAGACGTGCCTGAGAGCAGTACAGCAGATGCTGATTTACTGTTGAACAGGCAACCTGGGTCAGTGAAGTGGGGACGCCCCCAAAGCAGCCTTCAAATGTGCTTTTACAATTAATTTATTGTTTTGCATTGGTGAAAGGGAATTAAATCAAATAGGGCACGTGTTCTTGTGGTGACTCTTTGCGGCAGAGGGGCTTGTGCCTGCAACGTGGTGTTCCCTGCCTTTGGACCAACAGCTTGTCATGTGAAATGGGAGCAGTAGTGTCTGTCTCCAGCAAGTGAATTTCTCCTCCTTCCCATCTTCTTTCCTGAACATAATTCAGTTGATGATCAAAATTAGAGTCTTTGATGGGGTGACACAGGCACTGGCAGTTGTCCCCTTCCCTTAAATCCCAGCTTTTTAAGAAGCAAAATGATGCTGGACAGAAGCTGCGCATGCGCCTCCAGTTCTCTGTGCCAGTTTTGTGTGGTTTTAGTGCTTTTCTGTCTTCTCATTCCCTGTTCTCACTGTTGTGTGAAAAGCCTCCCAAAAGCTGGTGGAAGTTTTTGGTCTTTGCAGGGAATACTATTTGCAAACATAAGCTTGAAAGAAAACAACCAAGCATCTCACTTTGCTTTCTCACCCTCCCTCCCCACTTTTCTCCCAGTTGTTTAGGGATAATAACTGTATGTGCTACTTGCAGGGAAGGTGAATCTTTTAAAAACAAATGGATTAAAATTGCATTTCTGCTGTATGGTGATGATGTGCCTTTAAGCATTTTGATTGAAAGGAGTTCTTTTGGGTAATGCTGAAACTTTCCTTCTGCTGCATGTCAGCGATTTTTATCCCTGGGATTTGGAATTTGGCACTAAGGTATATTCTTTATTGGTGATTTCTGTGATAACAAGTCCCAGTGCTGCAACACTGGTATGGCACAGATGTGCAGCTCCCTCTTTAGCATGGAAGAGCTGACATTCGTATGATATTAGTGTGTGTGTTTTAATTTTATCCTCAGCAGTGTTCTTGGATGGTATATGAACATAGTGTGTTTAAAATGGGATATTCGCGCCCTGGAAAAAGAAAAGGGCAAGGAGCAAAAGAGAAGACCTTCACAAAAACTGCTTGCTTTGGAAGAGGCTGCTCTGAGATGTGCTTGGTGTGTTCTTGTTGTCAAAACCCTTTATGCTTACTTTCAAATGGTCCTTGCTTTTCAAAGTACTCACCATGTATGGGTACAGAGAAAGATAAATATGTTATTTCATGGGACTTCTCTTGGGGAATCAAAATATGGAGATGATATGATGTTGTACTGATCTGAGCTGTGCAGGATGTTTTCAAATAGTAAGCTTCTGTTTTTCAGTAGGAAAATTCCCGTTAATGATGGTGATGCACCGAAAAGCAGACTGGAGTTGAGGGAGGAAAATCACCTGAATCACAGTGTGGTAAGAAATTAAAAGCTTTATGCTGCAGATGAATCTGTGCCTGTCCTCCCCACCGCGACTCCTGCCCCTGGCTGTTATTACGCGATCCATTTGGAGAAATGATTAAAACACCTCCCTGTTGCAGCCCTAGTGGGCTTGGGCACATGCAAGTTGTTTCTGTGAAACAGTGATGTTGGGGCTTTGTTTATTTATCTGATTAACTTGTTGATGCTTTGTGATGTGTGTTGTTGTATGATGTCAGATTCTTACTTTTGCTGTTATGATTAATGCCATGTGGAATATCACCATGCGTAACAAAAATAGTTCGCGTAAGCATTAAGAACATGAATGTTCCAAGAAAGTTGGTGGGGTTTTCCTTTCTTTGAGTCTACATGGGGAGCAGCAGGTGGGAAGGAAATTCAACAGCGGACCTTCCTTCATGCTGCATCCTCAGATGCCTTGCCCCATGAGTCATGTGGTGGTGGTGAGCCCCAGAGCAGAGCTGCTGTGGAGGGAGAGATTCTGGAGGAGGAGGATGAGGAGGAGAGGCACTCCATCCTTCTCTTCCTGGTCTCCACGCCACAGCCCACATCCGCTTGCTCTGGCAGGGCTGGGGCTGAAGAGCCAATGGTTGCACAGGAGTGGTGCCACTGAGCATTGTCTTTGAGCCACTCCTGGCCGCTTGGGTCCTCATGCCTTTGTTCCTGGCCGTTTGAATTTTGGATTTGGAGAGATTGGTGTTGGTGTTTGTGGTGTTATACATATTGCTCCATAGATTCCTGTTCTCCCATTTTCCAGTGTAATCAGCCTCTGTTTCCACAACAAACAGCATGTTTGCGTTGTTACTGTTTCTCTTCCAAAATGCTGATCTGTCTGTAGCTTGAATGGTAGTCATGTTAGTGAGATGTGAAAGTAACATGCTTCTTGTTCTGTAAAGGTGGATGCGACTACAGCACATCGCATTGACAGTCTTGCAGCTCTGAGTATGGACAGGTCTGGGCTCATGCGAGAAGGACTCAGAGTCCCCAGCAGCATTGTCTATTCCAGCTTGTGTGGACTTGGCTCAGAAAAATCACGGGATGCTACGGGTTCGATAGCCAGCCTGGGATTTACTCCTGAAAGAAATCCAGAGATACAGTTTAAGTCTAATCCCCCCGAAGCGGTGGAAAGCGCAGCTGTCTCTGGAAAAGCCCCGAACGGCTTCAGCGCAATATACAAAACACCACCTGGAATACAAAAAACCTCTGTCCCAACAGGGGAGACACTGGGTTTGGACCGAGCTGCGGGTGACAGACAGAGTCCCCTTGGTGTCAATGGTGCTAGTTACCTAAGGCTCCCCTGGGTAAACCCCTACATGGAGGGTGCAACGCCCACCATATACCCTTTCCTTGACTCACCAAATAAGTATTCGTTGAACATGTACAAGGCATTGCTACCTCAGCAGTCCACCTACAGCTTACCGCAGCACCTGGCTTATTCGCCTGTATGTACGAATGGTGAACGTTTTTTATACCTGCCTCCCTCCCACTATGTTGCCCCTCACATCCCTTCGTCACTGGCGTCGCCCATGAGGCTCTCGACCGCTTCGGCTTCACCAGCAATCCCACCTTTGGTGCACTGTCCGGATAAGAGCTTGTCGTGGAAGATGGGTGTGAGCCCAGGCAACCCTGTCGACACGCACGCCTACCCCCACATCCAGAGCAGCAAGCAGCCCCGGGTCCCCACCGCCAAGCCAGCCCCTGCCAACTTGCCAGCAGATCCCGCACTCCTGCTGCCACACTCTCCCCGGCCATCCCCCCGCCTCCCCCTGCCCGCCCAGGTCGGGGATGCCTACGCCGATTTCCACAAACATTTCCCCAGGATCACCACGTCTCCCTCCTCTGCTGTTACGCTCCCAAAGCCCTATGTGAACATCGGCAGTGAATTTCCACCTGCTCGCCTCTCCAACGGGAAGCTTCCCAAAGGCAGTGATGCTGGGGAGGCACCTCTGCCATCTGCCCCCCATGCACGGAAAGCTGGCCATGACCGGAAAGACAGCAGGTCTCCCCCACTCCTGGAAAAGCAGACCCCGACCAAAGACGTCACCGACAAACCGCTGGACTTGTCGGCCAAAGTGGTTGATGCGGAAACTGCTGGCAAGTCGGACCACAGTAAGAAAATTATGCCAACAGTGCTGGTGCATGGAAGGGCAGGAGGGGGGACGCACTTGCCAGGCAGTGACATCGTTCAGAAAGAAACCATTTCTCCCGGGAACAGCTGCCCCATCTACAGGCCTGAAATTATCAGCACGGCACCATCCTCCTGGATCGTTCCTGGTCCCAGCCCCAGTGAGGAGGCTGGGAAGAATGTCCAACTGAAAAACAAGGCACTGGACTGGGTTATGCCACAGCCGCGGAGTTCCTCCTGCCCCAGGATGGGTGGCACGGAGGCAGTGGTCAGCAGTGTTTCGGGGACGGTGTCAGCGGGGGGGCGGCCAGCGTCAGCGTCACCGGCTCCCAATGCCAATGTGGATTGCGCCAAGACGGCCCGGAGCTCTGCGGAGAGCACCGCCTCGGTTATACAGCACGTCGGGCAGCCCGTTGCCACCCCTGCGAAACACAGCACCAAGGTGGCCAAATCCTGTGGTCAGGAAGCCAACTTCAAGGCGACTGAGACTGCCCTGGCCTCCAGCCCCATCTTCCTGCCGCCCAACGAGGCGTTTCGCTCCCCGCCTCTGCCCTACCCACGGAGCTACCTCCCATATCCAGTGCCGGAGGGGATCGCCATCAGCCCTCTCACCCTCCACGGGAAGGGCCATGTCTACCCACACCCTGTCTTGCTGCCCAACGGCAGCCTCTACCCCACCCACCTGGCTCCCAAACCCGGCCTCCCTTACAGCCTGCCAGCTGGGAGGGGGGAGTTCATGACCTACCAGGATGCGCTGGGAGTGGGGATGGTGCACCCCATGCTGTTGCAGCATTCAGCTTTGGAGATCAATAAAGAGGAGAAGACAGAACGGAGGTCACGGTCTCACGAGAGGGTCCGCTATGAGGACCCAGCTCTGCGGGGCCGGTTGCCAGAGCTCCTGGAGAGCAGTGGGAAGATGCATTTTGAAATGCCCAGTGACAAGAGCGTGAAATTGCACCAGAGCTCTGGCCATAGCAAAAACACTGCAAAAAGCGACAAACACCTCTTCCCGGATCTTCTGCGAGACGAGCAAGAGGCTAAGAGTGAAGCAAACGTAGCGAAAGCCGGTTTTGCTACAGAAAGCAGTAATCAGACTAATGACCCTACAAAGCACAAGGTAGAGCAGGCGTCGCAGCACAGAGATTTTATTGTAATGAGAGAGGAGTTTGGAAGAAATAATGATGTTCACGAAACCTATAATTTCAAGCAAGCCCAGAGTGCATCAGTGTTCGGCTTAAGGAAAGAAGATTTATCTGTGAGCCAGCCTAAAGAGAGAGTGGCGGTCCAGCCTTCGCCCGTGTTCTTGGAAAGCGCTCATGAGAGTGATGCTCCAGCTCTGGGTTTTGGCAAGGTGCAGGAAGACGGGAAGCCGTTCTGCATGGGGACCGCGCCGCCAAGCATCGATGCCAGCCAGACCTATACCAAAGACGGAGCCGACGACGCGGAGTCTGCCGACGGCAAAATACTGAAACCCAAGCCGTCTAAGTTGGCCAAGAGGATCGCAAACTCTGCCGGTTATGTAGGTGACCGATTCAAGTGTGTGACGACTGAACTCTACGCCGACTCCAGCCAGCTCAGCCGGGAGCAGCGGGCGTTGCAGGTGAGTCCGCGCGGTCCAACGACCGCCGCGCTTTTTGTCGTTATTTCTCTGTTGCAAGTCACAGTCGAGTTTTTAAAGTTGAGAGAAGCGACACAGGTGGGGAGACCAAAAAGTTTTTTTTTTCTCGGGGCTTACTCGCCATAAATGGTTTTAAGTAGCAAAGTAAGTTTGTTAACGAGAGCGAGGCGATGTAAGGAATAGCATGTGTGAGTTACAGGTGTGTACGGGCTAGTGAGCTTTAAAGGGCTTTTACTAAGATCTGCTACCAATGTTAATGCACGTTAATGCAATGTTTGTGCAGTTTCGAGGGGAGTCAGACAGGCATGCATGTTACCTTGGCGCTGGCTGTAATTTCTGGGCTGGCCTGTAATGCCAGCTAGCACGGCGTACCCACAAGTTGTGATTAGCATGCCGAATGTGCCGCTGGATGGCAAGGAGTCGCAGCCATGCCTTAGTGGGTCTCAGGCAACGTTGGTGCCAAGCGAGCGCCCAGGGAAGAGTAGGAGCGGTATTGAGGTCGATGCTAAGGGATGGTAGACAGGTATTGTGTAGGAATATTCTTAGGGTGTTTTACTTTTAATGAAGGGATGAGTTAAGCCAAATTGTTTTGCATTGTTAAGAAAAGAATTGGTTTATGCTTATAAAAATGGATGAAATTATCTAAATGATCCATTGAGTGCCCATTTTAATTACATAGATGGAAGGATTACAAGAGGACAGTATTTTATGTCTACCTGCTGCTTACTGTGAGGTCAGTTCTTCAAATTTTTATTACTAGACTCTTACATAAACCTTTGAGTTAAATTTCATTTCCAAATACACAAAGGGAAGTTTGTGGGCCATGGTCGTCTTTAATTCATTGTACGATTTTGTGTTGTTGTTTTTATTTTATTTTATTTTGTTTTGTTTCTTTTTGTTTTTGTCTCTTTTTACCTCCAAAATGGAATGTTTTTGTTTTATATATAATATACATTTATATATAATCTTTTATATATATATATATATACTTATATATGAAAGAATTGTATGGCTATTTGCTTATAAGATGTTAGAACACTGTTTTACTAGTCAGGTGTGTTAAACTCCTACCCTTAGCTATCTATTTGAAACCTTGGTTTTGAGTCAATTTTTTCTTTGGAAATGCTTTCATATAAGGTAAGGTAAATGAAGTAGTTTTTATTGCAAGACTTTTTTTTCATATCAATTCTCTTTCTAGCGTGCAATGATGCGCTTCTCAGAGTTGGAGATGAAAGAGAGAGAAGGCCAAACAGCTACCAAAGACTCAGAGGTCTGCAGATTCAGCCAGGCAGACTGGGAAAACTTGAAAGGAAACAGTGAAAAGAAGCCAAAGTCTGTTGCTCTGGAAGATGCCATTGCTGACCAAAATGACAATGACAGATGTAAGCGAATTTAGATGGCTTTCTGAAGCGTGTATGTGTCTCTGTGCTGTGGCAGCTTGCAGCAAAGCAAGCAAATCTTCGTGTTCTCACCGTGTTGCTGGTGAAAGTCACTGACCTCATCCTCTGCAGGTGCTGAGTTGCCATGGCTGGTACCCTGTGTGCTTGTTTTGGGGTTTGCAAGCTTCTGGTTGCCACTGTACCTGCTTTTTAGGAGATAGTTAACTGTTTGTCACTGAGGTACTGCCTTAGAGAGATCCTCCTCTTAACTGATGGGGTGCTACATCAGCCAGAGAGAGCAAAAGTCCGAGGTTATATTTTAAATATGGAAAGGAGATGGGGGAAAAGAGGAAAGCAAAAAGGAGTTCAGCTTCCTGAAGTTGAAGTAGCACTGATATATACCAACATTGCAGTCTTCTGGCAAAGCAAGGATGGAGGACAGAAGAGTGATGGGAAATGGGGAAGGATGTGATCTGCCAGGTTGGCTTATCCATAAAAGCTGGCAGTAACAACTCCAAATGATAAGAAGCTACTTTGCCAGGGTGACTTCTGCTGCAGTTGCTGGGGAGGTGTGTGAGGCACAGGTTCTTGCAGGCAGGATCTGTGAAATTCCCTCTGGGGCTGTCAGTTCCCTCTAGGCTGTGGCAGAGTGTCAGAGGACTATGGAAAATGCAACATCTTAAAACTAAGATAAACCTCAAAATAAACAAATGGTATTAGGGGATTTTTTACTGTATGCAAGAAAAGATCACTTTTTTGTTTGTGCTCTTGGTAAGCATATGGCTTCTGTCAGTTTCCACAGGTTTTTTTTTTTTTTGTTTTACCTAGGTATTTCAGGAATGGATCAGTTCCTTCTGTTGCTACTTTGTTTTGAACAACTCAGAAAAAAAAAAAATCTGTGCTGAAAGCAGTGCAAAACAAGGGGAAATGCACTGCAGGCTGCTCCTTGTGTGTGTGTGAGTGTGCACTGTGTCACTAGGTGGTTAAGTGTGTTCTCCCGTAGGTGGAGATTCATGAGTAGGGCTAGCAGAAAATTTCGTTCAGGCAATTTAATAACTTTGAATTATTGTTCTGGTCTTTGGTTAATGCTTTTGGCAGAGAGCATGCTGGTCAATCGTACTTGCTCAGTTACTCACCTAAATCAAGTTACTGTGGTATTGCTGAAATAACAGCCTCGACAAAAATTGGCCTGGCAAATTAGCAAGGGAAAGTTTTAATGGTGGAAGTGGAGAGGGTACCAGGGGGAGGAGAGGCAGGCTGAGCCTCTGGAAACTGGGCAGCCTTTTCCTTCTCCAAGCTCTGTCGAGGTAGCTGTGGGGAGGAAGGCACAGCTGCTCTCGCAGTCCCTGTGTTAAAGCTGAGAGCTGGGCAGGTTGCCGCCCTTGCTGTTCCCATTACAGCCTTCCTCGCTCCTCAGAGGATTTGGGATGCCCTGGTGATGTCCTCTGTTAAATTCCACCTTGGTTGTGCTGGAAAGCTAGAAGAGCAGCAGCAGTCCTGCTGGCTTGTTCTGGCTGCAGAGAGGGCTCAGCAGAGAAGGGGATGATGGGCTGTGGAGCTGAGGGAGAGGCCCAGGGGATTAACAGAGGGAGGGGAGGCAGCTTGCTCAGGGACATGGGGCTGCTTGTGGAGGGGTGGCAGGGGGCTGTGGAGAGGGTACTCATAATTGAGTATAACAGAGCATAATTGTATGCTGAAACCCCTCCCCACCATCCCCGCAGAAGGCTGATGATACGGTTTGTCTGTAAATTCACCACTGAGTGAGATCTCCGGCACTTGAATCTGCTGGCTAAAATGTGTTTGAGACTGTTAAATAACTGTTGGAAGCAGGGAAAGTCTTATGTTAGTTCATTCCTCTCCTCTGCTAATTAGCTCTGACTTAACAGGCTATTTCAGACTTTGGCCAAATGTCTAAACTCCAAAAAGCACGGATCTGTTCTGCTGAGGGAGCTCCTTTTTTTTGTATGCCCGCCTGGGCAGCAGCAAATACTCAACAGTACAGATTCGGGTCTCAGTAAAAGTTTTTTATCGTGGTGGTTCACCTCCTGCCTCTCGGGATAGCAGCTGATAAATCAGGAAGCTGAGTTTCACACCTCTTGAATGCCTCTACTGTGGTGGCTTGGGCTCTCTGTTGGGGCTTGAGCCACCAGCAGCCTTAATGCATCTCTCACTGAGTGACTGCAAAGGGGTGATGAGCTCTGCCTTCTCTTCCCCTTAGGTGACAGCCAGGGCTCCTTATCTTCTACCTTCTCTTTGCCTTCAATTTCTGACCATGCTCTTAGTGCTTTTGGCTTTAAAGCTCCTGAACGGGAATGAGCTGATGGTTCTGCAGCCTCTTCTCTTTCCTTTCTGCCTCCTGCAAGTGATCTTGCTGCTTGAAAAGTTGTTTCCCCCTGTTTCATGTTTGTCTGGTGCTAGCTGAAAGTGAAACAGCTGTGCTTTACCTGTGCGAGGAGGGAGCTCAGGAGTGAAACCAGCGAGCTGTTCTGCCCCCTCTGCCAGCACTTCACCTGCCTGATGTCGGCGGGGAAGAAGGAAACTGCATCCAAAACTGTGATTGTGGCACGGAGCCAGCTCCCAGGGCTCCCCCGCTGCCGCCTCGGCACGGTGGCAGCCGTGCTTGGCATGGAGCACCAGAGCCGATCGGGGCCCTGGCAGCTGCCTGCCCCCTTGGCTCCTCTGTACCTACCAGTGCAACAAAAGGCTAAATAACACAGGCAGGTGATGCTTACAGAGGCATCTGATGGGACGGAAACTGCTTTTTATTTTTTAGCTTGTCTTAAAACTTGCTGGTTTTCCTAGCTGTATTTCACGTGTATAGACTTTTTTGGAAGCAGACAAAGCCACAGTGTTCGGTTCCTTAAAGTTTTCCTCTGACTTGGCAGTGCATGGCTTTGCTGTACCGGGAGTCTCCTTGAGCTTCATCGAGCCTTCTAGAGGAGGGTAAAAGAGATGGGCTTTTGTTTTGTTTAGCTTTTTGTTTTGCCTTTTTTTTTTTTAAGGTCCAATGTAAGCCAGGTAGCCATGTTAGCTAATTAATGAGCAATTAAAGCTGAGCAGTAAAGTAGAAGTGCTTCAGTTCTCTCCCATCTCGTTCAGGTTTTGCTGGGCATCTGAGACCGGGCATCTGAGAGCAGCCGCAAAGCTGCTTTGTTGCCAAGGTGACTTGTAAATGTTGCTGAGGCAATGCTGCTCCAGTGCATTTTCATAGCACAAACATGATAAATTATGGGATGCATATGTCATGAGTCATAGGATTGTTCAGAGATCAAGTGATTTAAGCTATTGGCACGGACACGCGCATCAATATGGGCATGTGATGATCGCATGTTGGTTCATAACAAAGCTCTTCCAGAGGTTTTGAAAACCATGCTCGAGTGCGAAAGATTGAATAAATTCTACAAGCTGTGAATTTCTTGATTGGGGAGCATGACTTTACCTGTAAGTTTATTTAATTTTTTAGGATGGAAGACACTGCCTGTTTAAGCCTTAGCTGGGCAAAATTACCCCAATATATTCAAAGCCTGATCTTAAAGCATGAGGTCATGAAGAAAAAGCAGTTTTTAGGTGTGAAGGTAAATGGTATAATGTGCCAAAACACATTGCACAATTGATCTTAGCGTTTTAGCGAGGTGCCAGTGTCCCTTGGCATGCTGATCCCCTGCTTTTCTTTTTTCTTGCTGGGCTGTGTGTACCCTGGAACAAATGAAAGATGGAGGCAGTAAACATGTCCTTTGCCCTGGTCAGCTATTACCTTCCTGCCACAGGACATAGTGCAGAAAGAAAAAGGGAAAAAAATAAAAAGCCTGTGCAGTGAGAGTGGTGGTTGCTTGTTTGTGCAGTAGGCTTGGGCAGAATGAAACAAATGCAGAAAGCTCCCAAGCAGAGATACTTGGAGGGAAAAGTTAAATCATCTGGGTTCCTTCTGCCCCATGGGGTACTCAGAACTGAATTCTGAGGATGTCTTCGGGAATTTCTTACTGTTGTTGTGATGCCCGTGCTGAGTACTGGGTTTTAGCATTTGCATAGTCGTTACCGTTCTTGGATGAATAAAGGGTGCCTTGCATAAGTGAGCGCAATGAGAGGTTCCTTCGGGGAAGAGGAAAGGCTGTTTTTAGCTGCCATGTTATTTGAACAAAAGAATCTGCAGCTTAAACACTAAGATGTGTTTCCTTGTTTGCATTGCATGGGAGGGCCTGGTCTCAAGCAGTTGACAGCAACAGGAAGATGGAAAAATGAAGGAAAGTTTTTTTTGGGTAGCGTGTTTGTGCATGTGTGTAACTGAGATTGTAACCCATGCACTAAGAATATATTGCTTCAGACAGAAACCAGATGTGAAGAAGCATCTTCTTAATTCTTCCTTGTTTCTAGATTGGTAGGACAGTGAGAAATAGTTTGAATTGTTGGTGCTGGTTGTCACAGCTGGTGCGAGACTGGCAAATACTGGAGGCTTGAGGAAGGAACACATTTAAGAGTTTAATCTCCTTACTCATAGAGGTGTGTTGCTATGAGAACTCAGCATTTATCCTGTGTTTCTGGCTACCTCGCCACTGTTTAAATAATGATGATTTGAAAACTCCCAAGTATTTTGTTGTTGTTTTCTTCCTCAGGCAGAGAAAAGGATGTTGTAGATACATGACACTGGGAGGGGGGTGGTGGGAACAAAAGCAGATAAATTCTCTTCATCCTTATTGGGAACGCACGTTATGCTTATATTGCTGTGCTTCTTGTTGACATTTATATCTTAATTTGGGGAGACATTACGTCTGATCCCGGTTGCTTGCAAAACAGTTTGAGGACAGAGTGGAATCCGGTGGTAAAATATTAATAGAGCTTGCGCTCCGTGAGGCAGCTGCAGCTGTGCCAGGGGGGAAAACCTCTGGGCTTGCGACGTGTCGGTGCAGGCTGCGAGGAGAGCCTGGCAGCCCGCGGGCTGTGCCGTGTCCCCAGCGGTGGCTGACCTTTGTTCTGCGGCGCTGGAAGCCGGGCTGGGGAGCGGCGGGAGCGCCGGAGCAGCGAGGCGAGGACGCGTCCCGCGCGGTGCCGGGGCTGCGCTCCCGCCTCGGTGCAGGATGATTACACAACCGGGATTAGTGCGCCGAGATGCCGCTTCCCTAATGGTCTTAGCTGCAGCGAGCGGGACGGATCTCGGAGCCGCGTGTGCAGCGGGCGGTCCTTGAGAGGGATTTCTGGCTCGGCAGCTGCGGAGATGCAGCTCTGCTCCCCTGAGGGTCCCTCTCGGATGTGACCGCGGAGCGGAGGCCAAGGTGTCACGGAGCTGCTGGCAGCGAGGGCTTTTTGGATGAACCGCAATAGGTGTGTGCCATTCTTCCCAGCGTGTGGAGCCCCGGAGGAACGCTGACAGTGACAAGCTGTTAGTGAGGTTTCCCCCTCTTTATTTTTCAGCACAGTCTGAGTGAGCGGCGCTCGGCATCCCCGTGCCAAGTCCTCTTGCAGATAGAGAAGGAATTAATCTGCAGCAGGTCGCTTTCAGTGGTGGCAGGCTGGAATTAGCTTGCTGTTTCCTGCAGGCCGTAAAGATTAAGACCATCACCCCCTCCTCCTTACGCCCTGCTACTTCCTCTGACCCTGCAAGAGCTTCTCTGGGAATTGGTCAGGATGTGCCTGCCTTTTCTCAGGCCAGACAGCGTTAGGAGCAGGAAAGCTATCCCAGTGTAGTGACTCTCAGCATGAACCATGGCATGTAGCTGTTGGTGCTGCTGGAGATGAGAAGGCTCTAAGACAGCAGGAGCGTGGCTGAGAGTGCCCTTACCTGATCTCTTCAGGGAAACTGACCACAGAAGTATAATGTTTCCTTACGAAAGGAGGAAAATAGCAGATTGCATTAAAAATGTAAAATGAAATCTGATAGATACATTTATTTCTATAGCGATGCTTAAAACGTGGCTGGTCCAGACGCTTTTATGCGTGTGAAACAGGACCGCTGGTGCTTTTGGTGTGGTTATAGGGTACAGCTGTGGGGCGGTGTCCTCGTGCCAGATGTGAGAGCACAGGCTGCTGCCAGACTCATTCTGATCTGGGGGGACACTGCAGTTTAGAGGCACGGTCGTAGTAAGCTGAGATACCTGTTCTCTGGAACATTTCAGCGTTGTTGGCTGGAAGAAGTGTGACAAAGTGCATTTTAAAGTCTTGGAGGGAGCATGTGTTGGCCAGACGGCCTTGTGGAGAGGAGCATCGCCAAGCAGCAGAACAGCCCGAGCGTCCCGCTCGCCTGCAGAAAATCAGCTTTTGTTTTGATTCTTCTTGGCCGATATCTTGTGCTGTTTTATAAGCAGCCCTGCAGGCACCTTCCCAAGCAGTGTAAAAATTATACTGGGGTGTCTTCTGGTGCCCGCAAACATCTCCAGATGCAAACATCTCCGCTCCTTGGTGCTACTTGGAGCCATTTCCAGGTTGTGGTGAAGAGAAACCTCGTCAGGGAAGTTTCCCCTTCCCACCCCACCCCCAGCCTTCCATTACTGACAACAGGTATTTCAAGGAAGGTCATGGAACTAGGAGGGGTTGGCAGAGCTGTAGGAAGGTGCTGTCAAGATGAGGTGGGATAGATTTGGACTGCATCAAGGTGCTGCCTGTGGTGGGTCTTGGAGGGGACAGGAGGGGGAAGGGAGAGGGGAGCAGTGTCAGCCCTGATAAAGGGAAAGAGCAGAAGTTGAAGGCCAGGCTGGACAGGGCGAGAGGCTGAGTAAAAGAGAGAGAGCATCCATGGGAGGGAAGGGCAACAGAGCTGTCAGGAGTCCAGGTAGGAAAACAGCAGATGTGTCTGCAGGAAGGGAAATGGAAGAAGGAGGAAAAGGAAACGGGACAGAGAGCCATGGGGAAGTAGGATGGAACGTGCAGTTTGCCAAACAGCGGCAGAGGTGTGGGGTATTGGTCAGCCAGGAGAGCTAAAACATGTGGGAAACCCAACTTGTTTGTGAGAATTGTAAATGGGAAGCTGATTATCTGTGTTGCAGTCTATACTGCATCTCTGTCCAACCTTGCCTTTGCTAGTTTGGTTAAACCCAAGAAAATAACATTATTCAAGATGGTGATTAAGTATGATTTTAAATCAAGCATCCATTTAAAATTGCATAGGCTGTCTCTGAATTTGGGCAAACAGTATTGGAGGGAGGCTGAAGTTAGTGCAGGCGAGGCAGCATGGGTGTTTTTGTGGCTAATTTGTCAGACTAGTTTCTAGTAAGCTTTTCAGAGCTTACCCTCTTGCTGTTGCTGGAAATACTCCTTGAAAAAAGTGAGGTCTGTTTTAAAAGGAGGTGACAGAGATCATGTGAGGTACAGTGGCTGGTTGGTTACTTGAAGTGAGGAAGCCTTTTTATAACCTTGGATTCAAGTAGTGCTTTTTTGCAAAATATCACAGCTATTCTTAGTGGTATTTCTGTGTCCGTGTGTGTGTGTTCTGTATCCCATTTATAACTCCAGATGAAGGGGTGAATGCTTTTAAGTCAGGCTCTGCAATTTGATGAGAGAAGTTAGTGAAAGATTGGGAATTAAGGGAGGACTAATACTTGGTTGTCATCAGAAGGTATTTTTGAACTGGATTGTTACTTGCCACAGTTTAGGGAGGTGAGGTTGCTTTTTGAAAAGGGTTTGTGCTTTCAGTATCTAAAGATGTTCCTTTATTTAAAAAAAATATATTGTGACGTTTCTATGGATACAAGCATTGTGAATGTTGTGCTTCTTAAATTAATATAAAAACAACGCAAAGTAGTGTGCTTTGAGGGGTTTTGTGCTTAACTGTTGAGAAAACTGCTGCCTTAGACTGGACTGAGGAGACTTGTTCCCAAGTACAGTTTTGTGTTTATTTGCATGCCTCATGAGCCGTAAGTCATGATGGACATTGAAGAGATCAGAGAGCAAAGCCTTCTCACAATGAATTGTGTCATATTTATTAGGTCTTGTGGTGTTTGTTTGTTTTTTATTTTTAGGTAACTTTCCTAGTACAGAAAACAACCGAGGTCACTTTCTTGAAACTCCAGAGGAAAAAGATCTCTCAAATGAGAAATGTTATTTAGAGAGACATTCTGTATATGAAAAGGCAGAAGACCAGCCAACAGAAGATATTGGCCAACATTCATGTCCACGTCTGGACAGGAAACGTAAACACTCTGGTGAGAGAGTGCAAAATGATGGCAGCCAAAATGAAAGCTTTGTGGATGAGCTGCAGGACGAAGTTGTATCAAAAGCAAAAAAGAAGAAGAACTCCAAAGGTAAGACAGCATTTTGCTTTGGTCTCTCTCAAGGAATGTCTTGTGAAAGGAACGTCCCTTTGGCTTAATGTGTTTCCATTTTTGAACTTGCTAGTTACTAATGTGAGCACTGTCATTTCACTTTAAATTATATATATGTATATATAAAAAAACTTGGTATGTAAGGATAAAGCACTAGTCATTGGACACTGTAGCCACAGCAGTGCAAGTTACTGTAGTGCATGTAACCCTTAATGAGCGAACCTTTAAAATGCATAGTGTGGTGCTAAAGCTGAGACTATATGCCCCGAAAGTGAAATGTAGCTTTTGTTTTAAGTTGAGGGGGCTTTTTGATTAATTTTTAGTTATTTTTCCATTAGATGACTGGCCTGAGAGGGAAATGACAAACAATTCCTCTAACCACTTAGAAGAGCCCAATTGTAATGAGGTGACCAACCTGAAGGTGTGCATTGAATTAACAGGGCTCCATCCCAAAAAGCAGCGTCACCTGCAGCATCTTAGGGAACTATGGGAGCAGCAGGTGTCACCAGAGAGATCCCCGTCCGGCAAGTTGGGCCGGCAAAGCAGGAAAGATTTAGCTGAGGCTGTTCAGCCAGAGGCCACTGCAAAGGTCAAAGACTTCACAGAAGAAAGGCACACCAAGAAAAGGTCAGAGGCCAAAAGCAATAGAAGTTGGTCTGAAGAGTCCCTCAAAACAAGTGACAATGAACAAGGTATGCAGAGACTACTAGGGAAACCAGCTGGCTTTAGCATTTACAGTGACGCATGCTGCCACCGATGTTAAGGAGTTGTCGAGAGCTTTTTTTTCTTTCTTTTTTTTTTTAATGATACATATTTCTGTAGTTGTCCATTTTATAAGGACTGACACCTCCTCTTTAAGAATTGCACTGTAGCTGATATTTGTCAGACAAGAAAATGTGTTTGTGTATGTGTGTGTAACTATGTGTTTGTGTGTGTGTGTGTGTGTGTGTGTGTGTGTGTGTGTGTTTTGGCTTTAAATATTTTTGTAGATTATGTGAAGATGAAGTTTATGGCTCTAGAGGAGAGCGGGGTTGGGGGTTATAAAATGTGGGCAAGCTTTTGGGTGAGAGGGAGCAAACAGGCTGGTGGTTGGTGTAAGGGTGTTTAACCACATGTAGGATGTGAGGGGCTGTGAGTGCCTGAAACAGCATCAGCACAGCTATAGCAGCTCTTGATCTTGGGAACCCAACACCTCCAGCACCCTCAGCACTGCTGGCTTTCCCTGCCTTTCCCAGGCCATGTGCTCAACAGCAAAGCTCATCCTCCTCCTGACAAGGGTGCTTTGCTGGTTTGTGCTGAGCATGTCCTGTAAACTCCTGTCACCCCACTTCCCGGCCCCTTGGCAGAGGTCTTCCAGCAGCTTTCTCCTAAGGAATTGCTTCTTCAAAGCCTATCAGCTTTCCTTGACCCATTCCTGGCTTCTTCTTTCCTCCTCACTCCACTTCCTCCTTTTCCCCATCCTCCCTCCCATTTCTTTCAATTCCCTATCCTGGGGGAGAGCCTGTGGATACAATCTGCCACTGGGATGACAGGAGATGGACAGGTCACTCTCCTGTCCTCACTGTCCTCAGCCCCTGGGCATGTTTTCTGCTCTGATGCTTTTCTCCTTCCCTGCAACATTTTGCCACTGTAGCTTGGCTGGAGAACTGATGGGGAATGGAATCACGCAGTCCACAGGGTCCTTTTCTTTCTCTTCTGCTCTTACCCTCTTCAAACCCTCTGCTTGTTTTTGAGGAAAGACTATTTCTGGGAGTCGGAGCTCTGTGTATGGTATTTGGGCTCCTTCCTCCTTCACAAACCTGGGAGCTTCATTGACTGGAAGACATTCACATTCCAGCTGGCCTAACCTGTAGTTTGGCTGAGATCCCCTTAAAAAAGAAGCCTGAGAAGAGTGGATCCTCTTGTCCTGTGCCGAGGACCTAGTCCAGATCATTCTGTGCCCGTGAGGACTTTCCTTGGTAGTGTCTCTGAAACAGTCACAGGCAAAAGTATCAGTTTCCCTGTGGTCCTAAAACTCCTCATCTGTCCTTCTCCTTGGTAGGATTATCTGAGGGCAGAAACCCCCAAACTTTGATGCTTATTGATGGGGAAGGTTCTCCAAAAGGATTTGTGGAGCAGGAGATCAAAACTTGATTTAAAAGGAGCTTTGACTCTTACTCCTTGCTTTATGTGCTGCCTTGGCGAGCGTGGTATCAGCTCAAACACCCCTGCCCCTCACCTTTGTACTTTCAGAGAGAGATACCTTGTAGAGATTAAACGAGGGTCACTGACAAGCTGTATTGTGTAAGGATGCTCTCACTTTCTCCTGCAGTGCCTCCTGTGGCAGTGACAGGCTCATGGACTCAGGAAAGAAAAAGAGGTGGCTCCCAGTTCATGCACCATTCCCAAAGGCATTTAGGTTCACTTGCCCTATGGCTATGAAAAAACTCTTGGGTTTGGAAGCTGCTATAAAACCATAAATTTGACTAAACTGAGCCTTGCTATTCCTTGTTCAAAGACCCTGGATATCATTCAAATAATTTTGCTGGTACTTCTCCAGCCCTGTTGAAGTCTAAACTTTTGAATCACTTTGTTCTTAGTTGACTGGGATGAGGACATTTTCCCTTGTCGTGTGACAGAACATCCTCTGCATGACAGTCTCATGGGGATGGAGACTTCCAGCTTGTCTATCTTACATGGGACTAGTCCTCAAATTTTCTTAGGCAAGCAGATATTACCAATATAAGAATATATACTGTCACTTGCAGCTTTACTTTTTTATTTGGGGCTGGGAGCAGCTGTTCTCTGTGCTCAAGCACTGCCTGCAGTTGTGGTAGTCTCTGCTGCTGGGCAGCTGGTTGTATCCCTAGGAGCAGGCTGTAACAGGACATGAGGGTTGCCTCTGTGCCTCTGAAGCCTTAGTCTAACATCGGCAGGATGATTTGCCATGCCTGCCTGCAAATCTCTGGGAATGTGGATGTTTCTGACTTCTGGGCTTGTTACCCCAGTTGTGTTTATCCAAAGCAGGGTGGGCAGTCAAGGCAGGTGATTCTGTCTCTGCTCTGCTGCTGTGAGACCTCACCTGCAGTGCTGTGTCCAGTTGTTGGGTCCCCACCATGGGAAGGATGTGAACCTGCTGGAGCAAATCCCGAGGAGGCCACAAAGATAGTCAGGGGGCTGGATCACCTCTGATATGAGGACAGGCTGAGGGGGTTGGGATTGTTCAGCCCGCAGAAGAGAAGGCTCTGGGAAGACCATAGAGCACCTTCCAGTACATAAAGAGGGCTGTAAGAGAGCTGGAGAGGGACTTTTGACAAGGGCATATAGTGATAGGACAAGTGCTAATGGATGTAAGATGACTGAGGGTAGGCTTAGATTAGGTTATTAGTAAGGAATTCTTGACTGTAAGAGTGGTGAGGCACTGGAACAGGCTGCACAGAGAAATCGTGGCTGCCCCACCTCTGGAATTGTTTAGGGCCAGGTTGGATGGGGCTCTGAGCAACCTGGTCTAGTGGAAGGTGTCCCTGCCCATGGCAGGGGCGTTAGAACCTGATGATCTTTAAGGGATAATCTCCCTTCCAACCCAAACCATTTTATGATTCTGTGATCCTGTTGCAAAGTGACGTTGCCATGCTGGGTCTCCGGCGTGCAGCAGGTCCATGAACATGGGGATACTGCAGCCTCAGGGCATCACATTGCTTGCCCAGCCCTGTGACCAAGGCAAAAGCCATGGTCTCTGCTGGGGTCCCAGCTGAGCCATAATCCTGTGCTGCTGGCAGTGCAGAGCCAGCTCTCCTGATGCTCCCCTGGGGAGCCGCAGCCACTCACCCGGTGCGAGGAGAAAGCCCGAACAGCGTGGAAACAAAAGCCCTGAGGAGAGGAGCCAGGAGGGTCTCGCCCACTGGGAAGCCTGTGCCAGCCCCTCGGAGCTGCCTGGAGCTGCAGGCAGCGTGGTGGCCGCGGGCTTGGCAGGCAGGAGGAGGCAGCTGCTGGGGTGGGAGCTGAACATGCGAGCGTTCAGGTGACGCGGCAGCAGCTGCTTTTCCGCGCGGACCTCTCAGCAGCTCGCTGCTGCGGGAAGGGAGATGGGTCCTGCTCTGAGTCAGACTTGCCACAACCCACATCAGTCAGAGGCCTGAGCTTTTTGGGGTTTTTGGTTTGGATTTTCTTTTTTTCCATGGATATTTAGGTATCTTCGTGCTCACTCTTGGTTTTTTTTCTCCCTTCACGTGGTCAGAAAGATGGGGTGGGATTTCAGGATTAATCACTTGCTGCTTTTCTGCCCGCATTGTCTTGCATTTCCCAGGCTGAGGCTTGGCTTTTTTTGTGTAGTGCTGGCCTCTTGCAATGTTACTGATCCTGAAGCTCCTGGGCATAGTGTAGCTACTCTCCATCTCTTAGCTCCGGTGCATATTTAGCCAGATGCCTGCTGTCACCACTGTGGAGGGTCAAAGTGAAGCACAGAGTTGATGAGGAGTTTGCAGGCAGGAGTACACATTTTTTGTGGTGATTAAACTTCTGCTTTCAGTACCTCAGCATCTCTGCATGGAAAAGTCTGCAGTTTTTTGAGATAAGCTTCCTGTGGGTTTTTTTCCCCTCCATCCTTTCAGTATTCCTGTGAGTTTCTTGTTCTATTGTAGTTTTTCTGCATGCAGCAGTTTGTTCTGTTTGCACTGACCAGAGCCCCTCACTGCTACGTTCCATCTTTTCCATGTTTTTTTTTTTTTTTAGTAAGTGATTAAGTAGGTAATGATGGTACTTCTGTATTTGAGTTGGGCTTTTCACACGTTACTCAATTAGGTTAGTTTGGAACAGGAGAATTAAACACTTCTTACTTCGTGCTGGCTACAGAGTTGGAAAAACAGCCTTGCATCCATAGGGTCAGCCTACGACTAGGTGCCTTCCTTCAGTATTGCAAAGCCTGAAAAACGTACATGATTTTTGCTGAACAATCTGCACATCATGTGTCCCATAAATTCCCTGACATCTGCTTGGCAAGCCGTGGTATGCGTCTTTTTCTAGAAAGTGGCTCAAAAGAACTGAGGGATTTCTGTTTTCATCCTTAATCTAGAAAGCCTTCTGTGAGTTGCTTTCACAGATCTATTTAAAGGAAGACTAAAGTGTGAAACTGCCCACCAAGAGGATTCTAGATTTTATTTTCTTTTTTACTGACTAGTTCCACATCTAATCTCTTTAAGTGAGGGTGTCTCTCCTCTGAGCACCTGGCTTACTTGCTCATGCCATCTCTTGTGTTCTGAAAGTAGCATCACTTCAGAGACTTCTTGGAGCAAGGGAGCCTCTTCCAAGTTCTCAGGGTTTTTTCCACACCTTCCCTTGGTGGTGTGGTATTGTTTGGCTGAGGTGTCCCTTCCTTTCCAGCAACCTTTAATTTTTCTGCAGAGGAGTGGGTTCTGAGGTCACCTCAATTCTCTTCCCAAGGGAAATTCAGACTACAAAAAGTCAACTTTCCTGTCCTTTTTTTTGTTGTAAGCCTGCTTGCACTCTGAAAAAAACCCTAAAACTAACCATGCTTTTTGCATGTGGCCCAGATTGTGGGATCCCGCTTGTTGGAGCTAACCCCCAGAGAAAACCCAGCCCTGCCAGTATCCTGCCACAGGCAGCAGAGCACTGGCCTTACTGTCCCAAAGTCTCAGAAAGACTCACTTCTGGATGGAGTTCTTGGGGAAAAATACCATCTGCTTGCTTCTCCTGCAAAATCCCAGTGCTTTCTGCTAGAGAGCTTGCACAGAGCTTCTGTAGGGATGGCTCCTTGAGTAGTCTGTCTTCTCTTGGCTTGTTTTTGAAGTCAGAATACTGCTGAGGAGATGTTCCCTGTCTTGTGGCCATCTTGGGACTAAAGCTCAGTGTTCCCACCTGTGCTGTCCCATTAAAATCTGATACATGCTCCCACCTCTCTCCCTGTCCCCTCTTCCCTTGCCATCCTTGTGTATGCCCTCACACCCCACGGAGACAAGCCGGGCTGGGCCCAGGCTGCTGGAGGAGTTGGTTCCCCTTCAGAGCAGGCAGTCCCAGGTAAGGAGGCGAGTTTTTCCCCCAGTGGGGCGGTGCTGCAGCGGTTCCACTCTGCCTGTGGTGGCCGGGCTGTGGCACTGCCAAGCTGGCCTGGCACGCGTCCCTAGGGCCCCGGCGCTGCCCAGCACCTGCGCGGGGCATTTCATTCAGGGATTTTTATTAGAGCCTGATAACTGTTAGCGTAGCGTCAACGGGCGAGATGCTATTTACAGTTTGGATGTGGAACGCTTAAAATATTAATGATTTGAAAATGTAATTGTAGATCTCTTAAGCAGTCGAGGAGCTTGTGTTAAGTGCTAGCAATGCATTTTCCTTTTAACGCACCATGCGATGTGTAATGCCTCTCCTTCCCATTTAGGCTCGCCCGTATTCCCGGTGTCTCCGCACATGAAGAGCCTTTCATCCACCAATGCAAACAGCAAAAGGCAGGCTCAGCCAAGCTGTACTCCAGCCTCGAGGTTGGCTGCCAAACAGCAGAAAATTAAAGAAAGCCGGAAGACAGATGGGCTGTACACAGACGAAGAGGAGGATTTCCAACATGCATCTCTGCTGCCGAAATACAGCGAGTGTGAGAAGCCATCAGGGAAACGTCAGTGTAAAACAAAACACTTGGCACTGCAGGAGAGGAGAAGGAGGTCATCTCTGACAGGGGATGACACCACAGATATCGAAAATGCTGAAGATAAGGTATCTTTATTTAGACTTAATTGTCCACCGGCCTCTGAGAAGGCAGAGCCAGCTCGCTTAAAACTAACGCGCTGTTGTGCATGCAGGGTAGCAGGGATTGCGTTCAGATTAATCTGTGGATGCTTGGCACATTTTGTGTTTGCTTTTCTTAACCTTAGTTGTTGCAGGGGTGAAGCATCTTGTGTTTAAGAGCTGTAGCGGGTCTTTCTTAAAAAATTAAATACGAGTAGAAAAGTGTAATTTCTTGCCGACACAATACAGTCCCATCACTGTACCGCGCAAACAGAGATAAAAAACCCCCCACCACAATGGTTTTTACAGGTGACGGTAACGAGGAAAGTCAGGAAGCGACCGGAGCCGACTTCAGACTGTGACTCCTCGCCAGCCAAGCCCTACGAGCAGAAGCCGTACGAGCGCCTGCCGCAGACGCCCTCGCTGCTCCCCGTCCCGCAGCCCGCGCCGCTGCCCATTGCCAGCCCCCCGCAGGAGACCACCCCCAGCCGGCCCATGCCCCCCGAAGCGCGGCGCCTGATCGTCAACAAGAACGCGGGGGAGACGCTGCTGCAGCGGGCGGCACGCCTGGGCTATGAGGTGAGGCTCCCTCGGTGCCCCGCGGGATGATGGCTTTGGTTTTTTGGTTTTTTTTTAATTATTATTTCGAAAGTTAAAATCCTCTTCCCGGTTTTATAGATGGAAATTCTGTGAAGTAGTAGCTTTCAGCTGGGTCGTTGAAACTTGCAGCCCCCGTTCCCCTGCTGCTTTCTCTTCCCCTGGCGTGTGGGGTTCGGAGGCAGGTTGCTGTGGGAATGACTCCCCACCGCTGCTGGGTCAGCTGCCAGGGATGCAGGGTCAGCAGCGTCCCGCAGGAATGAGCAAAGGGTGAAGTTTTATTCACTTCCCTTTAAATATAAACCATCTGCAAACAGAACGAATGCCTTTTATTTTATTTTTTTTTCTCCCCAAGTAATCTTTATGGTGATCTTTAATGAGATGTATGTTTTCTGCTTTTGTTGTTCACAAAGAGCGTGTAGTTTAGGAGAAGGGTTTTATTTTTTGTTCTTCTCTCCAAGGAGTATCTGGTATGTGACACAGGATGTAGCACTTGGAGTGTCCTCTTGCATGATCAGACGCATCGTAGGAGCACTCTGCATGCTTTATACTCCACGTCTGGAGCTGCTTGGTGTAGCTGGAACAATGTTGTCTAATGAAAGGGGCCCCCTGTTGCTACAAAAATCAGAAACTGATGAATCCCTTAGCTCTGCTATTTTGAAGCATGCTTTTATTGGGGAAATATGGGCATGTAGGTATGAGCGTTGTTGTTGCTCGATTTCAGATCTGGTGCAGAGGTGTTTCATTGCAGAGAGTGAGTTCTGCTCTCAGTGTGGCTGCTGGCTTTGCCATGCTGGTGAGAGGGCTGCTTGGACCGTGGAGCTGGGCTAGAGCCCCACGTGGGAAGGTGGCATCAGCCCAGGTCCAGGTGGGGCCTGCCCAGCCTTGGGGATTTGCTGAAACCTTGAAATGCCCTTTTTGTAGCTGGAGAGAGCTTTGTGTGGAGCAAGGCCTTGTCCAGCTCTGGAAGGCAGGGTTTATGGGAAAGGTTTTGTTTACCCTAGGTAAAGGCTTCTTCTAACCCAGGGCACTTAAGCTCTAGCTGGGAGAAGTGGTTGTTGCAACACTGCTGTGGGATTCTCTGTAATTTAAATGGTTTAATTTTGTGTGGGTCCAAAATGAAAATGTGCTGTAGCATGTGCTCCAAGCTCTCTGTGTGTATTTTCTTCATGCATATGGGGTCTGTCAGGGTGAGTACATTGGGTACTCAACTTTCTGTGCCTGGCACCTCTGCTGAGCACAGAGCAATGGGAGTGGTTCCCAAACTTAGTGATGGGCTGATGTCTGGCTCAAGCAGGAGCCCAGGGCTCTCCCTTTGCTTTGATAGCAGGAGCTCTCTGCTATCAAATTGTCTGGTTGCAGAAAGCTGGGGATACCCAGGCTCACAAAGGTGTGGGTAACATTGTGTACCACCTTGCTTTCCCAGTATCAGCTGGCTGGGGATTTTGATTGTCTGACTTGAACTCACCCAAAAGTTCAAGCGAACACCATGTTTTTAATAGGCTTAAATGTTCAGCTCATTTGATTTGATTGTTCAGGTGGTGTTGATCGTGCAGCAGTTGGTTCTGTTGCTGGTGGAGTGCAGGGCAGGGAGAGCCCAGTCCATGTACCCAAAGTGCTGCCAGAATCTGATGTTGTCTGTGTCTTTCAAGGCTCAGAGTGGGGGTGGCTGTGCCAAGCTGTCAGAACTATGTTTGGCCCGTGGTGAGCTGTGATAGTTTGATCATCCATGGAAGCTCCATAGCTGAGGGGTTTTTATTGCTAGTGACAAGACTACTGCAGTTAGTAGAAAGCTGAATTTCCTCTGCACAAAGAATGAGAATGTCCAAGAAGTCAGAAATTCCTCTATTAAAAAAAAAAAAAAAAAAAAAAATCTGGATGGGTCAAGGTAATATGCTGGGCAGTGACCCGTGGCAAGTACAGGGGTCAGTTTTCTGCCACCCCTGTTAGCAGGGCAGCAACCTCTGGTGGGCACATGGGGGCTTCCCTTGGCTGCTGCGATGGCAGCCCGGTGGCCCTTTGCCAGCTGGGTGGCAGGAGAGGCAGACGAGTTTGCATCATCAGGGCCACAGCTCCCAGAGGGAGACGAATGCTGATTCAGGACTCGGAGCTGGAAGTGGCTGGCACCGCAGGGCACCACCAAGCCCTGGCAGGAATGCTGTATTGCCCTGAGACCAGATGAGCTCGTGCCTGCCCTTGGCAGGCTGCCTGCCTTTGCAGCAGGGATGCCCTGAGGCTGTGCAGAGATCCCACTCCAAACCCTTCAGCACACAGAGGTGCTGGCAAGCTGTGTGTATCACTGTTGGACCCATGGGGAGCCCAAATGCTGTGAGGCCATGAGCTTCTGTCCTTCTCTCAGTCCCACAGTGCAGATGTGCCTCAGATCATCGCGGGGAGCAGGACACAAGCAGATACAATTCTGTGTGTAAAGCTGACGTGAGTGTGAAATGTCGAAGGACAAGTGTGGCTTGTGTCTGGTCAGATAAATTGCAGGGCTGCAGCCAGCAAGGCTACTTAAAAGACAGTGTAGCAAATGGTCTTCGGCCTTGGAAATCCCTGATGAAGCTGGTGGGAAGCTTTGTCTTTTCCTTCCTAGGTTTCTCTGCCAGGCCATGCTTCAGCAGGATGTTACCAACCCATCCCAGCGTATGGGCACTCTTGAATCCATTCTGTTTTCCCCATTTGAAACAAATGACTTGAGATAATGGTAGTCTTAAAACTGTAATTTACTTTTTGTGAAGAGGGAATTACAGAGAGCATGGAGTCTTTTTGGGAAAAAAATTACAAAAGGCTTGTGTAATGCATTTGATGTGAGAGGAAACACTGGCTGTCTTTGTGCCTTGTGTTGCTTTTTGGTGTGTGTCTGGATGGGCTGGTTTTGGCTGGGTTAGGGTTAATTTTCTTCACAGTGGCTGGTATGGGACAGTGTTTTGGATTTGTGCTGGACACAGTGATGATAATACAGGGATGTTTTTGTTATTGCTGAGCAGGGCTTACACAGAACCAAGGCCTTTCCTGCTTTTCCCACTGCCACACTGGTGAGGAGGCTGGTGTGCATGGGAGGCTGGGAGGAGACACAGCCAGGACAGGTGACCCAACCAGACCAAAGGAATATTCTGGACATCCTGGATCAGTGTATAAAGTTGGGGGTGGAATAAGGAAGGGGGGGACATTTGCAGTGATGGTGCTTGTCTGCCCAAGACACTGATACACGTGATAGAGCCCTGCTCTCCTGGTGATGGCCAAGCACCTGCACAGCCATGGGAAGCAGTGAATTAATTGCTTGTTTTGCTTTGCTTGTGTGAAACTGTTTATATCTCACCCCACAAGTTTTCCACCTTTGACCCTTGTGATTCTCTGGTTCTCCCTGGTCCTGCTGCTGGGGGAGTGAGTGAGTGGCTGCCTGGGGCTTGGCCGCTGGCTGGGGTGAAACCATGACAGTGGACTGGGAAAGTTCTCTCTTTGGTTTGGTATTAAATCCTTCCTGGGAAGGCAGTGAAATTAGCAGAGTGTGTGGTGTGGGATAGGGCTTTTAAAAACACATAAAGGCAGAGCTTATCCAGGCACGGGGAGTTCCCAGTGTCACTGCCACAGGAGCTCCAGAGCATCATCCTGCCCTTGCACAGCTCCCCTAGGGCTCCTGCTTCCTGCCCAGGAATCGGCATGACTTTTGGGGTTTGTTGTGATGCTGGGGGGAAGTGTTAAGATTCAGCGTATAATGACACCCAAGGGCTATGTTTCCAGGTTGGGTGTTGGGGGGAGAGTGCTTCTTGGGGCAGGGGGGATGCTGACCCCTTGGAAAAGAAGGACATAAGAAGGGCAGCTTCTCGCATAAGAGGATGGACCATGCATATGTGCATATTTTGACACTGCTGTGTGCAGTTTGGCTAAGAAAACTGCAAGCAGCAGAGGTGGAGGTGTCCGGTTATGTTCTGGTTTGACTCTTTGGATTAACTGTGAGTGATTTTCAGATTGCTCGTTTAAATAGAGAACCTGAACAGACACTAAATTGCCATGTGGCACTCACAGTCTTCCCTGAACCTTAGTGAGAAATGCTTATGAAACCAAAAGTGTGTTTGTGGCACCACATGTTCCTGTATTCGGCAATGATGGCTAATTTTTTTGTAAATTGAATAAATCATGTTAAAAAAAGTTAATGAGGCATTTAATTAATTAACAATGTAGAGTTTTATGGTCTTTATGGTTACATTTTGTGGTTAATGACATTCTTCTTATAGCCTCTTAACACAGAATTGCCCGACAGAATTAGCTTTTTTGCCCGGTAGTAGGCATTCCACCCTAGGACAAGCCTTTCCTTTTTACGAAAATAGATGAAACGTCTTTTATTTTGAGTTGCAAAATCTATTTTAAGTGGTAACTGCATGCTAAAAGTGGAGCTGAAACGGCAGCTGCTTCTGCTACCTATATCCATCTGCTAATTTGCCTGGCAGGGTGGTCTGGTTTTGAAGGAAAATTCATACCTCCGGAGTATAATTTTGCACAGCCCTTTCTTATGGGCTTGAACACGTGCAGGGTAAAGAGCATCCGTTCTGGACTGATTTCTGGCCTTTGGGCTGATTAGCAGGAGCCTTCGGAGCCCCTCTTTGCTGAGAGGTGGGAGTGTGGGGGTCCCGGGTTAAACCAGTGGGTGCATCCCCCGTGGCAGGTGGAGGGGACGCTCTGGAGCGTGGGACAGGCAGCTCATTAGCTCTCAGCTCTAGCCTGGTTAGTGAGGGCCTGCTAAAAGAGCAGCTTCATGCTGTATCCTGGATACCAGCTCTCGAGTCAGGTGTACCCAGAGCACAGATTATTGCGGGCTTTCCGGTTTATTTTGAAACGGGAAGAACAAATGCATTGCGCCCGACGTCGTTTTATTCTCTTGTTTTGCCAAAACAAGGACTCGCCCCCTCGGTGCCGTATCTGGCTTTGCAAGGATGTCGCTCAAATGGAAAATTAATGGTTTACCACTAATTTGGCAACGTGGGGGCTATTTTATGCATTCAGCATCTCTTAGAAATGTTTTTTGTTTTATTCTGCTTTCTTTTGCATCCAACACAAGTCGAGGAAGACTCGCACCATCCTAAATTTTCGGTTGAGTGATGGAGCAGTCATTGTTCCAAGGCTGCTCGGCAGCGCAGAGCTGAGTCTGGCCCAGGCTCTGGAGCGTGGTGTATTTGACTGCAAGAAGAATTGTGTTAAATTCACATGGCTTCCTGCGGCGCCGGGCTCGTTATTGGAACCTGGCGCCTGGCTTTAGTTCTGCATGCAGAAAACCGGGGTGGGTGAAAATGGGATTTCCCTGATCTCGATAGGGCCAGGCTGGTTTTTGTTTGCTGATAGCAAACCATCCTTTGTGTGTCTTGAATGTGTTTTGTTTCGGGTCATGCACTTTTTCTTTTTAAAATCAAACTGATGTCGTCTGCGCTGCTGCTGTTGCACTTGCAGAATTTTCTGCTAAAAATTGCAGATGTAAGAGTAACAACCTTCCCACTAGCTTTACGTATGGAAGTTCTCAGAAGTGGAACATTGTGAGTTTTGTCTGGGAGATTTGCATGTTCTCCCTCTGTGACAGTTCCTGATGTTGGGGGTTACAGGGTCCTGCATGGAGCTCTCAGTGTCATTTTGCCTAAATTAGTCTGCCCAGGGAAGTGTTGGTCTCTGCTCTGTCTCCTGAACAGAGAGGACTGTCAGCAGCTCACCCTTTTATTTTCCTTTTGACAGACCCACCTCATAGAGGGAACTTCACATACCATAAGGATTTTGTCTTTTCCCCCCGCCCCCCCCCCTTTTTCCTTCAAGCGGAGAAATCTCCGCGTTTACACAGCAAGAAATAACTCGATGTTCATCTGTTTCCCCTCCTGTTTCCAGGAAGTGGTTCTGTATTGTTTGGAGAGCAAGGCGTGCGATGTGAATCACCGCGACAACGCGGGTTACTGCGCCCTGCACGAGGCCTGCGCCCGGGGCTGGCTCAGCATCGTGCGGCATCTCCTCGAGTACGGCGCCGACGTCAACTGCAGCGCTCAGGATGGAACCAGGTTAGCGGCACCCCTGGCCCAGCACGGGGTCATCATCGCCTCCCTCCTTCCCTCTGTGCCTCTCCTTTATCCTGCCCTTCTCCCGCCTCCCCGCCCTGGGGTGCTCGGAGCAGGTAACGCTGCCTTACTGCCGCTCCTTGGGCAGGGGCCTGCAGGCCTCGGTGACCTCCCCTGCTCCCTGCTTAACAAAGCAGCGGGGACGCGCTTCTGCTGTTTGTGACTCGGGTTCAGGGTAATGTCTTTTTCCTTCTGGGAATTTTAATAAGTTGTGCTTCGGTTGTTTTTTGTTAGTTAGCGGAATTGCCAGCTGCAGGGCAGGAAGGAGTGATACTTGAGCTTGCAGTCCTGCTCATGTGCCCTCCAGGTCCTTTGAGTTGTGCCAGAAGAGTGGAGTTTGCCTCGTTAGCGGGGTTACTTTTGAGGGCACTTCAGGCTTTTGTGGCGATCGGGTGTGCGAGCTCTGTATATGCTGTATAAAAATGTTGTTTGCTGAACTGTTAAACCGTCTGCTCATTTGATACTTTGGATTTACTTTTTTCTCTTTTTAATACCGAATTAGCCTTTTTTCAGTTTCCTTCACAGAATGGTAAGGGTGCTTAGTTCCTGTGCTGTCAGAATAGATAGCGAGCTTTTCTTCTTTTTGCTTTGTGGAGAAAAAAAATGCTGCTCCAGACCTTTTTTTTAAGCTTCTTGTGTATCTCCTAAAGCACCTCTCTTTGACCACCTCTGCGAGGCTGACCTTGGGGTAACTTGTCCTGAGCATATGCAGAGTGTTATTCAGTCTATGCATTTTGGGGACTGGTCGCCTTGTATTCTGCGAATCTCCTGCAGCTTGTTATCTTAAATGGTTTATCGCCTTTCCTATCACCATCCAAATAGCCAGGGAGGTAAAATTAGCGTAACTAAGAGCCTGCTGCTTTTGTTTTTAAGCTCTTTATTTATTAACTTGAGAAGGGAGGAGTCGGGAAAACAAAAAGAGGGCTGGTTAGGATGGTCCATTAAAAGTTCATGATGGTCCATTGTTACCGGCCCATCACCAGCCCATTACAACCCAAAGGAAAGCTTTTTGGAGAAACATTAAAACCCCGACTGGATTGTCAGATTCCTCCTCTGTCGCCCACTTCTTTGTAAGAGTTCTGAGCTCTCCAGGCTGCCAAACAGCCTCGCATTTTCTGCTGCCTTCAGCTTTAATACGTGACCTGTGCCAGCAGCGGCGACTTGCCGTAAAAAGAATCCTAAATTATTTTTGTCTCTCTTGCTGGAATAACCTATATAGAAAATTATCCCCGGGAAGCGTCTGATCAGTCTTAATCACCCGCCAGTTCAGAGTCCACCTTTGATTTCTAGTCACAGACGGAGCTGATTTTCAAGAAAGAAACTTGGCCAGTGTACCCTGAAAAGTTGTTTGGGGGAAAATGACTTTTAGAAACGAACATAATGATGATCTGATCATAGATGGTAATGTCAGAACTCAGCGTGCTGTTGCCTCTCTTTTCTGAGGGCAGATTTACTTTTCATTTGGAAAGCTGCCCAACAGACAGCAAGAATCCAAAGCATAACTAATATGCAGCGGAAAGATGGTCTGAGTTGGGCAGGACAGAGAGCAGAAGCTTCTGTAAGGAACTTTGGATCTGGGTAATGCACTGCCTTTTGGCAGAACCAGACTTCTCTGTCTCCGCAGAGTAAATCAGGACATTCGTAAGACAAATCCCATTTCTCCCTTGAAAGTTTTTCTTCTTTAACTTTTAGGAGGAAAGATGTGTCAGTCTTTCTCACCTGTGTTGGTTTTAAAATTAAATTCCCGAATATGTTCAACCTTTAGAAATACAGTAAAGTCTTAAAAACAACAACAACAAAAACCAAACCAGAAGAAAACCCAAAAAGCCACCAGACGCACCATCAAAGTCTTGTCCTCCTCTCCCGCTCTTTTAATGACTCTTAATATGGTTTTTATTTTCCCCTCTGCCACCTCACCTATCCGAAGGTGCTTTTGGTGGTGCCGTGGAAGCTCTCCAGCCTGCAGGCAGTGGCAGTGGGTGTGTGTAGTTCTCGGTTAATGTAAAGCAGCGCAGAGCAGTGATGTAACCGAGATGGAACCGCGTGTGCTGTGTTGTGCAGCTGTGGCAGTGAGGTTGGGTCACCTGAACATCTGGGCTCTGTTCCTTGCCGCCTCCGCCGTCAGCTTTTTTGGAGGACACTCTGAAAAGTTGTGGCTGCTGAGGGATATGGTTTTGGTCTGTACGGGATGTCCCTGTGAATGTGAAGGATGCAGGAAAGTTCTGTGAAGTCTGTGCATCTCTCAGTGCTGTCTGAAGCGCTGCGGGTGCTCTGATCAGCGTGCTGGCTTTGCATGTGTGTGTTTTGGGATGAGGCAGGCGTTCAGCCTCTGGCTCCTGAAAATATCAGAAATCTCGGTGAAGCCAGAAGCAAAGAAAGCGCCAGACGGTGGTGCAGGGGCAAGGAGGTGACAACATTTGGGGATGTAGGAATGGTGCAGCCCTTCTCTTCACCCCAGCTCGGCACAGGATGTCCCTCTGCCCTATTCACAGCACATCTGGTCAGGCTAAATGTGGTAGGTCTTGGATGTTTTTCCCCTTAAACTCTGTGCTGATAGACCACATGCAGTGCCTGCAGACCCTGAATACACAAGCACTCTGCTGCTCAATTAGTGCCTAATCAAAGATTATTGTAGAACCCGGAGATCTTTAAGACCTGTCTCCGAGGTGCTGCAGTCACTAAGGGCTCTTAATCGTCTTACCTATAAATAATAATAGACCGTGCTTAAGAGGTGAGAGCTTCCCTTCCCTGACAGGACCCCAGTAAGCGCAGTAGCTCGACAAGGGGTGTTGGAACTGACATGAGCACGGCAGTTTGCCGCCTGTATTTAGCCTTATCTCGCTGTTCTTCTCCTCTTACCTCTGCAGCCTGCCCTAGCTGAACCGGTGCCACTACAGAAACAAAACCACATGCCAAAAATACAGGCGTCCCCTGCCTGTTAGCGAGGGCTCCACGTTGCTTCGGAGTTCTCTCGCTAGATCCTCTCTCTGCAGCCGGTTTTGCTGTATCCTTCCCGCTGGCAGCCCGTGAGCTCAGCCTTTTTTATTTTTTTTCCCTGCGAGGACCATGCCAAGATGGCTCTCTTCCTGTGTCCTTTCAGCTGGTCTTGGCAGAGCCATACCTTCCAGCAGCTGATTGCGTTAAAGAAGAGTCAGCCTGCGTAGCTGCCCTCCTGCAACTCGTGCCTTGCCTCTTCCGTGGGGCAGCCTTGCGTAACGGAGAGGGTGGAAACAAAAACACAGCGCCAAAATATGGCATTGCTCGGCGAGTTACAGGACCTCTTACTGCAGTGAGGAGAATTCTGGTGGTGCCTGAAAGGCTGAGAGCAAACCCTGACTGGTCTAAATAGTTTATAATTTTGGTGGTGGAATGATAAACCCCCAGTGAAATGTTTTCCTAACTCTTTAGTGGCGGTAAAAATAGTAGGAAGAATTCGACAGTACACAAGAGAGGGTTGAGATGTGTGTCTTTTGTAGGATATTGCAGCTCTCGAATGTCCCCAGATCCTTCTGGGGCCTTTTGAAGGGTTTGTTTTAGAAACGAGCTGTGCTACGTTAACTGTACCATTAGGGATAGAGAGTGTTTATTTCCACGAAGCTCAGGGCGGAAGAGATTGTATGGGCAAAGCAGCCCAGGAGAGGACTCCCAGGGATCTTTTTTTTTTCCCACATCTGAAAAAGTTGCCTATTCCAGTAGTTGCTTTTGCATCCTACAAAAAGGATGGTTAAACTCTGCCAATGCTGAAGAATACTCCCTCCTCTGCTGGCCCTGCTGAGAGAAGCAAATGAATAGCTGTGCCTTTGCATGGTCCCACTCCTGAGCTTGCCAAGAAGCTGTTCTAGCCAGTAAAAGAGTCTGTCAGTGCTCTGTTTTGGCCTTTTCTCCCTTAACTTATCTATGGGGAATCTCCTTCCCCCCCACCCCATCCCTGCCAGTGTTTTCTTTCCTTCCTTCTATTTATTGTTCTTCCTTCTTCCGCACTGTTTTACTACGCCTTTCCTTCCCCACGCCTCTATAAATTCCCCTCTCATGCCTGGACAGCCTCCCTGTGTACTCTTAGATGACGAATCTGGGTCTGCCTGCCCTGCTGCCGGCCCTGCTGCCTCGGTCTGCAGCACCACGTTGGGCTTGGTGCCCTGTAAAAACGGAGAAGAAGGTTCCATCACAGGGTTACAGCCCATGTGCTGCAATTTTTCCTTCCTGGGGAATGCCCAGGCACCCTTTAATAAACTCGTCTGAGTGTCGTTAAATCAATTGAAACACTGGGCAGTGATTTAGATGCTGTTTTTAATAAGTTAAGGGATCATCTTGAATTCATTACTGCTTCAAAAGCCACTTAGGTAAGTCAGTATAAAAAAAACCCCAAACGCAAACAAGAAAACCCGCAAACCAATAATCCCACAACACTCCTCAACCCCCTTGCAAAACCAGAAAATGGTAATTCTGAAATAAAATTTTAAAAGAGTTCAAAATTAAAGACTCCAGTAAAGCGAGGGAGTGGGGGAGAAAGAGCATTCCCAGCACTTGGCAACAGCCGTAACTCTCGTCTGCTCCTGGTGCCTGTTGCCAGACTTTCAGCCAGGGATGCTTCATGCCCAGTGGGGGACAGGAGGGTTTGCAGCAAGGCTGACCTTTCCTGCTGTAGATGCTCTGAGTGCCATGACCCAGCAGCTCAGGGCTCAGATGCTTGCTGACAGCAAGAAACACCCGATACTTTTGCATCCTCCGTGTCGGCACCTCTGTTATTTGTTGCCTCCTGCTTGGTGTCACCTGGGATGTGGCACTGTGATGTAGCACTGACCAGATCCTCGATGTGATGCTTCCCCTGTGGGGAAGCACTGAGTTCAGTAGGCTGGAGGTGGGAAGGTGAGACTTGCAGGGCATCCCAGGAATGCTGGCTCCTCCAGCACTGTGTGTCTCAGAGGTGTCAGTTTCAGTGTTATGTTAGAGACATTACCTCAGAAATTGAGAAGGGATATCCTGACCCTTTGCAGGTGATCCTCATGGACCTCTCTGGTCTTAAAATGTGAAGGTGGCTTTCCAAAGAGTGGTATGTTGGGCTTTGGAGGTCTCCACATGTTGTGCCCTCTGCTGCCAAGGACCTGAGGGTCGGCACGAGCTGGGCTGAGGGCTGTGCTCAGCAGCTTGAGGATCACCTGTTTCTTCACTCTGTTGCTGGCATGGGGTGTACAGGAGACAGGCAGCATGGGATAAGCCCTCTTTCCGTAGGGAACAAACCACCAAGTCCCCAAGTGCATCTCCTCATGTCAGTATATTGTTCACATGTCAAAACTAATATGACGTGCAGGTTTCTAGCAAGATGGGGGCAAGCAAGAACCCTTCACACGTAGCCTGTGTTAGTCACCCTAAGGTACAGCCTACTAGAAAGTACTTGGAGTAAATACATCTGGAACACCTTTTTGAGACTTACCAGAGTCCCCCTCTCCCTACCAGCACTGTGATAGATGGAAAAACAGTGGTGTGCTGTCCTCCTCTGACTGATTTGATCCTTCCCTCCTCTGTCCTGAGCTCACGTGGATGCCAGGTCACGCTAAAGCAGTGGTGACACAGGGGACATTGCCATGTGAGGCAGGAGTGGTGGGATGTGACTCCCTCTTGGCAGGAGGGAGTTGAAGCCCTGGTTGTCAGCCGAGTGCTGCTTGGCAGATGGGGAGATGGAGCCGAGAGGTTTGCTTGGCTGTGCTTCCAGATGACTTCCCATTGTAACATCACTGTGAGAGCTTTCCAGGAAGGCAGCGTGTGATCCTGGTTAAAGTCCTTCCTTGCCTTTAAATACGAGCTCCCTGAGAGCTTAAAAGCCTTGTTGGGGGGCAGCAGTGTTGACAGCCCAAAGGAGGAGGAGTGTTGAGCTGAGTTGGACTGCCATGATCACTGTCCACACATTGGACTCTGCTTTTAGCTCCTTGCTGTTTAAGGAAAAGATGGGATTTTAACACATCTTCATTAGTCTGAAGGGTAATATGTTCTACTTCCAGACAACTCCCCGTTACGTATAATCAATTTTAAAGGCAAAAGTTAATGCGATTTATAATTAGTGATAAGGAATTCTAAACCTGGAATTGCAGGCCTGTGTATTAATGAATAATCCTCCTGAAGGCTCACAAAATCTATGTCTGAGCTTGTATAGATTCCTCACGCCGCATAAAATGCGTTAATTTCTGGGTGGACTACACTTAAAATAACATGTTTTTCTATTCTCTGATTAGAAGGGTTGAATTGTGCTGCACATATATTCACAAGTACTGTTTAAAGAGGATGTTCTGCGTGGAAGCTTAATTCCTAGCAAATTTTCATAACTTATTTCTGTGTACATAATTTAGGAGCTTTGGGTAACTGATTTCCGTGCTTGCCCAGAGGCAGGCTGAATGAGCCTTACTCCACAACACGCTGTTAAATTGGCAGGGATTTGGAACGGTAGAGTGACTTGCAGCAAAATGATGTTTGTGAGGCTTCACACAAACCCCTGCTTTCTGTTACAGCAGTGTAATTATTTTACTGTCCCTCGAAAATGCGTACAGCAAGGGATAGACGTAACAGAAATATCTGCCCTGAGCAGTCTGACTGAAGACGAGAGGGGAGGGGATGATGTGCAAGTAAAACCGACAATAAGATGACTGGCAGCTGTATTAATAGTGTTACTTTCTATAAATAACTTTGATTTACAGTCAGAAGTTTCTTGTTAAAAACATTTGCATAATACTGTTGAGTCAAAATGTAACGCCGCGATTTTTCTTTCACTTCACGCCAGACCAATCCACGACGCGGTTGAAAACGACCACTTGGAAATTGTCCGCCTGTTACTGTCCTATGGTGCTGATCCAACACTTGCAACCTACTCTGGGAGGACCATCGTGAAAATGACCCACAGTGAACTCATGGAGACCTTCCTCACAGGTCTGTGCCCACACTGCATGGGGCTTTTTGATCCTGGCAGATGGGGGCTTGTTCCCTGTACCCCCCAAGTCCCTCCTGCCTGGCAGGGGTGACTTCATGCCAAGGAGCTGTGGGGTGGGCTGCAGTAGCTCCCTCTTTGCCTGTAAAAACCCAGAGGCTGCCCGTGGGAAGTGCAGCTGTGCTTGGGGGCTCCTTCTAATTGAAAGTCTTAATAAGTCATAAGGATTATTCCACTGTCAGATTTGATAGGTGGGTAGGAGGTCAGCGGGCTGTTTCGGTGCCTTCAGTTTTCTGCTTGAAATGAAAACAAGAACCTTGCCAATTCAACTAGCTGTTTGTTAAACATACTCATGTTTTCCCATGGTCTTGGCTTTTATCTTAGACTATTTTTGGTTTTGCCAGTTCTGCCTTGTTTTATATCTGAAATACTGTAAAACTACATTTAAGGCTCTTGTCTTTAAGCATGTCCATGTTGTAACATGGTTTTAGGGTTTTTTTCCCCCTCTTAGTTTTGGATGAAGACACTTGTATTGCCTAATAACTTACCTCTGAGCATGTTTGCAGTGTTCACAGTCCATGAGTTTAAGTACTCACCTGTTTACTTGCTTAAAGGGTGCAGTATAGAAGGCACATAGGTGTATCAGGACACCAGTTAAAGTCCAGTATCTTTGACTTCCTAGCATCCTGAATCTCAGTATCTTTTCGCCAGTTTAGCTTGTAAATCTAATTTAACAAGTTATATCTGTAGAAGAGAACTACATCTTCTGAACATACCTGTGTGGAAAAACCTTTTTCATCAGTTGATTTGGGGCCACAGTTTCACCCTCAAGTTGGTGTCCAGAGTAGCTGTGAAGGCCAAAAAACGTGATACATCCATCTTCACAAAAATTAGATGCTGCTCTCAGTTTCTGAAGCTTAAGCTTGGATCTGTGCCTGTTAGACCTTTGTTGTGGTGGGTTATTATTTGATGTGGGGGAATGGTGTGTATATGCTGTTGTTTGTAGCATGTGTGCCAGGAATATGGCGAGGGGTTTTTTGATGGGAGGTGTGGAGGACGCGTATTGAGGCTCTGTGACGCACGGTCTGCTAAACTTGCCAGCTTTTTGTTCTCATCAGTATGTTTTTGTTGGTGTTTTTTCCTCTCCAGAGTATTTAACTGACCTGCAAGGTCGAAGTGTTGATGACCCCGGTTTGTACTGGGATTTCTATGGCAGCTCTGTGTGCGGTGAGGAAATGTTGCCCTTTATTTCTTTGTATGCAGAGACTTTAAAAACATGGGGCATGTGGGGGTGGGGGCTGTTTTGTTGTTGTGGAGGAAGCTGGGAAGGAAGCAAACTGATTTTGTTTACAGATCACGTTATTGGGAAAAAAAGCAAGACCTGCAACAGTCTTTTCATTGCTGACTTAGCACCTTTATTCAATTTTATTTAGATCCAAAAGATGAATCTGGATTTGATGTCTTGGCAAATCCTCCTGGCCCAGGTGATGAAGATGAAGATGGCTTCAGCGATGTGTTTGAATTTGAATTTTTGGATGAGCCTCCCTTACCGTGTTACAACATTCAAGTGTGTCTCTCTCAGGGGTAAGAACAATTACAGGTTTTGGGGTAAAAACAGCTGGGATGATCTGCTTGGGTTGGTGGCAGTTTGTGATGGTGGAGAAAAGCACATAACATACATTTTTAACATAAATGAGAGATCAGTACTGTAGCTGCTGGGGTTTTTTGGAAATAAACTAATAGGAGGTGGGAGGGGAAAAGGCTGGTTTGTTAGGGCTGAGTTTTTACTGCCATATTCCCAAGCGGGACAAGTGACGTTTGAACACAAATTCCTTCCCTCATCCCAGACAGGTATCTTGTTTATAACTGACGAAAATAGAAGTGCTTCTATCACTTAAATTTGGATATCATGTTTGTAAGGTGTTAATTGTATTTTGTGGGCTTTTCTGTTCTGCTGCTGAGTGGACACACTTTTGTGGTTGACAAAATGACACCATTACTGCTTTTCTAGGCTTCGTAGCAAAACTGGTTTAAAGCTCTGAATTAAGCTTCTTAGGGAAGATTCTGTGATACTTAATAATAAGCAAAGACCTGGAAAGTTGTATTATCTATTATATTTAAGATATATATTTATATCTATTATATTAATTTGGATTGAATTTAAAATCTGTGATGTTTATTTGACAAAAAACCAACTCACTGTTGACTTCTATTTAATATTGACATATCTGGAAGTCAGAGGTGCTGAATTTTGTGGTTTATAACTATAAGCCATTTGCTAATTTGCGAAATGAGAATTGGGCTCAGCTGGGCTAACCTTCAGCTGTATGAGTTGGGATGGCTGGTGGCCCACATGGGCACTGAGGAGCCCAGGTTTTATAGGTTCCAGTGCCCCTGCGTGCCTGGATCCTTCCTTCCCCGAAGCTGCAGGCAGCAGTACTCTGAATAAATACACACCTGCTCATCTGTTATATTCAACCCCCGGGCAACAGCCTTGATTTCGGTGGGGTTGTTTGTGGGATCGGGGAGGGTTTGTCAGAGCGATGTGGGGCAGAGTGAAGAATCCCATGACTTAATGTCAGTTATTGGAGCCTCTTTCTCCTTTGCTCGTGCAGACCACGGAACTGGCTTCTGCTCTCGGACGTGGTGAAGAGGCTAAAAATGTCATCTCGCATCTTCCGCTGCAACTTCCCCAACCTGGAAGTCGTCACCATCACGGAGGCAGAGTTTTACAAACAGACTTCCCTCAGCCAGTTGTTCTCTTGTGCTACGGACCTTGAAGCTTTTAACCCAGAGAGCAAAGAGCTGTTGGACTTGGTAGAGTTCACAAGCGAGCTCAAGACTCTGCTCGGCTCCGAGCTTCACTGGTTGCATCCGCACGAGGACCCTCCCTTCGACATCCTCTGGTGAAACCATCAGGCCCATTAATGTACAGTGCTCTATACAGTTACTTCTTTATGTATATGTGTTCAAATGAAATTGTTTCTGTAAAGAAAGGACACTATTAAATATGAAAATATCTTTCCTTTATATAAGAGATCTGAATTCCAGTTGGATGGATTTTGGAAGAATTTTTTTTTAACTTCAATCAGTTTTTACAAAATTGTTATATAATGTTTCTTTAAATGCACACAGGCTTTGGGATAAGTTTGTTATTACTCGGAACACATTTTTTTTTTAAAGAACTCACCCACACACATTGACTTTGTTTCATACAAAGCACTGATTACACAGAACATACTTTTTCTAGGTGATGAGATCAAAGTCGTGTGGCTTGTTTGGGAGATAGAATTCGGTAAGGCACTTGGTGATATTATTTTCATTTTTTTTGTTTACAGAATTACCTGCTTTGGCCAGGTAAGCACTATTGAATATAATTCAATAGTTTGTAATATAAATTAAACCATATCCATACGCATCAACTAATTGTAAGAACTTTTATATCCTAATTTAAAAGCTGTGAAATTTAGTTTTCACACATCAAACCGGATTGTTTATATATGTTTAAACATTTTATGCTCTTTATTTAAAGAAGACTTTGAACTATTTTTTCTGTACCTTGTAAAATATTGAAAAACTAACATATGTTGAAGTTGCTTGAAACTGTACATAAACTAAATTTTCTGAATTGTGTGTTTATGTTTGAGATCTGTGTTTTAACTTTGTAAGTAAATCTTCTGCCTTTGTATTTATATTTTACAAAAATTTTCTTAAAGGCAATAAAACTGTTGAGAAATGAAGAAGCTAAAGTGACTCCCATTAACTCCCTGCCTGGAGCTTCATCTTCATGTGACTTGAGCTTCATCTCATTAATGTTTATGAAAGGAGGGAGTAGTTTCCAAAGTGGGGTAGGGGTGGTGGAGGTGCAGGCTAATGAAATCTGGGGTACAATCTGTATTGGCTTTCTAATTTCAATGATGCAAGAAAACATCGGGCGGGCTCTTTTGGTGGGACAGAGGTTTAAAAAATGGTGTACACACTACCTTCTGCACCACCTTTTAGCTAAAGAACTCTGAATAGATTAAATACTTTTCCCTCCTTTGACATCCTTATAATTTCCATTGGCTGAATTCTCTTTTCAATGAAGTCTGCAGAGTGGAAGAAAATAGTACCAGGGGAAATGCTTTTGTTTTATTGTGGAGCATTAAAGCTAGGAGCACATTTTGGGTGGATCTAAGGGGACAGTGACCAGAATGTCACTTTTGCATAGCTTGGGAACTTGCACCTAAGACACTGGGCTCTCTGGGCTTGGGCAGACCCTCTCTGCCTTCCCCTTGTGGAAGGAAGCTGTGAACTCAAACTCCTGAGTTTTAATGTGGGGCTGTTATTAAGAGTAGTATGTCCTGTTACAGCCAATGCTTCTGAGGTGTTTAAATCACACTGCTCTTCTGATGAGGGCCAGGACCCCACCCAAAGGGTCTTGAGCAGAGCACCTGGTCAGTCTGGGAGAAGCATCCGGAAAGAAGTTTCTCTGTTGTCCTGGAGGCTGAAGGTAAGGGGGAATGATGTCTCATTTCTGAAGGTGCTCGGGAGGGGAAGCCTCAGAGCTGCTGCCTCTCTTGGTGTGTTGCCGGTGAGTCTTTTGCCAAACGTTTGTACTGTGTGGCTTCACAGTGGGGCTGTTCCTGTGGGTAAGGTGGTTTTGTAGCTGAGCCAAGAGGTGAGAAGGGTCCAAAAGCTGTCTGCTGCTGGAAGCTGAAGTCCCATTTCTGCCCAGGACAGGGAATGTTTAGTCCTAATAGGTCTGCCGACATAATTTTCCCAGACTTTGAGGATGACGGTCTCTCCTGTACAGCTTTTATGGGCATGCTGGATTTCGTTTTAAAACAGCCTCCAGCTTTGCAAGGAACTGAAACACAGACACTTCTACTCTATAGTGCCAGCTGCTTTCACCCCCTGGTTTTCCTAGAAAAAAGAGGCGGGCCAGAAAATTTAAGGCAAGGGAGAGCATTAAAAGCCATTGTTACAGCTGTCATTATCTGATCAGCTGTGTAATGGCTTGAGCTGGGTATAAATCAGCTTCGTGCCACTCGCCAGGGTGTGTGGCAGACACCTCACTTCTCGCTGAGCCCCTCGGGCAAACAAAAGATTGACAAGGCTTCCTCTTTTGTCCAGGTCCTCCTCTAAGAATCCTGAGCACGTGCTCCCCGAGCATCTCTGCTTAGTCAGCTTTCCCCTGCCTCCACCGGGTACAGTTGGGTCTTCTCCACGCTGGCTCCTGCCTGGTGCTCAAATACAGTAACAGCCTCATGCTGCTGCAATGCCAGTGCGTGTGCCTGCCCTGGGCGTCTGGGCTCTAAAAATAGGGCTGTGGCAGGGAGCACCTGATCCCAGCGCTGTCCCTTGGAATAACGTAAGCGTTCTGTACTCTGGGGTGTTCCTTTTTTTAAAGGGATTTGGCTGTGCGAGGGCTGTCCCTTGGCGTAACCATTTCATACTCTGGGATGTTCCTTTTTTAAAGGGACTTGGAGGGTGCTCGAGGGAGCACAGAGGGTTCAGCAAAGCAGGAGGGGGCATGAGGCTGGCTTGGCTGCCCCTGTGCTGGAGGGTGTGAGAGAGGCTGGATGCAGGTGTAGTTTTGCAGGAGGCAAGCCCAGGGGAGAGTTACCTTGGGAGAGGAGAGATGGCAGAGTGCCAGCAGGGAGTGGAGTGTAGGCAGGGCAGGGAAACGCTGGCCAGCACTGGGACTGTCTGGATCCCACAGGGCTGGAGCTGGGCGAGCTCCAGCCAGAGTGGGGGCTCTGTTCAGCGGTGCAGTTTCTGGTCTCACACTGCTCTCCTTTAAAGCACTTCCCTGTGCATCCTCCTTGGGCCAAAGATGCTTGCTTCACACTGCTGGCTTTGCTCCAGGTTAATAAAAAAACCAAGGAAATGGAAACACAGCCTTTGGGGATGGTAAAACCCTGCTGAGCCTGTTTCTTGCCTCTGCAAGGTGAGAGCAGTGTTGGTGCTGTTGGAGACAAAGCCAAGGTGTTTCCTTGAATTTCCCCTGCTTATCACTTGGATTTGCATGGCTGGGACTCTGCTGCCCTGTGGAGGAGTCGGACAACCACTGGTGCAATAGGGAAAAACCCTATTTCCAGCTAAAGCAGGCAGACGAGCCTCACTTAAAAGAGGTTTCTTTGTCAAATTTTTACTTGTTGCTGGCTGGGAAATCCCAGGGAATACCCAATTCCAGGCTGGCTGCCTGGTGGGGAGGCTAAGGGGAAGTCACAGCACTGGCAGTGCTGGGAGGGTTCCCGTGAGATAAGCAATGCTGCTGAGGACCAAAATACCGAACCTCTCCTTTGCCTTCCTGCCTTACCCAAGAGTTCTGCAGAGTGAGGTCAGCCCTGAGAGTTTCCTGTTTGGGTCACTTCTCCCTTCAGCTTCTCTTCTCATTTCTTCTGCTTTGCTGTGGTGGCTGAGCTGGAGTTTTGTGCCAAAGACACTGATGCAGTGAGTGGCAAGCAAGGGCCAGAGGAAGAGTCGATGTGGTGCTTAGGCACATGGCTTAGTGGTAGGCTTGTCAGTGCTGGGTTAACCCTTGGACCTGATGATCTTGGAGATATTTTCCAACCTTAATGATTCTGTGATTTTAGTTAGCAGGAGTGGGATGGAAACTGTTTTAAAAACTGCTCCCAGGGGCCAAGCTCACTCCATGAATCAAAAGAGTTTGAAGCTGACTCCTCCTTTCATTTCTGTGCTAAATAATGAAACTGTAGATGAGACCCATCATTTGAGCACTCATGTATCAGGGAGTGGTAAGTGCAGGCAGCTGCCATTCCCAGGCTCTGTGGGGCTGCTGGTAAACATTCAGCATAATCAGTTTGCACAGGGAAAAGGCACACATTATTGCTTTAAACTTGCACAGATCCAAGGCAACCAGGAAAATAGCATTTTATCTGCTTAAAATTGTTTGCAGAACATATTTTCATTTCAGTATGAGACCAGTGGTGGTAGGAGAGGGCCTGGCACCAGCACATAATCATGAAGACACAGACCTTTTCTCAGTGTGCTCATTCACCATTGCATTTCTGCTAGAAGGAGGAGCAGCAGAAGGTGACAGGCGTCCAATAAATTTCACGTGGAGTGATGTCAGGGACAAAAATCTCCGAAGAGATCTGAAGAAGATGAAGCTCTAAGCACCCCACCATGATGTCCACCGGTGTCAATCTTGCTAGCTCTGCATTTCACCCATCAGTGTGGTTTGCACAGGTTCCCCTGCTTGCATAGCGAAGAGAGTATTTTCCTGCAAGTTAAGTGATGGATCCTTAGGAGCAGCACTGCCTTCTGCCCTTGGGGTGAAGAGAGCCATTGCTTGTTTCTGGTTTGCCAGCCCTGAAGAAAACCTCGTCCACGCCATGTGCCCATTTTCCTCCAGCAGACTGACGTGACTGTAGACGGTTGCTCTCTTGAGCCAGGTAGGGACCACAAATCTGTCACTAAATAGATTTTCCTTTTGTTGTCACATTAATTTGCAACTCATTAATAGTGACAGCAGTGAGGTACTGCACTGATGCAGATTTGCATATTCATGGATAACTTATTATTAAACAAATAAGATTTCCCTAGCTTAGGAAGCACCCAGAGTAATGCCACATTGTGCATTATAACAGCCTGAATGTTTTATTTTCTTTTAAATATGTTAATAGATGCAAGGGGAGCTCTTTTTTTAAGTAAATGTGCATCTATAAAATAACGTGTAATTTAAAATATCACAATGGTTTAAATAGTAATCCATTAACAAACCTGCCAATAATTGAGCACAAACACCTATTTAATGTACAAATCAATTAATAAATTCTAAATGCTGGCTTTGTTGCCTGATGACCGTAACACAGGCAGTACCAGCAAGGCACAACCGAGTCACTGTGCCAGCGAGGTGAGCCAGAGGTGGAGAGCTGATCCCATGTTTTATGGTTCATTACAGTCAAATTGGTTGGTTTTCACAGTTGCTTTTGTTTCTTCTCCCCGGAGGAGTGGTGGGAGAGAAAGTAAAAACTGAGCTTGCCGTGGTACCCACTGCCACCCTTTCATGCTTCTGGGCATGGCTGGGGAAAACGTGGCCATCTCGGCTCAGCAGGGACCTCCCTGCTCCCCCTCCTCTCTGCCAGCAGGCAGGTACCACCTGGAGGTACCACACAGACACCAGCTTTGGCTCTACCCCCAGCATGGTAGGTGGGCAGCAGCCATCAATCTCCCCTGGCACCGTGGATTTCTTCTCCGGTGCTGAAGGAACCATGGTGGAAAAGCCCTTGGAGCTCCACAGGCACTCAGAATCTGCAGGTGGGAGGAATGGGAGATGTGGAGCGTGGGGCTGCCCTGCAAGCAGGTGTTTTAGCTCACTTGCTGGTAACAGCCAAGGTCCTTTGCCTGTGAAGTAGCACAACTTTTATCTACTGGGCTATTCAAGACTATCCAGTATGCATAGCAAGCCCCTCTTCAGATCCCTACTACCATGTCCATATTTTTCATTCCTCTCTGGCTCTTTTAAAAATTTGTAAGGGTAGTGGGCATAATTACGTGTGAGGAAACCAGCTGGTTATTGCAGTTCCCTCAGTCCTGAAGTGAGGTTTTTTCCTGACCTGAATTTCCAGAGTCCTTTGACGGTGTTGCCTAACCACAAAATGCGGTTCTTACCCCATCCGACTGTTTGCTTGTGAGTCACGAGCCACCCCTTTTGAACCACTGGCCCGTGCTCCCAGCCTCCCCAGGCTCTGGAGCTCTTGTTTCTGGCTAATTGCAAAGGGTGTATGGCCTTGAAGAGACACAGATAAAACCAAGGATGCTGAAATGCAACCACAAGTCACCCCAAAGACTGTATCCCTGCAGGTGCAGAGCAGGGTGAGGCTGTTTTTAAACCCTGTGTACAGCACACTCAGAGCACCCTTCTCCAACAGGGGATAATTTCATTTTCTGATGTGGGATCTGCTTTTACCTTCATCTTCTGGCTTGGGTCTTGCCTTGGCATAATGAGGAGTGCCAGTGGGAGTGCAGCCCCATTTCCACTGCTCTGTGGCTGCAAGCTTTTCCACTCACTGAGGATGTAGAGGGTTAGGCAACACATGTGGCAGACACTCATGATGTCAGAGACAGCGTTTAGTATTTGTAGCTGTCGAAATTTCAAGGAAAAGGCTACCTAATGAAAACCCTTTTCCAATATGCCATAAAACTCCTGTTTAAGTAAAGCTTCTGTGAAGGCAAGTCCTGACAGGCCTCCTGAAATGAAAAGGGCAGATTATTTAACAGCTGATCAACACTAATAACCCTTGGCAAATACAGTATGCAAATTCAGTGCTGGAGCCAACTCGAGCCGAAGGGACTCTTCTGTGACAGCCTGGCCTGGCTGCTCCCAAACTGCTGCTGGTAACCACAGAGCCCAGCACGGGGACTGGGGAGACCTGGGCTGCCATGCCACATGTTATGTCAGTGGTCTGTGGGTGTTCGCTGAGGAGAAGTTCCTCCACCACCACAGGGATCTAATGAGCATTTGCTGTCTGACACTCAGTGGGGCTGGGCTTGGGCTCCCTTCTGTGGTGCTGGAATTGATGGCATGAAGCTCTGAGGGAACTAAAACAAATAATTTGAAGCTGGGTATCTTCATGATCACTTCATGACATCTTGGGGTAAATATCCCTTTTTAGGTATCTTTGTGCCCTGCCAGTCTACACAAATGTAATTCTTCTTTCTGAATTGGGCCAACCCATGGACAGTAAAGCAAGGGATGGGGTTGGGTTTCCAGAGTGTGTTCATCCTTCTGTCCCTTAGCTCCTTATCACGAGGGTGGCTTTGTGGCTGCCTGGCTGCCCTGCACAACTCTGCCTCCCCAGCCCAGGGACCCTACCTGTGCTACCCAGTGGCTGCTTTGAGCACCTGGGGATTTGGGACACCTCCCTGAAGGGCCAGCTCAGCACAGGGCAGTGCTTGGGGATGTCTCCACTCGGGCTGGTCCTACTCCCTAAACCAGCAGATGCCAGACCCAGAAGCCCCTCAGGGTGGGTGGGGACAGGGTGGGATGGTACAGGGTGGGAGATCACCCATCCCCCTGCAAGGCAAGGCAGCAGTGCTGGCTGGGTCTGGGAGCAGGGCAAAGGGTCAAGGACAGGCAGGGAATTGTTGCCCTTTTGGTGGCACTGTGGCGTTACCTTGGCTCAGAAAGTTGGGTAAGCCTGTGCCTCCGAAACCTGGATGCTCTGCCCATCCACCAGCTGGTGCTCTCAACACAGCCCTTAACAGCCTAGTGACCAAACCTGCCTGGTCCCCAAGGGGTTACCTCTCCTGAAATGGCTGCCATGCCCAAAGAGACCGAGTGCCTTTGAGTACTGCTGTTTTCAAAGGCTCAGGAGTGAGCTTGATTAGCAAAATCAACAAAGAGATGCAAATACGCTGCAGCAAAAAGGTGCTCTGTAAGTCTGGGAGCCGGGGCCCTGGGTAGCGGGAAGCAGCAGCTCTGTGTGCTGGGAAACTCCGGAGAAGGGAGGGTGTGTTGTTCCCGAGAAAGCTGCGGCTCAGAGCAGCGCACGGCTCTGTGGACACCGAGCAGCCTCTCCGTCTTCAAGGTTATTTAATAGTCAACAAGAGCTGTCAGGAGGGAAGGAGCCACTGCCGCCCAGGCACTCTCAGGCTGTCTTGTGAGCACAGCAGGAGATGTGGCACAGGCAGTTCAGGCCGGGGGAATCCAGAAAGCCTTTTCCCAGGCTTATTTCTACAGCTGCAGATCACCTCGGAAACGCAGCCTCGCACTTGGCCCACGTTTGGCTCGCCAGGGCTGCAAACACCCCACCAAGTTTGTAACAACATTAGAGCCTTTCCTGCTCGGTGTTTGCTTTCACTTCACCTGCAGCAACTCCTGGTGCTCCGTGGGGCCCTTTGCTTTGGAGGCAGAACAAGGTGAGCCAGCCCCATCCCTCACCCAGCCAGCGCTGGAGGAGGAGGATGAGGATGAGGATGAGGAGGAAGAGGAGGAGGAGGAAGAGGAGGATTAGTAGAGCGGATCTCCTCAGCAGCTGGTGCTGAATCACAGCAAACCAGGCCCAAGGACGGGTCCCCTTCTGCTGCCAGTGGCTCCCAAGTGCACAGGAATGCAGTATCCCAGGCAGTCTGTTTGTGAAGGCATGAAGCAGTTTTTAAAACACACAACAGAGACTTCTGCAGGGCTTGGTCCTTTGTAAAGTAAATTTATTTGACAGGTTTATTTCTTTATCAGGTATTTGTCTAACCCTGTGACACTGAGAGACCTGATTTCCTGGTACAAATGTTAAAATGTAAACTCCCAGAGGTGTGGACTGTCACAACCAGTGTCCAAAATATCCTCACCCTGATTTCTTGTTGAGTATCTTGGTGTGACAGTAGGAGACCCCAGAGATGCTGGATGATCTATGCTATGATCACACCAGGACACCAGGAAAAGAGCCCCAGTAAGAGGACAGGAGGCAGGCTTCTGGCCAGAACCCCCTGAATTCAGGGGTTAAAAACAAGCCTTTTGCGAGTGGTGCCTCCATCCAACAGGATGGAGAGATTAGAAACACCTAAAGCGCCTGAAGGTTTGCAGCACCACTGACTGATCAAATAAAAATATGTGAATCATAAATCAGTGTAATTTAAAGCAGACTTATTTAGAAATTGAGATTGGGCACTAAGGGACTTATTCAAATCACTCTGGCTTGCCATTAGCCACCCCCTGAAACTCAGTGTGCTCTCTTGGGGTACGTGGGGGTGCAGATGTGCAGCCTCCCGTTTAAATCAGATCTGGGCTGGGAGCTGGGACAGGGCGGCTGGGGAGGGACCCAGGCTGAAGGAGGGACTCAGCTGCCTGCTCAGCCCGGCTGCTGCCTGGCCCTGCTGGCCACCGCCAGATGACAGCCAGACGGCAGGAGCAGGCTGTGCCGTGCGGCTGCAGCATGACACGAGGTCTCAAGGCAGCCCAGCGTGGCAGAGACCACAGTCGGTCCCAGCAGAGTGGCAGAGACCACAGTCGGTTCCAGCAGAGACAGTCACTCTGGCGAGTGCCTTCCCTCGCTCACTTGGCTTAACAGGCAGCTTTGGCTGTGCCCCTGCCGTCATTTGCCACCTCCCCTCCTCAGCGTGCAGCAGTCCTGGGCATCTGGGGAGGGACAGGCTGCAGTTGTGCACAGTCTCTGTGTGTGTGTGTGTGCATGTGCAGGAGGTGCTGGCTGCTTGTTTCCAGCGCCAGCTGTGCAGGACATCCTATTACCTGACCCAGAGCAGGAGCCAGGAGGAACAAGGTTGGCTCTTGGCTCCCTCTTCCCATCAGGCTTGCAGTCACCCTGCAAACACATTAGTTTTCCTAAAAAGGCAGCAGAGAACTTGAACAGCAATACCACCGTGGCATTTATTAATTTTTTAGCATAGCTGTCCCCCCACCTCCACTGTGATTTGCATACCTGTTAATCCTCTCCCTGCTGCAATAATTCTGTGAAGGATAGGGAAATTATATCTGAGCAATAACTCCTTGACTCTGAAGCTGTGGAACCCTGTGTGCCATCTGGATCAGAGCAGAGACTTCCAGTGAGTGGAAGCAGAATGTTTAACCTCCTAAGAGCTGCGTGTCACCTACAAGACCCAAGGAAAGCATCCATCCCGAGTATGTGGAACCTAGCCCTGCCATTCCCAGATGGCTCTGCCTCCAGAAAAGCCCTTGCCCTTGGCAGTATTTTGCCTTCACAAAATTACTGTTCCCTACTGGCACTGTGTCCCCTGCAGCAAAGTTGCTTCCCATGGGAGAGGGGAGGAAAGCCCTGCCTGGAGAGTTTCATCACTTCTGCCAGCCCTGCCTGGGGAGCTGGGAACACCACCAGCTTCCTGCACAAGCTGGGACTGAGCATCCCTTGGCAGGACTGTGCTGCGAGGCAAGCTCCAAGCCCAGCACTTTGGATGGCTTCTGATGAGGTCTGTGACAGTTTTAACTAGCAAGAAGCTGCGGACTCTAGCAGCTTAATTCATCACGTTTCTTACTGCTCTCTTCGTCCTCTTCCCCCCAGCCTTTTATTTCATTTGGATTTGCATTTGTTAGGTGCCTAACATCTCTTCCAGTAAAAATCCTAAAGATGAGTCAGTCAGGTCCAGGTCCAGGTCCAGGTCCAGGTCCAGGTCCAGGTCCAGGCCCAGGTCCAGGTCCAGGTCCAGGTCCAGAACAAATTCCTCCAGAAATCCCTGGAAAAGCTGAGCCAGTTTTTCTTGTCATCCCATTTCCTCTGTGACCAGGAGGGGATAGGGCAAGTAGGCAGGGGAGGAAGGACAGCAGGGTAATGAGTAGGTGGGGGAGAGCTCTAGGGAGCTCACTGCCCTTATTTGGAGCCAGCAGTGTGGGTGGACAACAGAGGGAAGCACAGGAGAAGAGCAGGAAGCTAAGTTTGAGGAGGAAATTTTGTCACATGATGATAAGTCCCCAAACAGCAAGCATCTCGCTGTGAGGGAGTGACTAAAACCCCAGTTTGCTGCAACTCTGTTAAAACTGTGCTACGCTCTGGCTCTGCTGGAAGAAGAAATAATTCTTAAGGTCTGAAAGATGCATGTTTGAGGGCTCTGGCATCCTCTTGTGCTGTATGTGCCCCTGTGTGTACAGCTGGATAGACTCAGTGGTGAGGGAGGTGAGAGTGCTCACCATCACCTCTGTCCTGCGACCATGAGGAACAGACCCTGCTGCTTTTTGCCAAGCACAGGCAGGGAGGATCAGAGGCACCAGGACAGCAAACCCAGCGTGTGAGTCAGAAAGGCTACCCCACTGTCCTGTAGGGCCAACAGGGAATGTCCCTTGGCTCTCTAGGGACAGACTCCGAGCTCAGAGGCTCATGCCACAGCTGGGAGGGTGGGCAGGGCACAGGTGGAGCAGCAGACAAATGCAAGCAGGCTGGGTGTCCATGCTCACACCGTGCACAGCCTGGAAGCAGCTGAGGCAGTGGTTCACCAGGCACCCCAGCCCTGTGGGCAGTGTTTGCTCCATCAGGCACTGACAGTGAGGTCTGAGAGGTTCCTCTTTCTGGGCTATATTAAGGCACACACAACGGCTCGAGAGTGGGGTGAGAGGACAGCAAGGAATTGTGAAAGACCAGCACGCCGGAGCCTGTGAGTAACTGAGGCCTTTTGGCAGTGTTTCAGGAAATGGGGTGGTCCTGTTAGGGAGTTCAGGAAATTGTCTGAGTTAGGTTAAACATTTTCTAAAACCTTCTGGGTGCTTGAGAGCTGACTTGAAAGTTGGCAAAGTTAAATAAAACAAAAGTTAACACATTCCCCTCAAATTATTTTGTTACAGGTCTAGTATAAAATCAGACTATTTTTCATCAGTTTCAACATCCTCTGCCATCTGAAGGCAGGAGTATCTGCACAGTAAAATGCTGGGATGCTTGCACAGCCATGAAGGGGGCCACATGTGTCACAGGAGAGCTTTAGAACACATTCCAAAAGCCATAAACCACATAACTTTCAGGCAGAAAACTTTCAGGTTTCTCTCTAGTTGAAGCCCATGTGAAAAAGAGTCTCAGTGGGTCTGAGGCTCAGTGGAGTCTTCCTTCAGCACCAAAGCCCTGGAGTGCCCAGCAGCAGAGAGCCTGCTCTGGACACACTGCTTGCTCTCCAGTAACTGCACTTTGTTCCTCAGGAGACAAGACTGCCACGGTTTGGGCAAGAGAAGCATCACCTCTCACATCGGCCTCACACAACAGCAGCAATGGAAGCAATAGTGGGGCTGCTCTCCTCTGGAGAGGATGGCAAATTCATGGTGCCTCGGCAAAACAAGAGCTCCCCTGCCCTCATGCCCTCTGAGAACACTGACTTCAAGCTGTGTGTCTCCCCTTCCCTTTGGAGAGCAAGTGGTGTTCAAGCTGCCTGAGGCAAAGGATTTCCACTGCTCATGCAGGCTGTGTGCAGCCAGCAGCTTCAGAGCAAACCCACACCCTGCCCCTATTAATCTCCCTGGTGGAAACAGAGCCCCTGATTCAAAAACCCCACCAGCTTGGGAAACTACTTGCTCCTGTCTCTTGGGAAAAGTTTCTACTTGTGGAATCGGAAGTGGTATCAGGCACAGAGCAGATGTTGGCGGCTTCCTCGCTCCATGGAAATAAGGAAGTAGGAAGCCCATTTAGACAAACAGTTCCACATAAATCTTAGCCTGATGTTTCTTGCCTGTACGATCTCTGCAAAGGGTAAATTGAACTCTGCTTCATTGACGAAGCCCAGTGCTATTAGTTATACCTGTCGTTACTGCAGAGCTGCTTTGGGTGAGAAAAGAAATGCAGTATGGCCCCAGGAGAGAGAAAGAAATCAGAACATAAATGCAGGTATCAAAGCAGAAAAATGCAGAGAGTGGTATTAGCCCAGGGTATGTCGGAGAAGAAAACAAACTCTTATCACAGCAAGAGCAGAGGAAGCCATCCCACTGAAGGGAGGAGACGAGGAGGACAGCCGACATCCTGCAGAGAGGGAATCTAAGGTCTGGGGGAGGGAGAGCACAACCCCAAAGGCATGGCATTGGGAAGGCATGCGGCTCTTAAAGACACAGCTTCCCTGAAAGCCTCTGCTGCCGGGCAGCCAGGGCGAGGCAGCCAAAGGAGCAGCTCCCAGGCAGCTGGGGAGGCTCAGGGCAGGGGTGTGAGCGCCCGTATTTCCAAATGATGTGGTTTACAGGCTCCTTGACATCCACAAAGTCCCAGGAGAAAGTGAGAGCCTAAACACCCGCCTGGAATCTGGTCAGATGAAAATGAATTATTAAAAGAAGTGAAGATTTATTGCCTTTAAAAATTCATTAACAGGACAAGGAGAACAACTTTCTGCAGGAACAAGGTTGGGAGGCAGCAGCAAGAAACCGAGTTTTTGCCTTTGGAGGTGGCCATCTCCAGTGAGGAGCTGGTGGCTGGTCTCTGACCAAGAGGTCAGAAAGGGGCCAAAAGCACCCACCCAGTGCCCAGTACTTTCCGGCAGATGTTGAACATCCAGAGGACAATGCAGGGCGACCAAGCAGAAACAGTAAGGACGTTTCCCCTTTCAGTATACAAACCTCACAAGAGATGGACACCTTGGCTAAACCCTGTGAGAGCCACAGGAGCCTGTTTGCTCTGCTTTTGGAAGAAGCAGTCACCAATCTGCCCTCTGCCAATGGATTTCCAAGATATCACTTTTTTATAGCCAGGAATCAAGAAGTGATTCCTGCTCTGACCTCTAGCAGAGGACGAGTGATGCCGTGGGGATAAGAAAAGGACGAATGATCCAGGGGAGGATTCCCAGCAGTGAGTCAGAGGGGAAAGAGGCTGAGGTGGAACTGGTAAAAATAGTTCAGGGAACAGGGACAAGTCCTAAAAGAAAAGAGTCTTTGTGCAAAGAGAATAAAATAAAATCAGAAAGGGCTGGAGCAGCACCACAGAGATAGAGTTGAAACTGAAGACCAGGAAGAAAAGGCAGGAGGGGAACACAGAGAGGTTCCTCTCTATCCTTGTGGTCACATTTTAACACCACTGTAACATTTTGTAACATTGTAACACAAAATTTAAGATTTTTAACACCAGGTCTTGTCGGAGGGCTCGCTCTTTCCAGCCATCTGCCAGGGTTGTCTGCACCGACAGGTGGGGGTGAAGACACTTTCCCTCATGGCTCCAGCTTCCAGTTGTGTTCTTTATGTCCAAAGCGTTGTACTTGAGGCAGAACAGCTGAAGGAAGACCCTGATTGTCTGCTTCTGATTTTACTCACATCCTGGTAAGTATTTTCTGGTGAGTTCACCTTATGCTGGAATTGGTAAGGTGTAAAAATTCCTCCTGGCACTCCTACCCACTGAAATACTACTTGACAGCAACTACTCTGCCAGTTTGGATTCCATCTCTCAGTGCCCAAACCTATGAAAATGAATATAGCCATTTGTCTTGTCACTTCCCTTCTTCTCCGGGGGTTCTGTCACACAAGCAAATTACAATAACAATGAAAGGATCTAAACCTAGAACCTCTTGGACTTCCCACGGGTGCATCCCTACTCTTCACCTGCTGTCCATCTCTGGGCATCCACTTCTGTGGGACCTGCTCTACCTAGCTCATGGATTTTCTTTTGAAGTTTTATCTTCCCTGCCTGTGGTTGAACATCCTTTCATGCACACAAGATTTAATTAGTGTAGGTAGCAGTGATGTCAGCCTCACCAATATTGTCTCTGCAACAGAAGCAATTTGCACATCCATTTATTTTTTAGAGCTCCTTTGTTGACTAAGATGTGAACTCTTGCTCATTTCTGTTGAAACACACAGAGTTACTACAGCTCAGAGCTGTGACCCAGTCCAGAGGAAGGCATCTTGGAGCTCTGACAAAATTACAAGGGAAGTCCCCCTCTGATCCCTGAGCTGTGGTTTACAAACCAGATGGTAACTTTCATATATGGATGGCCTTTTTTAACCACACTGAGACACCTATCTGCAGAGGACCTGGCCTGATGATACAGGCTCCGTATTTGCAAACAAACAAACCCGTCAAGATAAAAAAGAAGTTCTGCTTTAAAGAGTGTTTCACTGGAAACAATACCAAACCCAAGTCCAGCCATTATATTCAAAAGACAAGCAAACTCTCTCCCCAAGCCCCATATCTTGGAAATCCCATTATCTCAGCAACAAAGACTATCAGGGACCAAGCTCTTTGTCAGAGCTGCCCTCTTAGAGCTGTCACATGGTGTCTGCACCAGGCTGTTTCGTAGGTGGGGGAATGCCACTGTTCTGTACTGGCAAAGGCTTCTACGTGGAATGCAGACGTAGCAGCAAAGCTGGCTGGATAAAACTACCAAAACAGCCCTGTCAAAGAGGAAAGCAAGTAGCTTCAGCAGCCCCGAAGCTAACTGTGCCTGGTTAGCTTGATGTGAGTCCAGGATCATACATCAGGCATGGCTGTGGTGGCACACACACCTGGTGCACAGCTACCTACACTACCAAAGCCCTCGTGTTATATTCCTCCTTGCCATGGTGTGTACAAATACTCATCCATAAAATAAGATAAAATAACAAGCTCTGTGGTGACTCCTGCACACGTGATGTGAGAAGAGAAAATGGGATTTTGCTGCATTGAAAAAAATAGGACAAGATGCTAACTCATTGATATTTTTATTATGCTAGTTAACCTACCTCAAACAAGTACACAACAAGGCCAAGAAATTGTGGAGTGTGTTTGAGTTGAGAAAGAAAAAGGGGGAAAAAAAGAAAAAGTTCTCTAAAGGAAAGTTCAGATACATTTCAAAGCGATACAGCTCTAAAAACACCAAAGGAGTTTTATCAAACTTCCCAGAAAAACTTTCCTCTGAGAGGAAATAGGGCAAGCGAGATTTCAAAGGGACACATCTGAGATGATGACTGAAAAAACCTCCAACCCTGAGCCTCCTGAATGTGCATTTGTCCTGAGCTGTACGTAGCATGGCTACTGTCAGGCTGTAATTAAGATGAGAATATGCACTAAGCTCATTGACTAAAGTTCTGGATTAATCTTGGCTATACTTGAGACCTTAGATTCACCTGAAGCAGCTGAGTTGTCACAAAGCACTGATTCACCAACCCTTAAAAAGAGTGCAGCCTTTTAAAAAAATTTTATTATTTAATTTCTCTTCTAATTAACAGCAGGTAGTGAATAGGAAAGTGTTTATCCTCCCCCCCACCTCAGCTCACTACCCTGCTGTGTTATGACAGATGGAATGTTAATTAACATGACCTGGCATAGAATATTTAATTCAAGACAGAGTATCATGGAAACATCTGACTGCCTCAGGGCTGGTCACCTACCGGGTACACCCTGGAAAACCCTCCTGTGCACTGTCCCACGGGTACCCACAGCTTTTAGTTGAGATAATCCAAAAAAAGGTGAAAGGCTGTGCCCAAGCTGAGTTTCTGAGGTCTCTGGAGGGGCTGGAGCCACCCGCTGAGAGGAGGGGGTTCCTCAGGAAGGGAAGGTTTGTGAAGCTGCCTCAGGACAATCAGTCCCTGGGTGACCTTTCCATTCAACAGCCAGGCACCTCTGCAGTGGGAACCTCTGCTGCATCCCTGCTCCATGACCTGCGTGCCTGGGCCTCCTCTCCCTCCTTCACCAGGTGTTTCACTGACCCTGCTCACTCCCCAGTGTGCCCAGCGTGCCCAGCCACAGCCAGCCTGGAGCCAGAGGTCAGGACTCCAGCTGGCCTCACCAGCTGCCAGGGGACACGACCCTGAGCGCTGCCCTGCCCATGCAGATCATCCCTCCCAGACAGGCTGTCCCCCAGCACATGCCTGAGGTCTCCTCCGACAGAAACTGCAGGGAGTATTTAAAGAGAAACCACGCGGAGCACGACTCTACAAATCCTCAGACTAAAGCCAATACGTCCACGTGGTTGCAGAGTAAAGCAACAAACAAACAAACAAACTGCCAGTGGAGGTTTTTTAAAGGTCTGTGTTGCTATAGAAGGACTTGAGAGGGGATATGACTGAAAACTTGACATGAAGAGAAGCACCTGACTCCACTATTCTCAGTCAGCCGGCTCCAGCCCCATGAAGGCAAGGGAGGAGGCAAGTGCTGAATTACAGGTTATCATGTTATTTTTGTAGTAAGTGGTGTGAGGTTATAAACATGAGTAATAGAAGAAACTTGTTGCCTAGGCCTGATTTGGGCACCAGGACAGCAGCTGCTTGGAGACTGAGGGGTGCTGAGCCCCTCTGTGTCCTCAGTGGGAGCTGCATGCACACAACACCCTGGAAGTCACACAGTTTTTACGCCAGTGTCAAAATGTGAGTGCCTCAAAGTGAGATGCTGAGTCTGAGCAACTCGGCCGTGATTTTTAAATTGAGGGTGTTCCTTTAAAACAGTGCTGTCCCTTTGCAAATATAGGAAGATCCTGACATGGCAAAGAATCCTTGCCAAGCTGCCCCCAGCCCTGTAAGTGAGAGATCGAACTTTCTGTTATCTTTGAAACTACTAATTTAACAGATGAGTTACCAGATGCTATCTCTTAAGAGATTTGGGACAGCGATTTCTAATAACTTTAACAAATATAAGCAGTATCATGCACGCACGCACACAGAAACACGTCTTGAAATGTAGGAATCAAAAAGCTTCTCTATCTGCAAAAAACTACATATTGTTATTGCCAGGAGCAGCCTTCCTGACCACGGATATCTAAAAGACAGAGTGGTCTTTGGGTACTATTTAGTTCCAAAGGGGCTATAAAAGGCAGATGGTCTCATTAGAAACAATTTATGCATATATATTTCTAGGAGTTGTACACTGCCAGAATAGGTTTAGCTCTTTCACCATACTGAGGAAAATATCACCACTTGCAAATGTTTCCAGTTTGCAAAATAATGACCTATCCAAAGTAGCTAAGCAACTAATTACTCAAATACTAGAAGGTTATATGCCAATATTATCACATTGTTGGTCTCCTGGGCAAACAACTTCACATTCCTCAAACTGCCATAGAGTGTCATTAGATTGTGCAGGGAAGTCCTTTCTGAATAGTACAGCAACAGCAGCCCCAATGCCCCTGTGCTTATGCCATCATTTCAACTATTATTTCCAATCTCCAAGTCAAATCACTTATTAATTAGAGAGGCAACTCTAGCAAACCCAATTACCTGCAGGCAGTTTCTTCCCAGATGTGAAGCCCTTCTTGGAGGTGGACCATGACAGTTTCTGGGGAATGTTTGTGATTTTTCTCTCCAACATATCAACTTTTACGCTCAACTCTGGCAATACTTCTCCTGGCCCCTGCCTGTGACGTGTCTGCTGGATGCATTCCTCCCCCAGGCTCCAAATCCTGGAGAATTCAGCCCCTACAGCCTCAGGATGTGTAGACACAGCCATGCGCAGGCATGTGTGCTTCTAAGGCCTGTACTCGATGTCTTTGAAAGTTTCTTGGGGGTAGAGCAGGCAGAGCACAAAGAAAGCAATGATGAATTGTGCAGAGAAGTGGGGTTGGCTCAGGAAATTGCAAAAGACAGCAGTTCGAAGACTTGGTTTCTGGATTCTCTTAAAACAAATAAATACTGTTGATGATGGATTTTTCACCAAAAAGGCAGAGAGAAGATGTGTTTTGGAAGGGGGAGGGGAGACAGTGCATGTATACAAGTGTTGGAAGATTGGATGTGGTGCTTACAGTCAATCTATGATGTGTCTCATGTCACTTACAGGGTAGCAAATACTGGGTCTGTCCCTTGGAATAGCTGAGGAGCTAATAAATACATGGGACTGTATAAAAGAGGTTGCATATGGGATACGAGGAAGCAGAAAGGGGATTAGGAGGATGTACCTGTTTTCTTAGATAACCTTCTCCTGATATTGTATCTTCAGGATGGCTGAGTTCCAGTTCAGACACTCCCTCGGGAGACACTGGCAGTAATTATGCCTATACAAAACAGAAGTGTGCTTGAGACATGAAACTATAGAAAAATCTGTGTCAGCATGAGCAGCTGCAAATTATGGTCTAGTTTCCTGAAAATAGCCTTGCCTTTGCCAGGCACTTGTGTGGAACCCATCCTTGCAGCATCCCACAGCCTCAGTTTGTGGAGTATGTCGGCACCACCCCAAAAATATTTTGCCACACTCAATCCCCGTCACTTTCTGCTTACCCTGCTGCTGTGGGCCAGCAGATTCCCTTGTAAAGAAGCTGGGATTACCTGGCTGAGGCCATGTGCCTTCATTCTTCTCACCTTGCCCTGAGAGACAGGGTGATGCTATTTTGCAGTCAGTGAACCCAAGCACAGAGGCTAGTGGCCATATTCGAGGATATTTACGCATCAATGTCACATGGAAAATCTGCAGCAAGCAGAGACTCAAATCCATATCTCCTAAATCCAAGGTTAGTAGATTAATCATTTCCTTTCAGCCATCTGTCCAACAGCAAAGTATTGCTGAATTTGTATTGGTTTTCTCCAGGACGAATTAACTACTGACACACTTTTACCTTACAGGTGATACAAAAACATGAAAAAAAAGGGGGAAAAAAAGAAGAGAGTAATTACATCATAAATATGTATAGATTAAACCCTTGGCTTAACCCGAGTTCTCCAGGACTGATCCTCGGTTTTCTGCAAGTCATATTTGCTAATAGAAAATAAAACCTATGGCACCATTGAAAATGAATAACTAACTTCAGAAAAAGTTACTTTCACCAAACAATACAGGAAAGTATGGGAAAAAAAGGGATATAAGTTGAAGCTTGATCTCCTATGTGTTAATGAATCAGCCTACCAGATTTCTGTGAGCAATTCCCAGTTGTACAGCACCACTGGACAGGTACAGCATGGAGCACCCAGTGTATCTTTGTGTCCTGGTTCATGCTCCCACCCATGTGAGGTGATCCCCATAGCAACCTGCTGCCACGGCAATACAGAGCCTCCAAAGGTCAGCCGGGAAAACAACAACAGTGTTTCACAAAATCTCTAAAACAAATACTATTTTATTTCAGTGACATGGAAATTAAACACACTCTAAATTCTACCAGACCAAGGACGTTCAGGCCTTGCTTTCAAAGTGTGGCAGGGAAAGCACCCCAGCCTTTCAGTGCTATGGAGAATCCACCTGACAGACACAACCTGCAAGTGAAATTTCTGATAAAAAAAGAAATGGGCAGAGCATAACTGAGTCCTTCTTGCTGCAGTCTATCTTTCACAGCCCATCAGACTTGGTAAAATGAAAGAATCATGCAGAAGACCTTCACCTACAGTTCTGCAAAGCAGATGCTGCCTATCCATGGGAAGGCCAGCAAAAATGCAACCTGCAACCATACCAATCCTTCCTTACACTGAGCACACGAAGGAAGAGACAAAATTCTTACTTAAAGTTGGGAAACTGTCTAAGTAGCATTTATTCCAACAACTATAAACCAGTGCCATTTACTGAAAGTTCATATCTCTTTTAGCAATTGTGCCAAGGGGGCTTTTTAGCTATTAATGGACCATCATTCACCACAGCTCAGATATCTGAATGATTGGGAGGGTCAGGTGTGGGCTCCAGCAGGTGGTGAACACAAACCTTCAACCTTTCATTCACAGAAGAAGCCTCTGCTGGCATCTTTGACCCATGATCAACCATTCATATTCCCAGAGAACTGCCCTCCCTTTCAGAACCATCCTCTGCTGCTGTGACTGGTTGGGGTAGGGAAAGCCAGACATAAAGAGCTATGGGAAGACCAGCACAGCCTCTCTTGGTGTTTCCTACCCCGGTAGCAAACCAGATGTAAGCACCTAAGGGGAGAGCTTCTGAAAGCCAGTGTGTTTAGCTCTGGGAAAGTGAGTGCTCTGAAGGGAGAGATTGTGGCTCCTGACACTCTGGAGACAGGAAGAGTCACACACCTATTTTGCACTGGAGGGTTATCTCCAGAAAGGTGTCCTTTCCTTATTCTTTCTGCTCCTGTCAGATCTGTCTCTGTTAAATTAACATTAGTGACTCAGGACATGAGATAAAGCCAGAGGCAGGGGCAGCCAAATCAGGTTAGGACAATGCAAAATTAGGACTCATCCAGAAAAAAAAAAAAAAAAAAAAAGAGAAAGAAAGAAAAAAAAAAAAAAAGGAAGATGAAGAGAAAGAAAGGAAACCCTGTGCATTGCATTGGTTCAAGCTTGAGCACAGAGTATTCCAGGTGAATACTTTTCTTCAGCCTTTGTATTCTACCTGGGTGTGCAGGGGCTGTGAAAGCTCCAAACCTGGAATCTGAGCACTCCCCTGGCTAGGACATTATAGCAGGACACTGTAGCCCAAGTTGTTCTTCTTTTCTTCTCCTCCACCCCCAGGCCCATGAGTAGTCTGGGACTGAGGAGTTTCTGCAAGGTACCTGGAGATGAAAACCCCATTTATATTGGAGGAACTGACTTTTATCAGAGGGCTGCACAGTTCCTTGCTGTGGCCTGGTATCAGAAGGACACATATCCCTCTTTGTCTTCCCCTTCACTTCAACTGTGTGCCCTTTACAGCCATTTCCAAAGTCAGAGAAGGGAATTTTGGCCCAAGCCTTTACAGAAGATAAACTCTAAATGTCAGGTGTCTCCCTAGGCAAGCAGCAAACATTCCTTTCACCACAGAGCACTAGAGGATGAAAAATTAAATCCAAAAGAAAGCATGAACCATCCATATATCACTCCCTAGGCTTCGCAGTACTAACCTCTTACCAGTGCAACAAACATCTTGTGCTCAACCTGAGAAACAGTCAAAACACTAAAACATTTAAAAGGCCATAAACCAGGTCAAGGAAAACAACCTTGACCACAGCACAGGTTACTTTTAAGGAAGTGACCTGACGTTGTGACAATGGAAAGAACATAAAAAGGGGTGAAATCTCACCAAAGGCACTACCTATGGCCAGAAACTGGTGATGGAAGCCAGGGAAAACCAAGGCAGAGCTGATTATGCCACCAGTATGACAGAGAGAAAAAACCTTGTTGTTTGGGTTATTTTTCCTGGTGCCCAAAGTGTAGGAAGGCATAAAGCAGCCCACTGCAGTGTTAAACATGAGAAGAGGTTTTGAAAGTAAAATCATGGGGCACAGCAGAAGGAGACAACAGAACAGCTCTGCCTAATGTCATCATCCCTATTACTTACAAGTTGTTGTGTCTTCGGATATATTCTGTTTGGTACAAGGGTCAGCCTGTGATCTACTTTCATGCAACATCAGACACCATGCTGCAAAAATATAAATAAATATTACAATTTTTAAAATAGTAATTTGTTAACTACTAGTGTAAAAATGAATAAGCTGAATAAAGCCCTAAGCAGTTTCAGTTTCCATTCCCCACAGACTTCATATACTTCTAATGATGAACTAAGGGATCTGTTTCTTGGTTTGGCAAGCACAGTGTAACTTGCCCAGCCAGTAGGCCACCACTGAGTTGGATAACATGAAAATCCATACAGGATGTGTGGATCTATTTGAGTTGCTGGAGCTGCACAGAGAGTTTGTGAGGCCACTCCTGTGGAAGCATAGGAGTTATATTTGGGATGCTTGCAGAAGAATGTTCTGTCTGTAAAGTGCACAGGTATAGAGCGAGGTGGGGAGTGCCTGGGAGAGATGCAGCACAGCCCTGGAGCCAGGACTTGTGTGTTTGCACATGCAGACCAGACTGGTGCAGAGATATTGGTGATTCAGAACATTTGCTTCTGCCATAGGGTTTGTCCATTATAGTAGTGTTGGAGCAGTGCCTGGAAGATAAATGTCAGTGGGGCACAGGCAAGTGGTGAGTACAGATGGAGACCTTGTGACGTCGTGGGTAACGGAGCTGGCATCTGACTGAGGTGGATGCAGTTGCAAATGTGGTAACAGCATTTCCTAAAAGGCAGCACACTGGCTCGTGGCTGGGCTTTAAGGTGTCCCTCCACTAATGGTCTGATCACACTTCATTGCTGCCTTTCCTCAGTCTCCTGCCTGTAGAAAACCAATGACTTGTACCTCTGTAGTTCTGGATCCACAGGTGTGTGTAAGCTTCAGGTGTTGGTGGCTGCATTCAGGAGCGAAGGGGTCTGTCTGTGCAGGGTGTGGAGAAGTCTGGTATGCACAGGAGGCCAAAGGAGAGGGAGCAGAGGGAACCCTCTGCATGGTGTGAGGGGCTGTCTGCAGCAGCGTGTAGCTGAAGGGTATGTCTCGTCTGTATTCTGGTGAGGCTTGCAGGGGCTGGCCCTCGTGTAAAGGGTTGTCTGAGCCTTGTGTGAAAAGGAAAGAGGGCAGATGGAAGGTTGCAGAGGGGCTGTGGATGAGGGGAAAATTGTGTTTGGCTGCTGGGCCATATGGTCAGGTGGGTTATGCCCAACTCTGTGTTTGTGGGTGTCAGCAGCAGGGCAGGCACCTGGGAAATGCTGACTCTGGAGGTGATGGTGGGGCTGGCTGGAGAGGGGCTGTGCAGAACTAGGTAGGGGCTGTGGGGAACAGAAGGTCATGGGGGACTCTGTGAGCCTCAGAGGAGCAGCACTGCCGGGGCGAGCAGTGCCATGGACAGGGAACTGGGAGCAGAGCAGTGTGGGCAGGGTGGGCAGTGGGGCAGCATGGGCAGGGTGGGCAGTGGGGCAGTCTGGGCAGGGTGGGCAGTCTGGGCAGTGTGGGCAGTGGGGCAGCCTGGGCAGCTCGGGCAGGGTGGGCAATCTGGGCAGTGGGGCAGTCTGGGCAGGGTGGGCAGTNTGGGGCAGCATGGGCAGGGTGGGCAGTGGGGCAGCGTGGCACGGGCAGGCCAGGCAGGGTGTGGGCAGCAGGGGCAGGGTGCAGGCAGGTCCCAGGGCCGGGCTCAGGCAGCAGAGGTGGCAGCAGGACACCGGGCACTGAGCCTGCCGCCCGCCCTGGCTCTGCAGCCACCCCGAGCTGCGTGGGCAGGGTCGGGCCGCCTGCAGGGACACTGCCCTGCCCGGGAGCTGTGGTGCGGCTCAGCCCTGTTTGGAGAGGCACCCTGCCAAGGAGGGGTGGCCGTGCTGTGTGCCACGCATCGCTGTAATACTTGGCAGTGCTCTAATTGCCACCTCTGGAGGCTGTGTCCCATCTCTGGCAGGAGTGTAGGAGACTTGGCAAGCCAAGGAGAGTGCTCGCTGTCATGCGGCTTAGCAATACAGCCCTCACCTCTTTCATGTTGTGTGCATTAATCCTCGTAGGCATTCCCATCAAGAGCTGTTCCCCTCTCATAAAGGGGAACTGGGAGCTTGAAAAGATTGAATGATCTGTTCAAACTATTGGGCAGAGCTGAGAATGGAACCTAAATCTTTGAGGGCCTCCTGCTGTGCTTTAAACACAAAAGAAATCCATCCTTTCCTGGTATGCTTGTGCAATGCATTGTTTTAAAATGATGTCCTTACGAGGTTGTACAGATGTTGCTGGGGCTTGCATTAGACCTCTCGAGCAATCTCTGATGGGGAAGATGTGGAGAAAAGACAGAATGCAACTTGGGTCTCCAAGCATCAATGTGTTCGCAGGAGCATGGAGTGGAATCACATAAATGCTCCAAATGCATGACTCATTTCCTCTGGGAGTAAACTAAGGCATAGAGGAGCCCAGTTTGGCTTTAAATCATATCTGGCCAGAAACTGAAGCAAAGCCTACTGATGCTGATGTTCAGCTGATATCACAAGTCCACCTCCTTCCCTGGTAGTTTAGTCTCAGGAAAGAGCCAAAGTCCATTTATTTGCCACACAAGAACATCCCCCACTGCTACACACAATCCCTCACCATCCACAAGCTCTCTGGAAAGTTCCACTTGGAAAGTGGTGTCAGTAGAAAGATACTCTGACCAGTTTTTATGTCTTTCTCTACTGACTTTCCCTCTTCAAAGGGATATTAACTCACCACGAACGAAATTTTATGTTCTCCTTCACCAAAAGGAAGAGAAAGGAGGGATGAAAACTAGAGAAAAATGAATGCCTATATAATAAATAGAAAAAGGGACTGGGTGGGGGTGAAGACATCCATCCAATAAGAGTAAGAAGTTAGCTCCATGGGGGTGCCAAGCAGGTGACTTGGATCAGCACTGCCATTCTCTAAAACAGTTAAAGGGTCTGTAAGGTGCCCAGTGGTGCAACTGTTGTGAGCAAGAGAATAGATGGGGAGTTTCATCAAGATTTCTTCTGCTGGTGTTGTGGACGGCTTTCATTTGGCTTAGAGGAGGATAGGGATGAGATCCTGCACCTGTTTACACTAAGGTGTGAATATTCCTCCTCTCTCCTTAGGTTTGTGGCTTTTTTTGACAGTCCACAGCAGAACATTCCCCTAAGGAGCACTGACTTTCCCTAGAAACTTGTTCAACCCTGGTGGAAAAGGATGATGCTGAACTTCTCCTTGTTGTGATCAGCCTTTCCATCCATCCGTGAACCTCAGTCCAGCTCCCAGCAGGACACGCAGGGCCCTGGGCTGCTGGAGCTTGGCTTTCTCAAAGCAGGAGCTCTTGCAGGCTGGTGGCTCTGTGGCCATGAGAAACTGCAGCCCAGCCAGGAAGAACAAGCTGAGCCTGAAGCCTTCCTTGTCACTCTGCTTTCCTTGACCCCACATAGTGAGCCATGCTTCCCACTGCCCCTGCCTGCACAGGGAACCTGAGACCAGGGGCTGGCTTGAAAGGGCCCTTGGCGTGACCTGCTCCAAGAGTCATCCATGTTCTTACAACCAATGCTAGAGCAGTGGTACCACGTGTGTAAAGACTCTTTCTACCCTTGACATTTTTGACCTGTAGTTCCCAAGGCAGAGAAAGTGATTATAGCCTTTCTCTTGCCATTTCCATCCTTTCTGGTAGAATTTTTTCCAGTGTCATGGTATCCAGTACTTATGGAGACCCTCGTGCTCAGATGGCTTTTGTGACTTCTTTCAGACAACATCCAGACAAGAGAATGGAAAGACAAGAGATCAAAACATGATTTGGTGTGTTAAGTTTTGTGGGAAGATGGGCTCCAAACCCTACGTTATTTGCAGTCTGGTTTGGTTTTGCTCTCAAGGCCTGTTTGAAATCCTCTTGCAGAAAGATGCATATTTCAAGGTACTCCAGTGTCTTGAACAAGCTGAAAAAAAAAAGGTATTCCCCATTCCATATTCCACACTCTATCAGTAAAATCTGTGGGTTCAGAACAGTAATCAGAGAGGTTTTTCTTTGGGATAGAGAATGCACAAAGCACACAAGATCAGAAAACTCCCTTAATGTTGAATTTGAAGTCTGCCTCTGTGGTAAATGAAAAGAGAACTGCCACCCAAAGAAAAGCGGATAAAGAAGCCCACATTTGTCTAGTGTGTTGGTCTTTACAACTCAAGAGTTCAACACTAATGAGTTATGGGTTGGCCCATGAAAACATAATGTGTAAATTAGGAATTTAATGATGTGTAAGATTAAAAGCTGTGCGGGGTTGCATTTATTTAAGGCTGCCATCTTGTGTTCAAAGAGGAATTACCTTATCAGACAATGTCCCTTTCACTAGGTTTAAATTGATTCCGTTATGCATGTTATGGAGGGTACTCAAGTGCCCGAGACTGCCAGCTGACAATATTTCCCACTAAATGCCCTTTCTGTAGCTCAGTTTGCAACTTCATAATAGCAAACATACTGTGCAGGCCATAATAGCTTCATCCTAATTTCCAGGAATAAATAAGTGTAGATTTCCCTCCCTACATCCCTACCCATACATTTAGCTGCAGGAAAGCTCAGATTACAGACAAGAGAGGTAAAAATGGAAGTCCTGCTTGTGTATTTGACTGGCTGTCCTGATACTTCACTGCCAAGTCTTGTACACCCACCCAAAACCTCTTTCCTTCCAAAGAAAACCCCAAACCCCAAACCCAAACCATACTAAACAATGAGGGGGACCTCTACATGCCCATTTTCATTACAATGGGTGTAGTTAACTTCTAACTACCTGCATGGCAGTGTTTTGAAAACCAGGATTCCTAGTTCCCAAGTCATGCCCTGCCAATGTTGGTAACCAACAAGGGGCTCTTTTAGGAGCTTCACACTGAGCCAATCATGCATGTTAGAGCTCCTGGGATGGCAAAATTTCTTGGTGGGAAGGGCTCAGTCTGTTTTGTACACTCTGATCTGCATAGTTTTAAATTGCATAACTCCTTCCTGATGCAGAGAAGAAAAAGAAAGATGGTTGAGTGTTCTGCAGAGCCTTAATGGAGAACAAGTCTGATCTGATTCGGTTCACGTATGTACCAAATTTTTAAGGTAAGGCCCAAATTAGCTGAGGCATTCAGGTTTATAGTTAGGTAAGCTGAGAGGCCCATGTTCCCCACTTAGCTACTTCCTGAGCTTGTGGGCAAGTTCCACCCACCATCCATTGGTTAGAGCAATCTTTCAGCAGATGGAAAACCTGTTTTCAAAGCCTCACCCTGCCTAATTTGGGCAGATCTAGGTGCTTCTCCTAGTAAAGTGATCTGGCCATCAAGCTCAGGACTGTATAGACTGATTCTAGAGGTAAGTTGATTGCCACTTCCATGGCATTTCCCTGAGCTATGGCTGAGCAAGGTGTCAGTCACTGCTCCAGGGAAAAGCGAAGTGAAACAGCGGCATGAGGGGAGGCTGCACCCATAGAGATTCAAACCTGGGTCAAATGGATTTTTAAGACAAGTGTCCCCTCTGACAGTGAGTGTCCTGAACCCATGGATATTGAGGAAAATATGGCAGCTGGTTAACGGCAAGGAAATGGAGTAGTGAATCTCTATAGAGGATAAGCTTCTGCTGCAAGTCTGAAGTTGGGAAGTTGATGCCCTGCAAGAGATGTGGTTTAAGTCTTACCTCTTTCATTAGGATTTCCTCTTGAGAGAGATGAGGCTTTATATTTAGCATTTGAGCTACTGTGAATTCACAGTACTGTGTTTTTAAAGTTGAGTTCAGATAGGACAAGTTTGTATCTATCTTTGTTTTCAGCTGACTAGACACAGATGATCCCAGCCTGAAACTGCCCCTTGTTTGTGTGCCATGTTTGTGTGCTGCTTACTTTCAAGAGCCATTTTTTAACAGCTGAGAGGTATAGATTTTCATACTTTACTTTGTCTTCTTTAATGGGAGTAGAGACCATGCCATATTCTCTGTTTACACAGTGTTTATCTTTGAGTTGCTCAGAGTCCCAGGGGTGAGTTCATCAGAAATATTAGCAAGAAAGATATCTGTAAACATGGACATAGTTCATATTTCTGTTTTCAGCCTTGTTTCTTAGGGACACAAAAGTTACACAAACACACTGTTCATCTGCTAGTCCCCAACTATGAGCTTTTGAGCTCCACTGGTCAGCCTGGAATCAAATTTGGCAGAGGGCTGTGGCAATGGCAGTCCTTGGGGAAGAAAGACACCAGTTAGTACTTCCACCAAAGAAAAGGTGGACAGAAGATGCTACCCATGTTCTCTGGCATCTGACAGCTCCCCCGTCCAAATCTACATATTTTTGGCTGAGCCACAGCATGTGCTGTCTCTTGCCAAGCTGAAAGGCTGGAAAAGGGGTGTGAGGGCATATGGAAGTGTGGTAGAAACCACACAGGGCAGGAGGAGGGCACTGCAGAGATGAAAAGAAGGCTGGGTTTGGGAGTTTGAGGAGCGTGGAAGAGTCCTGAAGCTAGAACAGCTTGGAGACTGTGGGCTGGGGAAGGATTTGGGGATGTTACTCTTGAAATTTCATGGTGAGAGAAAGTTTCAGTGTCATAGACAGGACATTTTGAGGTTTACAACTGAAATTTGCAAGGTTTTATTGGTTCTGCATAAGGAGCAAACCACATGTGACTGACGTACTTAGTTTGTAGTTGAGAGGATTTTTTTGAAAGGTTTGCTTTTCCGTCTGTAATCTAGCAACTGTTTTATAGAAGTTCTTACAAGGGGGAGAGAGGTGCTCCAGAAAGCTCACAGTAATATTTGTTTATTACCTGCACTATGGGAGTCTGAGCCTCCAATGCAGCAGGCGCCATGCAAATATGCTACTGTTACAGTAAATGCAGGAACACTGCTGGAGGAGGCAGGGAGGAAACATTTTCCCTTGAGTACTTTATACAAAATAAGGATTTGGTGGTAAAGCAAACACATTTAAATGATGCCCACAGGGAAAAACTTGATTTTGGCCAAGAGAATCTGGCTCCAGTACCTGCTACATACAAAAACCAGAGTCAACCAAAACATCCTTCTGGGCTTTCTGCTGCCAGCTCCTGAGGTACCCAGAGGAAATTCGATGTGTACTGAAAACCAGGTTACTACAGAGGTTGTTCGCTTGCAAGAATAGCCTGAAAGCCTTTTCTGAAGCTGAACGCCAAAATGCCTTGGCAGTTCAGTCATTGACTGGCAATCCTCCTCAGCCAATGCATGTGCCTGCTGCTCTGCTGCCTATTTTTAACAGGATGCAACTATTTATCATGTTTCTGGCTGCGATTTTTATAGTTGAGGCTCCTGCCATCCATCAACTCCAGACGATTTATGTGGGATAAGGGTTTCTCCCAGGATCGCTTCGAGCTCTCCAGACTAACAAACTGGCACATGACTTTGCCATCAGATCTGGGGACAACTCGAACGCTGCAGTGCAGTCCAAAGCCTCCATCTGGTCCAGCCACCAGTGTGTGTCACACAGCCCCTCTGCTGCTCCTGATGGCAGCGGCATCCCGCAGGCAGCGTGCCGTGCCGATGGGAATGTCTCACCTGCTGCCTCGGCTCGTCAGCATCACAGCTTTGCCAGCGAGTAGGGCTAGGAGCAGGCCCACGTTTCCTTTGTGCCTCCAGCCCTTTGATGCCGCATCTCTAACATTTTATTTTAATTTTTAAAAAGGTTTGGGTCAGAGGTGAGAGAAACAGAAACATCCTGGTTGCTGTTTCTAATGTAAGACAGTGTCAGGGGACGTGGTGAAATCCAGCTCCCGTTTCCTGTCCCTCACTGAGAGTTTTCCACTGACTTCAGAGGGGCTACAATTTTTATCCCCTTTGCTTTTAAAACTTTGCCATGAATTTAACAGGCTTTGAGATCCATGGGTTGTGCAGGGGTTGGGGTATTCTGTTTCTTATTTTGCTCCAATTTCTTTTCAACAGATATAATATTGCTAATGTTAGAAATGTAGGGAAGAAGCAAAATCAAGTAATGTTGTCTCTGCCACGACAGACTAAAATAAAGCTTCTAGCAAGCATGAGCAAGAGAACCTTATCTCTTATGCATTATGAGACCAGATTCCAATACCTTTACATCTGTTCTTTAGGCCACAAAATAACTCGCCCTGCTCTTGCTGTAAAATATACAGAGCATTTGAAAATATGAAAATCTGGTTTATATCCACCAGTAAAAATAAAAATGTATATTTATATTCAGTAGGACACCCCCCAAAATGGTATGATGATGGAAAATACCATAAATTTCTCAGCTGCTTTCACAAGTCAAGTACAAACCCCTTCTATTTTACTTCGTTATTCTTGCAGACTCTCACCACAACACTCCAAAAACAACAGAAACTGCTGCTAACAAACCCTCCTTTGGTGTTATACACTGTAGCAAACTCATCCCTGCCCCTGTCCTGCTGTCTACACATCGTTTTCATATATGGATATTAATTTATGTGTTCAGTAGAATACAAACGCTCCCCTGTCTCTATAAGTTATAGAAGCAATCATCCAAGGAAGCATCAGAAACTCTAAAGTCAATTCTGGTGTCATAATTTCATACTTTAACCTGAGATGCCAAATCATGGGGCTTTATAGATGAGAAGCGGGTGTGTGAAAGCACTCCCTTTTCAGAATTGCAGACTTTATTTCTCTATAAAACATATTTATGCTGGGAAATAATAAGTGGCTAACATGGCAGTGGAAAGGGGGATCTGTGTCCCTGGGATGGCTTTGGGAGCTTGCTCTGGTTCTGGGGAAAAGGAGCACTTGGAGTGCTCTTGGGCAGGGGCTGCTCCTTCTTGCTCTGCATCCCATGCACGTAGCACAGCGAGACTCCCAGGATCAGCCATGGTCTCTGATACAGATGCATTAATAAATAAACAACAGCAACAGCAGTAATAACGTTGAGTAACCCTCTTAGCCTACCCTATAATGTTATGAGCAAGCTCAGGAGGGAGGGTTCATCTGAGTCTTCTCAGTCACATAAATCAGCCAGCCAGGCAGAAGGTTTCTGATGCATGCAAAACCCCCATCCATTAAGTCCTTTGGGTTCCTGATTTTGCAGCTGCTGTCCCTTGGCTAAACCGGACCATTTCTTGGGCTGCTTCATCCTCTCTTCTCAGCTAATTTTACACAGCACACTTTTGCACCTTGACTTATGATACCTTTCAGCATTTTCCTCCCTAAGGTAACACAAAAATCCTCTAGAAAGGAAGTTGTAGAGCAGTAAATACTATCTGGGATAACATTTCAGTAAGAAGAACTCTTTTATGGACCACCTAACACTATGCCTAATGCAATCATGGTCAACCCCTTCCCATATTTGATTTGTGCATCTGCAAATGCAATTTTTTTGTAGTGAAAAGGAAATGTCTTCTGGGACTTTTTGTGTTTTGTTCTTTTCTCTTTCCTCCACACCGAGCCCCCAGAGATGATCAGCTCATCATGCTTTGTCTCCAGGTATTTCTGGAGTTACTCCAGCCACTGGCCACATCTGTGGGCTCCTGAGAGTTGTCAGTGTCTCATTTTGCTCCTGGTATAGATCACACACTACCCAGGGCACACCTGAGTCCTGCCAGTCGAGAGTGCTTGGGACTGACTCAGATCCCCAAACTCAGACCACAATCCTTTTAAAACTGTGCTCTGGCTGGAAACCACGCAGCACCTTCTCCCAGCATCCGTGGCTTTTGCTCATTACAGGATTCGCTACAATGCTCCTGAGTACCAAGTCATTTTGGATGATAACATATTACCCCTCTTACAGAACCTGGTTTAATTACCCAGTGTGTGTGTGGGGAAAGCAGGGGACGGGACACAGAAGCAGAATCTTTCATGTAAGGCAAATTCCCAAGCAACCAGCTAATAGGAGAACATTGAGGATGTTAAGTAGATTAGACACATCAATAGAATCTACATAAGCGATGCCAAATTTAGTAACAGTGAAGGGGAAAACATTTTTATTTTAAGTCAGAGTCTGCTGGAGTGGTGGCACCAGGTCTATTCAGGGTTATGTACTGTGTTTCTTTGTAGCACACAAAATATTAAGTGCCAAGGAAGAGTTAACTAAAGTAAATGGGGTTGAAATTTCTGCAAAAAGAATGATGTACTGTACCTATGCATTTTATAGCACGAGGTAAGTAGTTTAATGTCTCAGCCAATATCAAACACTTCATTTGCAAATCTTAGTGTGCTGGGCTCCCTGGTGATTTGTGTAATAAAATGGGATGGTTAAAGGGCATGTCCTTGCATTGACTATTCCTTCTAAATTTGAAGGGCCCAGCCGTTATGTAAATATTTACTATAATTAACTGCTGGAGTTCACTAGTTCCTAGTTTGCAAGAGTTGTCTGAAGTTACTGTTATCCATAGGCAGGGAGATGCTATCTGTAAATAGTCACTTTTACCTCACCATGTCAGAGTGTGGCGGAAGGGGAGATTTGCCTTTGTCCTGCTTGTCACACTTAACCACACTCATAACCACCCTGTTTTAGCATCCACTTGCTGTCAGTACCTCGCTGTAGGCAGTCTAATTGGTTTGTGGATTATCCATAAGAAGTAGGAAGAAGGAACTGCCCTTGTGCATAACAGCCTGAGCTGGACTCTGTCCCTGTGCTGTGAGGACACAGCTATCTGCTTCCTGACCAAAAGGGACCTAGATCCCAGAGTGCTCAGTCTGTACTACTAATCCCTGCAAACCCAAGATGTTTTTGTAGGCAGGGCTATTGGTATTTCTCTGCACTGTGTCCACAAACCCACGAATTTGGGCTGGAGGACAGTCATGCATAAAGCCAGCTCAAACCCACATAAGGTTAAATAGCTTCATCTCGGTATGGGCACAGCTGCACCCAGGTTGTTTCCTGGAGATTCACTAGGATACCTCTGCTTCGTGCTCCGCAGAGCTCTGCAGCACTTCCCCTGGCTGAGGGGCTGTGCTGTACCGAGCCACAGTGCCAGCAAAGGCCAGCGCTGGGCTGATGGGGCAGCCTGGAGCCCAGAGCGCTGCTCACAGACACCTGGGAGCTCCTGCTCACCCCGGTCTGGCAGAAGTAGCCCCAAGCCAGAGCTAATGAGCTCTGCTGGATCTGACCAATTCTTTGAGGACCGTCTCAGCTGTCTTCATGTCATGCAGACTAACATATTCGGAGGATTCTCATTACTTATGTTTCTTCATTGCCTGGGGTGCTCCAGCCCCTCTGACTACATTGCTCTTTAAAAAAAAGAAAGAAATCAATCTTGAGCTTACAGGTGGAAACAGGAGAGGCAGGGAAGGCCAAAAGGGTAGCAGATGTTGCATGTGGTGCCACGCTTTTCTTCGCAGTGCATGCCAAAACATTCTGGCTGTGCTTTTTATTCCCCCATTCTCCCTTAAAATCTCGTTTGACGCATTTGGCTGCTACGCTGCGCTGGTATATATGTGTGGGCTTCTGGAGCTGTCTCGGAATCTATGCCCGGGAGGAGGAAGGAGTCTTTAAAAATTAATACTGCGAGGCAGCTTTAGCGGCAGCGTTGGCAGCGCAAACGGAATCGCTAGCAGGGAGAGCCCGGGATCTGCAGCAGGGAGCAGGACCCGTGGCTCTGTGCCAGCAGAGGTGACACACTCTCACACCCGCTGAGAGGAAAACTGCCTGCAAGCAGCGTTAGTGTTTGACCCTTCTGCGGAGCTGTGAGGGTGAAGGCTCTGAAAATAACCACTAAAATGTCCCTTGCCTGCCACCCATGACAGAGGTGCTCTCTGTCTTCTTTCATCTGCTGTGAGATCACTCAACAGCCTTTCCTGGCGTGCTTTGCCTGGTGCTCCTCAGTGTGTGCCACAGCGCCCGGGAGCAGAGGCTGGGCTGGACTACATGGTCTTTTTCCTGACGCAGCATCATCTGGCTTTAGTCTTCTGAAGGATTTAAATGTTGGCCCTCTTGCTACTTCACATTCAAAGCTTCTGTCTGTGTCTGGACACCAAGCCTAGAGCAGCAGTTTGGCCCTGCAGCTGCAGCGGTGAGCGATGTCCGTGCTGTGCTAGCACTCCCTCTTGCTCTGGCCAGGCCTGTTTATTTTTTTCCAGCTGCAGATGCCCTTTGGCTCAGTGGATGGGGTCAATGCTGCGAGCTGGGCTGGCTGGGAAGGCAGGAGGAACACGACCACTGTTTTTTCCATTTCCTGTTTTCTGTTTTTTTTTGTTTTTTTTTTTTTAATCTCAGGCTTTATTAAAGCTTCTAGCATTTAATCTCAAATACATCTAGAACACCTTTAGCAGTCCTGGCATGCAGCTAAAGCACAGGGACATTGAATTGTCTGTCTAAAGGATTTTGGCTGCTGTGACCCCTGCATGTCTGATGACTAGGCTGCGGAGGGAGACGCGGTTTTATGACATTAAATATTAACAGCTGGATATTAATAATGAAGGCTGACAGCTCCTTTCCCAGTTCTTGAGGTTGTTTCTCCCCCAGCTGCAAGTCCAGCAGGATTTGTGTTTTTTCACTGCTTGAGCATTATGGTCAGGGCCCCCTGATCTCAAAGGGTCAGGGGAGGTAAGAAAAATAACGCCGAGGTGTCAGTGCTGTGAATAGGAGTTGTGGCTGCCTGCCTGGGCCTGGCCCTGCACGGGCTCTGGCTGCCTCTGGTTCCCCTTGTCATGCCACACTGATTGGAAAGCAATTTACCATTAAAGGCAGAGAAAATGTAGGAGGTTAATAATAAAACAGGGGAGGAAAAAAGTGGCATTGGGAGACCTAGCAGCAGATCCTTCCTGCATTGCCTATAGCCAGAGGAGAATAAGCTATTCCAACAAGTTTGTGCTTTATTGCTGTCTGGCCTGTGCAAATAATGCAGTCAAAATTTTCATACCAAGTCCTCCAAAATTACATTTTTCTCTCTTCCTTCCTCCTTTCCATGTCTTGTCAGCTGTAGCTTCTCCCCAGCCAAGGAAGCTGAAATGCTGCTTCGATGTGCAGCTATATGAGTTTTATTCCTAAGATAATTTACAGTTAATGCACAGGGCAGATGATTCCCTCCCACCAGCACAGAGGAAAGCCATGTCTATAGCTCAGATCAGGTGGCTGGAGGATTGAGGAACTCAAGTCCTTCCTTGAACTTGTGACCCTCAGGCCCTGCCCTGCAACGTGCTAAATGTTGCTGAAAAGCCACCTCAGAGGAATCTGAACAGGGCTTTATTTGAATAAAGAAATATGGCACAGAGCACACAATGGTTGCTAATAAATCACAGGTTGGTTTTATTTCGCTAGTGCAACTCTGCCTTATTTTTTCTGTATTGGACTTTTCTCCAAATTACATTTTCCTACTTGTGCACTTTTGTTCTTTTTACTATGTGACAAATGGAGGTGCTGTTTATTATTTATTCTTTGGCTTTAATGTTGTGCAAGCTAGATCAATTCAGTTTTTGATAAATAAGTCTGCTTTTTGCAGAAATTACCTGGTTGGATCAGTACTCTTTTGTTCTTTCTCTGCAAAGTCTGACCTCTAACCCTGTCTACTCTACAGTGAAACTCCATTTATCCAGACCACTTTTAAACTCTGTCTTGGTCAAATCTAGACCATGTCCTCTACTCTGACCCCTGTATCAAATACCAGCCTAGTAGTGTTTTATGGAAATGTTCCCCAAGCCCATAGTTAAACAGAGTGAGCTCTTTCTTTGGATTGACAGGGCATAACTTGGAGTAAAGCTCACTTTTATTCTGAGTAAAAGTAACTTACAGAATATTGCCAAAAATACGTGCAAGGAGAGCAGGACAGAAGGCTTGGGCTGCATGAGGTACACCTGGGCCATTTTGTGAGGTGATGGGAATGAAGAGAGACCTTAGAAGAAGGTAAGGATGCTTTCAGCTTCTTAACTCTTCTGTGTGGTAAGGTCTGCCTTCAGTTTGGTATCTTCTCATGCCTGAACACAATTGTGTTTGCTGTGTTTTTTGACAGGACATTAGACACAGATTTTGGGTCAGTCAGAAAGCAAAAGGCATTTTTGTAGTTTGCCTGTTGTCTGTATTTGAATTACTGTGCTTATAGTAATGCTGAGTCCAACCAGTATAAAATCAGAAGTCCAGTTTCTCCCTGGCTCATGAGAAAAAAAAATCTTAGAGAGGAAGAGGGTGTCTCTCTAGTTCTTGAAACATTAAGGTTCACAAAATCAGGAATCTCTGTGAGACAGACAAGACACAAAGAAGTGTATCCAGAATGTGATATTCTTGTATACCTAGATCTTGGAACACAGATTTTAAAGAGTACTGAGTATCACAAGGTCTGTGGTGAAATCATGAGACTTTGCAACACAGGGGTTAAAATTGATAGTGATTTTCTTTTGCCTGCACCTAAAGCCAAGATTTGTTCAGTCGTAGTGATTTTTTGGTGGTGGATCATGTTTAAGCACAGTTACATGCTGTAGTGAGACTTATTCTATGGCCTTTTTTCTTCTGTATTTTCCAACTATGTACCTGTACCCTATCTGGAAGAGGTACAGGCTGTAATGAAAAAAGCATTGGCCTGACTAGCTCTCACTAAAAAGAAGGCCTTGGCTGTGGCCTGACAGGGATGAGTATACTGGGGAGGAGGAGCTTTTGGAGTTCTGACTGCAGATTGTGCCTCTCCACTTAGCTCGAGGGATTCTCTCCACACCCACCTCTTTCCTTAAACAGCAAGAGGCTGTGTTCCTTGCTGGCAGCAGCAGTCTAGAGCCTGCTCCCTGGAGGCAGGAGTGGCAGAAGAAGCAGGATGGGGAGCGTGGGTGAAGATGATACCCAGCTCTGGTGAGACTTTTGTTGGAGAACTCAGCCACAGTAGTAGAAACCCTATGAGGGAGGGGATGATAGGGTCCTAGCAGACTCATGGAAATCCCTGGGGGAGGATAGGAGGAAGGAGACAAATAGTCTGATCCTTCCCTACCTAGGACAGCAGTGATTTTATGGGAAAACCCCTGAGACTGTGCTGCTCTCGGTCAAGAAGATTGGCAGGAGGACAGGTGCTGGAGCAAAAGCAGTTTTAACATTAAATGGAGATGGAATGTTTCTGTAAGAGAAGCACCCTGGGCCAAATCAGTGTGAAGCCAGGGAAACACAAGGGCCTGCAAACCAGAGGGTGACGGAAGTTTCTTGCAACCCTGTATCTCCAAAAGCTGCCTCTGCTCCGGCTCAAGATGAGTGATGGCAGCTCCAGCAGCTGTGTTAGAGGGTGTTGCCCTATGATCAGAAGCAGGATCGGTCTGCAGGGAAGGGCTGCTTTCCTTCCTTACAGCCTGAGACACTTCACTTGCCTGTGTGCAGTGGGTGCAAACCTTGTGATGCCCAGGGGCTGAAAGAGTGCAGGCACCATGTTCTAAAGGCAAAGGGATACAGGGATCATGCATCAAGAGATGGCTGTTCTGGATTCCTGTTCCAGTGGCTGGACGTTAGGGATGAGAGGCAAGGGGAAGCTAGACGTGTTTAATTGCCTGTAACTAATCAGGCATGTACACTCATCCTTCCCCTCCTCGTTCCTCTGAAAAAGTGCCCCCTCAGACTCTCTCCTGATTCCTGTGGAGCCAGCGAAGAGGCCCCTTTTACAGACATGGACACTGAAGTGCAGAGCACCCCTGGCCTCGTGCTCAGTCCCTGCAGTCACGCTGGATCATTAGGACTGGCACCATCAGGATGGTAATCCTTTCTCTGCCCTCTCAGCAAAATGAATAGCAGCTTTGACAAACCCCAGGAACTGTTAGGAGAAGGACCTAGGCCTATTTATCATAAAATCATGTAGTACTGCTGTGGCATAGTGCTTTGCCGAGACCCTGAGGTGGGAAAAGGATTGCAGGATGAAAGGATGTTTGTTCCTAGCAGGAGCTTAAAATGATGTGTACTGAGTTCCTTCACACATAATACTGGTTTTGAGCATCTTGGCACCTGGATTTCAGTGGAAATAATTAATTTTGACAAACTAGAAATTTTAAATCAAGTTAGACAGAGGTAATTTTGGATAAAATGGGAGCTGTTCTTCACAGGGAAGATGTTGAGGGCCCAATTCCCAGTCCTTGTAGCGACAGTGAGCTAAAGGCAATTAAGAAAAATTCTGGGGAAAAGCTCATGGCACCCGTTCACTTATTTCGCTTCTCCTCTAAAAAAAATCAGTTTCTCAGTAGAAGGGGTGCCTGTTCAGCATGCACACCTTCCTCAGGAACGGCTGCTGCCTGGCAGCTCCTAGCAGGAGAGGGAAACTGCTCGGAATGAAGCAGTGGGCAAATCTCTGTGCATCCTCTCCAGCTTTGAGCTGGCTGCTCTTCTGAGTCACCGTGCTGGGGAGGCTGAACCCCTGGGCTTAGAGCAGTGATCACGATCCCCAATTTAGGGTGAGACTCTGGCTTAGAGAGAGACACGAAAAGCAAACACACAGCACTGCCCTAGGGAGTCCGGTTGGTTGGCAGCATTAGCAGTGAGGTGGCTATATTAGCATTTTAATCAAATAACTAGATATCCTAGAATTATATGTTTGAATCTCTGTAGGCTAAACATAGCTTCAGAGGCAAATAATTTCCATGTAATTTTAGGGTGGAGAATGTCCTTTGGGTAACAGCTGCCTGCTCTGCATGGGCATTAAAAATCCTGTGGCACTTTATTGAAAGCAGAGGTTTGTCTCGGAGGCCTTGCTTAAAACATCCCTCAGCGTGCTGGCTGTCTTCCCGGCTGCAGTCCTGACACCCAGGAGGGCATGCAGCTCAGGGGGGGATACTGCAGCTCCTGTTCCCTGTATTGTCTGTAGGGTGCCGTGGGAGCCGTGCTACGGACACAGAACAGCTTGCCCAGGCCACAGCAGGGATGACCTTGCTGCCATTGGCCTGAGCATATTTGCTTATGTGGTGCAGTGGGTGCCCAAGCCCTGGGAAGAGAGAGATCTTTGAGGCCAGGAAAACAGATTGCCCAGTCACAGGCTGGCACAAGTCCTGCCCCGTCAGCAATATCCAGTGGCTGGTTCTATTGACCTGGGGCAGCCCCCTGGTCCCTGCAGTGGTCACACATCCACAGGCCCAGGTCCAGTGTGAAAGATTTTCAGGAGAGCTTCCAAGCTGGGCTAGAACTGACCACACAGATTTCTGTTATCCTGTGGTTTTTTTTTTTCATAGCGTCAGAGATTTTTAAAAAAGTTCTAATGATAAACCATCTGGAATAGGTTTCTTTTCAAAAGAAAAGAATGAAATAGATGTGAGTTGGCAGGAGCTTTCAGAGAGATTTCCCCCACCCCCCTCTGTTTATATATTATGCAGAGAACTCTACAGGAAAATGGGATAGATGAAGTTGAGCATTTCATGACAAGTTGTCACATTCTGTGCATAAATTTCTCTAAAGTGTTAGGCACCAGTGTGGGAGGAGATATTAGGTCACTCAGTGCTAATCCTGGAAAGTTTAGGGGACTGTGCATGTCCTTTGAGAGTGTCCCTTTTATGGAAAAAACATCACCTGTCCAGAATTATTCCTTCATAGTGCATAGGATACATTAATTTATTTGACAGAAGTACCCATAAAACCCCAGAAATGACCCAATAACAGTCCCAATACTAATAATCAGTCCTATCCTGCTGTTCGTTTTTTATATTTACCTGCTTTCTACTGCATAAAGTAATGAAGAACTAAAATTAATACTTGGTCTGTTTTCTTCTGAAAAGCACATTAGAAATACAAACCTTAAATCCTCTTTTGCCTCTTTTCAGAATGTTAAATATAATTTTTTTGGGGGTATTTATGTACCCTCAGTGCATTTGAGAGGTTTTGAGTGACAGATGTTAAGAACCTCTGAACACCTGAGTCCTATTAACTACTCCCCAGGTTCATGTGAGGGACATGCCGGAACCAGCATCAGAATTTGGATGGTCTCAGCTCCAAACCCTGGTCTAACCACCCCTCTCTCTTTTAGATGCTGTTCTTAGATGATGGCAGAAGGGCACTGCATTTCTGATGACTCAGCATCTGCAGGGGAGGCTTGCTTTAGGTCACAGCTCTTCTGCAATCATAATCTCCTGTATTACTCCAGCATTACTCCTGCATGGCATCATCGTCTTTGATCCCTGGGAGGAGGGTAATACTGGATCAAGTACTGCTATAGGGGGTTAGTGGGAAAAAAATTGATTTTTTTCCTCTTAGCAGCGTTGGGACACAATTTCAGCCTCTAATTTCTCATACCCCCTTCCCTCACCCCTCTATTTCATGAAAACCTTTCATGAAAGCAGTAGTCTTTCTGAAGGCGTGTTTGGAGTGTTATTGCTTAAGCCCGCAGGGAGAGCACATCCCTCACATAAATTGTGCTTGATGGTGAATCTGGACAGTGTTTCTCCTGTAGCGCAGGCACTGTCTAGGTGCAGGTGTGAATTGCTAAGGTCTCCAAACCTGCACTTTGCCCAGACATTTTTAGTGGTACCCTCAGAGAACAGTAAGTACGGATAAAACTTGGAGCACTGCTCTGTAGAGCCCAGGACATACTTCCTACAACTCTGTAAAACCCCTGCCAGGCAGAACTGCCTTGATTAAACCTCCCTGGTGTAAATGCCTCCTCCACAGCCTGCCCAGCTGTGGAAAAGTCCCTGGAGTCTGGGACTGCCAGGAGCATGTACAACATGGTGCATTGAGCCTTTCCTTGATGAGAACAAGTGCTCCAGACACCCCAGAACTGAAGCCAAACCCCCTTGGTCAACTGATTGTCTCCCATTCTGGCCTCAGTCATAGTATTAAACCTATGCCTGGTTCCCTGCCCTGCTGTATTGTCTAGGTGAGGAGGAAAGGAGAAACTTTGTTTTCATTCCCTTGAGAGTAATTAGAGATTGGTGTGGGGGGAAGGGCTCATCCAGACAGTAACAGGGGTTATTGTGTTTCATAACTGCATCCAACCAAGGATGTGCTGTGCGGAATTCAGAGTCAACAAGAGTCTCTGGTATCAGGGTCAAGTCAGTACACCCTCTGTAACCAAAGTAATGCACCTCAGAACGATACCTGTGTGGGAGAGAGGACTGAGTGGCCCCTCAGATTTCATCTCTGAGAAGCCTGGTGAGGTATTGCTCACCAGCATACACAGCAGTCCTTTCCAAATCTGAGCTCTCAGTGCTACATTTTCTCCTTGCATATGGCTTATCAAGAACGCAAGTGGTTAAGATTTCCTCCTCCTTTTTAAAGATCACGTTTAATTTTTCTTTTTTGCTCTAATGATTTAGATGAAATATTTAAGCTCACTGCTGCAAATCCCCCTGGGGCACCTGCCAGAAGGTTGTGAAATCTGGGTGAGGGATGGTGGAGGGGTGTATGCTGTTAATTACTGGAGGTTGGCAACCCCCTAACACTTCAGCTCATGCTCTAGTCGATGGCTCTAAGGTCTGGCTTTTCAGGAGCCGACTCATGCAGGCATTTGGAAATAACTGGACCCTGGCAGCAGCTCCCACTCTGACAGAAGAGACCATGACAGCCAGCAACCAGTTTAATAGGTTGCTGCAGCCAGCGAAGTCCTCCGGTGAGGAGCAGTGAAGTGAAGAAAAACAAAGCTCATTCCAACCCCTGCCACAGCAGACAACAATTGAGAGCAAAGAATCATTTTATTGCATGCGGAGGGGGGAAATGAAGAAAGGAAAAGAGAACGAGATGGCATTTTTTTTTTACAGATAAGGGTTTAATGGTTTCTTTCCTTTTTCCCCTTCCCATTAAACGGGATAAAAATACACAGAGAGAGAATTCCACAGATTTTTATTCTCATTGTAAGGAAAAACGGCACAGCTGAAGCTTCTTCCTCACATTAAGTTTTCAGGAGGGAAGTTGGTTCCCGTTTCTCTGGCTCCTCATAGCAGCATTTTTCTGGCTCCAACAACCTAATAGGTTGATTGCTGAGCATCTTCTGTTCAATTACTTTTGATTGATTCTCAGGTCTATGTCAGCCACTCGGTGCAGCCACCATCCCAGGAACAAATCTGCAGCAGCTGAAGATGAAAATAGCTTCCTTGACCACTTAAAAGGGGGGTTCAAGCATCTTGTCTAAGCTTGAGGTTACTGCAGCCTTCCCTCAAAATCATCTCTGGCCACCTCTCTGCTCATGATGAGGTTCCTGATGGCTTGCTGAGCTGTGCTTAGCCTCAGCTAGGAAGGAGGGTGAAATGAGCTTTAATGTCATTAGGCTGCTCAACTTGCAGTTGCTGTAGGGCACTGATGTTACCCCCCAGGAGAGGGAATCTGGCAGAAGTCCCTCTAGGTTAAGGGAATGGAGAGGACAGGGAGTCCTGGGGGCTTGTTTTCTTGTTTGGGTATTTACTGTAGGAGCAATGAAAGAGGGAAGAGAGAGAAAGAGCTGGGAAAAGTAATGGAGGTGATGGGGACTGGTTTTTCACAGAAACAGCCAGCCTTTGCACTTGCTTTGTATACTTCTGACTCTTTTCTCACTAGTAGCAGCCCCAAGCCTTCAGACTGGCAAAAGAGTATTCAGGACAGATCAGAGCTAGTCTGGATTCCTGCATAAGTCGGAACAGACAGAGGACGAAAGCAGTCTGGAGAATTTGGGTTATTTGTGTCAACAGCAGGATTATATTTCTGTATTTTTAATTTCCTACTGTTGCTATCCAATTCAACTCAGCATGGGAACACGGCATAATTCAGGCCGGGCAGGACCATGAGAGGCTCAGAGCAGGGTCATCCCCAGACCAGACCTGGCTGAAACCTCCCAGGATGGAGCCTGCACAGCCTCCTGGGCTGCCTGCTCTGCTGCTAGACTGTCCTCATGGCAATTTTTTTCACTTGCATCTAATCTGATCTCTCTTGTTACAGTCTATGCCTGGTGTCTCTCATTTTCCTGCCACACAGAGCAGTGAAGTTCACAGCTCCCTTTTCTTGATGACTTTCTGTAGGTACGGGTTGGGGGGATGGGGGGGTTTAGTTATCAGGGAAATCCCTGGACCTCCCCCGTCTTTGCAAAATCTTAGAGAGTGACAGTGCAAGGACATGGGCCAACTCTCGTGGCACTCTCGGATGCAACTGTTGAGTCTCATGGACTTGAAGAGACCAAGGTCTCTCAGGCAATCCTTGAGTCAACACCACTCTTCTTGCTGGTACTTTTCCTCTGTGCCCAGAGCCCTGAAAGACCTAATTGATGAAGATTGAGAGAGAGAAGGCATTGAGTACCTCAGCCTTCTCTGTGCCCATGCCATCAAATCACTTTCCCTGTTTAGCAGTGGGCCTACATTTCTCTGTTTTCCCTTTTTTGCTACTGTAGTGGCAGAAGCTCTTCTTGTCATCCTTGTTGTTCCCTCTAAGTGGCAACTCTAGATGAGCTTTGGATCACAGGTAGGTAGCCATGAGGAACCCTCATCGCATTCCAGGGGCTGGGCTTCTGGTCCCAGCCTGAGGGGAGCAGATGCAGTAGGATGCTGCTTCAAGTGACCCCTGAGGAGGATTTGTACCCTTGTCTAAAGCATCAGATGCGCAGCAGTGAAAGCTTTCCTTCAGGAAAACCGGGTGCACCCAGAGCTTGGAGCACCTCTGCCAGGGACCTGCCTGCCTCCTGCCTGTGGGCTGTCCTCAGAAGCCAGGCAGGAGAGACATATTCCTGTGCCTGCTGGTGGAGGAGGTTCTGGTTCTTCCTCCTGGAGGAGGACAGGTTCTCTCCGGGAGGGATGGGGTCTCTTACAGTTAATGTGTCTTCTAGAAATGCCCCTTCATCTCTGCTGGGACAATGTGGTGCAAGGCAGCAGAGGGGCATTTGAGGTGTGGGCTGACAGATCTCTTTGGGGCCTCCTTCCTCCCACCCTGACAAAAGGCAGCTGTGGTGCCATGAGGCGACCCAGCCCTACAATCCTGCCCATGCCCCATGAGCACTGTGATCCCAGGGACCCTGGTGTCCCACCACAGGTGAACAGCCAGAGACAGGGCACTCCCTCCCCTCCTGTCTCTCCAGGGGTGGCAGGGAGAGAAACAGACTGCAAGGGCAGGTTAATACGAATGGACATGCTGTGAAAAATGGATACTAAATTATCCCCCCGATCCAATAAACCTCTCAACCCACGTTCTCAGAAAAGCCTCGGTGAGTAGACAGGCCTCACGAGTTGCTCAGCAGCTCAATAAAATCTGTCTCTGCCCTGTCAGATTGAAACGGGAAACAAATGGCAGAATTCAGGGCCCTCCCCCGAGGAGGCCTCGCTCCTGCATGAGCAGCACTGCCTGTGACACCAGCTCCCTGTGACACCAGCTCCCTGTGACACCAGCTCCCTGTGACACCAGACCTCTGCCTGCAGGACCATGAGCTGGGGAGAGCTCCCCTCCTTGCTCCTTGGCTTCCAGGTGTTGTCACGGAGTGGGATTTCATCCCCACCCCGGGATTGCTTTGATGCAGGAGCCCCCAGAGCCTCTGCAGCCGACCCCAGCCAAGCGGCTGCAGCAGGAGGGAGTGGATGGAAGGTCAGCTCCCTGCCCCACACCAGCCCTGCCCCACACTCCAGCTTGCTCAGTTGTCTGGAAGGAGCTGCCTGAGGTGGGAGCACCCTCCCAGGGCTGCGTTTGCCCTTGCAGAGAGCTGCAGATGATGCCCTGCCTGGAGAAAGGGCTTGATCCTGCTCTGCCAGCACCAGTTTGTTCTGCTGTCTCTGGTGGGGGCTGCTGCACCTCTGCACATGGGTGTAGGGTGATTCATGAGCATGCAGGTGTGTTGTATCTGCACTCAGGTCGTGCTAATCCTGTTTAGTCATTTTTCAGAGGATTTCATTTAGATACTGGGCTGGGGCTCTGCATGCCCTTGACAATACTGAGCAACACCATTGCTCATATTTAAACTCTCTGACACAGCTAGTGATGGTGAAATTAAAAGAGACAATGACATAAAGCTCTCACCCAGCAGTGGTTTTCCTCCTGCCAATCACTACTCTTGCATTTTCCCTCCCTTGCTGAAAGCCAAGGATAAGGGGCAGATTTTGTGGCTTACCCGGGAGACCAGCAGGTCTGAGCTCTTGTGGGCTGACCTGCATGCCCAGCCTGTTCAAGCTAAACCTGCAGAGCACAGGGGAGGACTGGGCACCACCTGCAGTGCAAACCCACAGCACACCCCTCGCAGAATGTAAAGCAGGTGATTTGTGCCAGCAAAGACTTCGGGCCCTGCTGCTGCTGCGAGCAGCTCGCTTGTGCTCACCCAGCCTGTAGCAGAGCCAGAAATAGCCTGGGCTGCTGGGGCACAGTACCCAGCTCTCACCTCCCGTCCAGCTCTGACTGGAGTTTGCTGTTGTGGCCCCTCTTGCTGGCTGGCAGAAGGAGAGGACTGCTCCCTGAAATGCAATGAAGATGCAGACATGCCATGGTTTATTCTGTGAGTTTTGATACCAAGCAAGTAAGTCACAATACTTCTTTTTTTTTTTTTTTTCTCTTTTTCTTTCTACCATTATCAGAGCTGAAAATATGGCTTCGATTAACACTGCAGCAATGGGAAGAAAAGGCTTGTCCTGCAGTTCTGGTTTAAAAATAAAAACAACTAGACAGAAACATTTTGTGCCCCTTGTGAGTAGATGGAAGCTTTAATTTCATCACAGGTTTCTACCATCATACCACTCAACAGCAAGTGGTGAACTCATGAGGATCTAGATTAGGAAGGGCATGAATGGTGTCTACTTTTCATTGGTTTTACTGAGCAGCAGGTACCTAAAAACCTTTACTATCTGGTCTAGGATTTCTGTGACTTTACTCTCAGAAATGACTTCTTTCTATTAGATACGTCATTTCCTTTACTGTTTTTAAAGACTATAGAAACAGGGCTTTGTGAAACTTAGCAAGTAATAGTAACTGGCCATAATGTCTAAGTAATTATTAGCTACCCACAGAATAAATGAAAGATTAAAAGGTAGTAATCTTCTTTCCTCTTTGTTGCTTGCTATTAATGGCCGCCTCGTCTACATATTAAATGGTTATCAAGGCAGTGCTCCATTGCAGACAATCTGTACCATTAAAATTTGAATTTACTGAGAGCAGAGAATAGGTCACTTGAAAAGAGAAGAAAAAATGATAAGGAGTTTTGGATTACAGGGACTTTGCCACAGTCTAAATCCAAACATTGTTTTTCACATACTGGTGGTCATTAATGTCACTTGAAGCTGGGAGCAGACAAAGTCTTTGCAGGAGCCAGGGGCAGTGCTTGGCAGTCCATGGACCTGAAAGGTAGTCCCATGGCTACTAAATTTTCAGAAGGGGTTACTTCTACTTTAGAAGATATACAGGGCCAACAAATTAAAGAAGTTAAAAACCAGGACACTAGGAACAAAAGAAAGTATTTGGCATTCATCACACACGGGAAATATTGAATGCAAGATGAGGAGCCATGGCTAGGCTAGTCATTGCTATGTAATGAGGAGGGAGAAAAAAAATCAAGTCCTTCCAGCTCCATGCCTCATAAAATCCAACTGAAATCAATCCACAGTTTCTCCAGTCATGAGTTATTCAGCAAACCCAAGTCTCCATCACACATCATCAGCTGTTCTCTTTATCCCTGTACTGCAGACAGGAAATCAAGAGACAGAGCTTGATCACTGCAATATAGGCAAACATTTGGGGCCAGACTGCAAGGTGATTAAGTGTGCATTAAGCAAAGCTCTTATGAACATGCTTTGAGTGCCACTGGAGCTAGAGACACACAAAGAGACATTTAAATTCCTTCTTGGATCACTGCTAACAACAGTATAAACATTTAACGATAAATTTAAAGACTCTCTGGGTTGAACACAGCTCTTACTACATAGACAGGGCCGGAAGAATTGGGAGATGCAAGTTGCCATTGCAAGTTGAGGTGCATGGCAGGTGCTGTAGTTGAGCAGTCATCATGGAAGTGGTGCTTTCTGGGGCAGCAGGAGAGCAAAAGTGAGCCAAGAGAGGTAGCCAGGGTCTGCAGAATTACAAGTGCATTTTATGTGCGTTTAAGTTTGAATGTTTATGTAGGGGTGATCCTGGGAAATGAAAAAATAGAAGCCAAAACAATGGCCTCTTTTCTCCCTTGATGTATCCTTTTCTTCTCTGATACAGCCTCCTAATTTTGATAAAGGTGAAGGAGGACAGGGACATGATGCAGGGATTTGAGCTCATGAGGTGGCAGTACAGTGAGTAAATCAACAGCAGATATTTCAGGGATATATCACCTCTTGCATGTTAAAGCACACGTGCACATTCGTCCAGTTAATATTCTTGGTACAAATGGAAATGATTTCTTGAACTGCTAGGTGGGGAGGAGGACCAGGTCCCTGCCCCGAAGAGTTTGCAGATGAAATGTGAAGAGTACGGTGCTGCAGGCAGAGAGGGAACACAACATGAGCTGAGCCACTCTTGTTATTCCTGGCACACTCTGAAGCCTCCTTCCCAGTCTGTTGCCTGCCTTTGATGTGAATCATTCCTCCTTTATTGAAAAGCTCTCTTCCTGAGGTGGTCCAGAGCCTTTCGTGCTCCTGGTTTTCATCCTACCTCTCTAGGTGTCCTTGCATTGTCTTCTTTCCATGCTTTTCTCCTCTCTACTATCAGACTTCCTTAGGACATTGCCTTAGTCCCTCTTCTCACTCCTCTCTTTGTCTCCAGGATAGCTCTATCCTGCTGCCCACTTCAGTGATTGTTTTTGTGCTGACAACTCCCAGATCTATTTCCTCAGCATTACTCAGTCCATTCTACAACAGTTCCTGCAGCACCTTCTCCTTTATGTTTCTTCTCCCCCTTCTCCCAACAATTGTCTCTTTCCAGGCTGGCCCTCAGACCTCTCCTTTCTTGCATGTCTCCATGGAAGTTGTAACAACACTCCTACATGTTCCAGAGGGTGACTGGCTCACAGGAATGTGTCTTCTCTGCCTCTGTCATCCCACAGAGAGACACGGGCAGCATAAGGAGCAGCCACCACGCTCAAGGTCACTGGGCTTTGCGGTCCTACACGCCCTAGGGAAATCCACCCCCTTGGAGAGCCTGCCTTTGTTCCTGCTAGTTTGTCCTGGCTACTTTGTCTGCCCAGCAGAACACTCACAAACCCTGCTTTTCAGCTAGATTTCATGCTCTTCCAAAAGAAAGGCCTCTATTTAATCATTCCAGCAGTGTCTAAAACCCCTAATTCCTTCAACATAGTGACAAACAGTTCTGATTATTTGGAGAAAAGCTTGAAAAGCGTTGAGCATATTTTATTACCCACAAAAGGTGCCAGACTGGCAGCCATGGAGACTTGTCCTCTATTTATCTCCAGAGCTGGACAGAGGAAGCAGTACACATTCCTCCAGAACGTCTCTCTGCTCACATTTTGAAAGGAACATGGTGGCCCATCACCATGAGAGGATGGGACTTTCTGTTCAACCCTCTGAGTGTTTGTTCAGTGCCTGGAACAGCAACAGTCAGGTTGGTCATGGGAGCAGCTGGGGAAGCCCCAGAGGGACTCACCACAAAAACAACTGTGGAGGATTCGGTGGATGTGAAGCTGCCTCTGCTCCTGTCTTTTCAGGCAAGGCCTCGTCCCCTGCTTTGCAGCAAGTGCCAGGNACTTTTCAGGCAAGGCCTCATCCAAAGTCAATTATGATCTTTGGAAGTGTTGCTTGAGGGGCTATGGATTGTCATCTGGGGATGTATGGAGGGAGCAGGCTCCATGCTTCCTCATTTACCCAATAAATGCAGTAGATCTGCTGGAAAAAAAAACTCTGGAGCTTCTCTTTTGCCACCAAAAGAAGGATTAGAAGATTAATTCTGAGAACACTTCACTCCAAAGCTTAGTTTTTACTGTGGTAAGCCTGCAGAAAGGCAAGATCCCACAGATTTTACCTGCAGCAGAAGTTATGGGCAGCCTCACCAGCTGCTGGTGGCCGTGTGTTCTCAGAGGCCAAGTGCTGCAGCAGGGCCTGGAGCCTTCCTGCAGCGGCACCATCCTGCCCCTGCAGGAGTTCAGTGCTCATCCCTGCTTTGCAGCAAGTGCCAGGGAAATTATTCAGCAGAGAGGTAAATAGCTTATAGGATCTCTGCTCTTCACATTCTCCCTTCTCCTGCCCTGCTTTGCAGCACCACACACCAAACACAGATGTGCAGTGACATTTTTGAATTATGCACGGGTTTGTTACGGTTTTGCAAAAAGAATATTAAGCACTCATTGCTACCATTCAGGCTGGGCCTTATATTTTCTTTATGCGCAATGCTGTTAAAAATAAAAAGGAGCAAAACTTTTGAGCACAGCCAGTCTGGATATAGTTGTTTTTTCTTCCTAAAATGAAGCACAGCTCGGTTAGAGGACTTTTTCCTTTGTCAATAATTAAACAGCTCTGCTCTTGTTGAGGCAGCCCTGAATGTAGGTACCAGGATCAGCCAGCCTTGACCGCAAGAGGCTAAAACTTTCTACCCCATATACAGTATGGATTTTTTCCCAAAAAAAAGTCCTTTCAACATTAACTCTGACAACTTCACTGGCAAGAACACACCTTCACAGCAGATGGGGTACCAAGTAGCCACGTGCATTGAAAGAGATGTCTGGGTTGTGCCTGCTCTGAGCTTAGTTTCAAGTGGAAGTTCTTCCTAGAAACAAACCAGGCACAGCTGGTTTCTGCTCAGCCTTTCGGTGCTGAGGTAGAATTCAGCTGCTGCTAGCGGTGCTGGGGCTGCATTGCAAAACACCTTCAGTGCAAACAAAGGGGAGGGATTTCTGTCAGCGAGTCAGATTTATATTTCCCTCAGAGTGTATGTTTTAAGCACAGTAATGAAAGATCAAACAGTATCCCACTTTTTGCAAGTTCATCATATCCTTGAGGATGTCACTGTGAACTCAGCTGAAGATGGGCATGTGAGAGTGTTGGTACAGAAACAAGAGAATATTTGACCTCTAGTTAAGGCCCTTGCTTTAAGGAATAATAATTAAAAAAGTGAGGTCTTTATTTTTGGTCCAGAGCAGTCAGGACAAAGTTTCAGCAGAAGGAACCCTGTGCTGTCCTCTGCAAAGGACATGATTTATTTATTTCAGAAAGCTGATGGGCTACAGGCTGTCAGCATGTACAGGGCAGGGGAGCAGGGTGTTCCTGCCCATGTGAAGGGTCAGTCCTGCAGGGCCGAGGGGCAGAGGAAGGAGGAGCTTTCTGTTTGCCTTCAGACAAAGCTTTCCTTCTCCTGCACCACCATTCTTGTTCATCTGTTTTTTTGCCCATCATCATCTGGCAACATAAAGCACTCTTCTTGTGGGAAGGACTGTGTCCCAGTCAGGGGGAAGGAGGAATGGGTGAAAGAGAGCTGAGACAGAGATTTGTGCTGTCTCCCTTGCCCATGGATAGCAGAAGAGGTGGAGGATTAATATACCAGAGGGAAGCTATGGTGTAAGGGCAGCAGATGTAGGAAGGTGTTGGGTTGGGGCTGCACTGGTGTCAGTGTTGGAGGGCTGGGATCAGGGAGAGAGCCTGTGGCAGATACTTGCACTCAGAAGAAAGCTCTGATGGCCCGAGGGCTGCTTCCCCCAATGTAAATGCTATGGAAAATGTGGGGACAGAGGATTTCCTGTGGCTTGCTTTTCTTCTTCTCAAGGCCCATGGTTCTGTAGATGGCATCATAAAATCCCTCAATGACCAGTCTCTTCTTCTGCTGCTCTTCAATATATTATGTCTCTTTGTCATACTGGTTTGTGGTTGTCTGACCATGGTTCCATGTCTAATAATCCCTAAGCAAGACTCACAGGGCTGAGGAGGCTGATCCTACCTGCTGGGAGCAGATGGGCAGGCTGTAATGTCCAGGCTCAGCTCCATGTCCTCCCTAGAATGATGAGGAGTCAGGGCTGCTGCCAGCAGAGACAGGTGAAAAACAGACATTTCCCCTCCCTCCTTTCCTGCTTTCTATTTCTTCTCTTTATTTATGTTAATGTGTTCTGCACTGGAGTCATAATTAAATACATATTCATATAGAAATGTACAAAGCTTCTGCCTGTACTGTGAAGCTCTCTGGAGCTTAACTGCTTGAGACTTGTCACAGGAAAATATTTCTCCCCATGAAAACAGGCTTCCTACAGCTGGGCTATATTATTGCCTTTTAATATTGCTGGCTCTGCCTACCCTGGGAAGGATTTTCTGACAAACTCCTACTGGAGATACAGCTTTTGCTGGTATAACTTATACCAGTTTCCTAAAGAAACTGGGGCTTTCATTGCCAGAGGTATCTCACTGATGTTGTAATTTGTTCCCACACTCTTTGCTATGCTGGCAAAACTTGAAAGTGCAGTTCACTGTTTTTCTTTGTCGGTGCCTTTTCTCCTAAGTTTGCTTTTCTATCCCTGTGCTTACCCCAGCTGTGTCCCTGGGCACATCAGATCATCTATTGTCTTCAGAATAGCTCCAAATAATGAGAGGGGTGGGATGCTATTTGGAAGGTCTAATCAGATGCTGGTTCCTTGCAGAGCTGTATTAAAATCTGGAGCCTGGTTACACTTCAGAAGGGAATGCAGTGATGGAGGCATCCAGGATAGCAGAAACGGGGCCTGGCAATTGGGTTTAAGTAGGAAGTTGGGTCAGAATAGCATGGAGGAGCCAGGGACAGCCTGAGTGGAGGAAACATCCAGCAGAAGCCAAGGCTGTGGACAGTGAAGGCAGCTAGCAAGGACACAAGCATTATCGAGACAAGGCAGACCATTGCACAGACGATGGTACACCATCGTATGTCAAGGCCATTTCCGTTTCCAGTATCTCAGCCTGATGCTGGAATCAGTTTTGTTTGGCTCTGGCAAGATGACTGGCATCATACATAAATAGGCATTTCATGTCCTCAGTCAAACACTGCACATTATGAGTTGAGAAATGCAGACCTGAATGTGTTGGTGATAGGCCAATCCCCTAGCCAGCATCACTGCTACAAACTGGGGATCCCAGGCCCTTAGCTTACCTCGTGCTCTGTTAAATAAAACATTCTCTTCTTTCTCTTTGTACTGACGAGCTTGAGGAGGAAGACCTGAAAAGTTTGAAGTTCCTGAAGATTCCTACAGTTGCATTGTTTAAAGAATCCTTAGTGCAGTGAGCAATTTCATTGTACTGCCTGGAGGATGGAAGACATGCTGGGATTATGGATCAAATGTCTGCTTGGTCTAGGGCTACTGTTCATTACACCTGAATTCTTCCTTTAGAGCAGTCATCCTATCTAAGAGGGTCAAACCCCTTCTCTTGCACATGCATATGCCTCTCCTCACTTCCTGTGCTCTGACTCATCCTCGTAGATGTGATGCAAGCCTTGGCAGACTAAAACTGTTGTGTGATGAGGTGACATACCAACCCCCCAGCCCTGCCAGGGACATGGCAAGTGGCAGTGTTGTGTGGGAGGGAAAGGAGAAGCTTCCTCCATCCTGAAGAGAGACTTCCCATGCTGTGGAGCAGAGCAGGTCAGAAGCAGCAGCTTCTTGCAGCGGCTCTCTGCACTGATTCCCTGATCTCTGCAAAGCCACGTGCAGCTCCTGGATGCTCACCCTGCTGGAATGTCCTTGCTAGCTGGCAGCTGGCTTGGCAGTGTTGCCTCTGGGCTTCTGGCTCAGTCCTGGAAGGATCAGAAGATGATGTTGAAAGAAAACAATAATTTTTGGGGCCTCATGATCTTCTTAATGAGAAGAAAGTGATGTGCTTTTGGGTAACGCCTTGGTGTGACGTGCTTATTTCAGAAACTGCACAAACACCTGTTCCCTGAGCAAGATAGTGGTTGATCAAGCTTGAGCTTCACACTCATTTAAAGCAGACATATATAGCTACTGCTACTGAAAACAGTGGTCACACACACAAAGAAATCAACCAGACTGAGTCAGAACAAAGACAAGTGTCCTATTGCTCTTTGGTTTGCCAGTCACTGTGGAGCAGCTGCACACAAAATGCTTCAGTACCTTCAGCAGGCTGTCCTACAGTACAAGTGCAAGAAGTTTAGGCTGTCTTGGATCTCAGACAATGTGAGAGATTAGCTTTACACCCAGAAATTTGTCAAGCCACCAGAGTCAACATGAGGTGTGTTCCCAACAACACCGTGGAGCTCATTCATTATGCTCTAAAGGTTTTATGAGGTTGTCCATAACACAGAAACACGTGGTTAGTCCATATCTGTGACAAAGGTTCACTTGAGTTTTTCTTGCTTAGGAAGACAAGATCACTGTGTATGTGTTGGGGCTATAAGCAGAGAGACAGAGCTTGAATATTGTGTCCTGTAATTAAGAGGTCCCCTTTAAAAATCCAAACAGCTCCCCAAAGTCTCAGTGGCAATAAGCAGTTGCTGTAGAAAGCAGAAGAAAACTCTTGGGCTGGTCTTGCTTCCCAGTGCTCACTCACTTGCTGGACGCAACAGCATGTGAAGTCACACAGTGACCTGAATGAAGGAATTAGCCTGCATTAAAATTCACCAAGAAAAAAGTGTCTGTGAGGGATCAGTTCTCCTGCAGCCAAAGAAGAAGATGACCTCAGGGAGAGAACTAGTGACAGGAGGTAGGGGAGGCCAGGAGCTTCCTCTGGCAGGGGTGGTGTAGTCTGTGATCACCAAGCTGTAGTGTTGCTATCATCCCCTGCCAGGGCCAGGTTGCAAACCTGTCCCTCCCTGGCCTCGCACAAGGGACACAACCATGTGTGTCCAACCATGTCCTGCAGCTGAGTGAATGCAGAGAAGTGTTTCTAGAAGAACCATTTGCTGCTGGTCGCCTCACACTCAGGAGTGTGAGCAATGCCTCTGCTTCTGCCCTGGCCACGCGGTCCCTGTGGTCTGGAAGGTGTCCATCTGGGCCGTGCCTTTCCCTCCGGGTAGCTGCTGGCAATGCAGAACCTACGTTTTCCCTGTCTGACTGGAAGAGTGGGTTGCTTTAGCCTTTTTAAGATGTCTCTAGATGAAGTGGTTACATCAAGGCCAAACAGGGCTTATGTGGTGAGTTGACAGCATTTTCCTCTGAGGTTGAGCTATTGCAAAGCACAGCTCGGTTGGTTGAGAGAATCTGTCCCAAAAGCTCAATACTGCTGCAGGAAAGTAACACAAGACAAGACAAAAGTACTCTCTCACAGTTACTATTTTTCTATCAGCAGTTCCTTATTTATTAGGCATTTCAGACATGCAGAGGACACAAAGAATCTAGAGTGTATTGCAACGCCTGCATGGCTGTCTTGTAATCAGACCTCATCTTCCTCTGGGGCTTCCTCTCCTAAGGTGTGGAAGTGGACACAATCCCTTCATGTAGTCTGAGCTCTGAGGATATGAAAGCTTTTACTGTATTTCATGTGAGATGGTTAAGGACCAGTTTCTGAGAACAAAAGCAATTGGCCTTGTGTAACTCTTACCTATTTAGTGACCAGGAGAATTTAATCAATACTTCAAACTTAAAGCACACCCACTAAGACACAGAACTCCACTTGTTCCTCTTCTGAACTTCTTAGAGCCCTCTGCTCTGAGTCTTTGTGATTTGTTTTGCTGCTCCATGCTGTGCTACCTGCCAGGCTTATGTCTTTACTGGGTATTGGTTCCGATGCAGTAGTACATGAGGAATCCCATAATGATCGGGGTGCTGTAGTTTAGGTGTGCTTTAAAAGCAAAATTTAACGCTTGGGATTTTGCTCTGTGTTGGAGACTTCCTTTAAAGGCTCTGGAGCTGCTCCCAAGAGCCTGAATTATCCCCAGTGGTGGGTATTTCTAGGGCAAAACATTTGTCTAGAGACCATATCTGTCTCCATGTTTGGTCCCTTACCATGCTGAGCCATTGCTGGCTCTTAAATTATACTAAAATACAAGTAAGGGTTATTATGAGTTCCTGGGTTCATTGCTTCCCTGAACAAGGTAGATAACAATGGTTATTGGTGGGTCTAAAATTCTGCTCAGAGAATTCAGTATAGAGTGAATTTTCTAGGCAGGAAAAGAAGGATAATCAATGATGCACATCCATGGCTGGGGATGGGAGGGTCCCAAGTAAAAAAATGATCAATTGCCTCAAGAAGCTACAAACATTGCTAAAATTAGAGGTGAGGTGGGCTAACCCTTTGCTCTGCTCCCTCCACTTCAGAGGAGAGTCAGAGGAGGAATCAAACATTATAGCTCCTGTTATCAAAATCACCCCTGGAGAAAAAATGCTCAGGATGTACAATGGGCTTAAAGACAACCAGGCAAACATAGAGCACAGAGGTGGCAAACCTTCATATAAATAAATAAACAAGCAAGCAGATAGCCTTGTGAGGATGTCTGCCTGAAACACGCACTTAGAGAAGTTTCCAAATCCTAGAAAGTCCGCGTTTCTCCCTCCTCACACATCTCTCCCTGCTCTTCATCCCCTCACAGACAGCAACAGAACCCCCCTGCCTTTGATTTATAATTAAATTAAGAATTACTTTGGCAAAAAGCGGTGCTTTTCCCCGCCTGCTTTGTTTTGTGCCTCCAGGCTGTGCAGACCCCCATTGCTTGCTGTGCAAGAGACAGCGTCACACACGGCGTGTGAGGAGCTGCAGGAACTGAAACCAGTTCTATGATTTATAGCACTAATAAGGCTCAACTGCCATTCCTTGTGGTTTCTTCCCAAGTTGTCTTTGATAATTTCTACTTGTACCATGTTTATTGTTGCTGCTGCTAGGGTTCAGTTGGCAGGTAACTTGCACTGTTTCTCAGGCTCCGCTCCTTTTTGGCACTCTTTATTGTGCTATTAAAAAACATTTATGTTTAGGGAGTGCCAGAAGGGGTCAGCTAGGCACTGTCTCCGTGCTTTCCCCCGTCATGCTCAGGTTAGTGAATGGGATGAAAGATGGGCTGTGCCATGAGGAGTTTACAATCACATGGTGACACTCTTTCTTTCCAGAACACTTCCATGGCAGGAAGGCTGTGGCAGCTCTGCTGGTGGCCATCTCACATCCAGTCAGCATGTGTAGGGCTGTTCAGGCTCACTCCAAGGGCTCTAGCTCTTAAAGCCCTGCCAAGTCACACTGGGATGATTTCTAAGGGTTCACGCCTTGGGGTGTTGCTGGAGGGTGTCACCTCTGCAGGTGAGCACCTGTGAGGCAGTAGCTGGCTCTTTCTCTCCAGCACAGATTAGCACCTTAGCTGTGAGCTGCTGCAGCAAAGAAAAGGAACATCTGCCACTCCTGCCATCAGTGTGGCAGTCAGTGACCATCAGAGGAGAGGTCCCATGGACAATGTGCAGCTGCCTGCTTTAATACCACCTCTTGAACTGCCCCAGAATGAACTTGCAGGGTTGGCACGTTGATGCCTCACCCTGGCTGAAGCAGATGGGGCTAGGTCTCAGCCTTTTTGTTGCAGGTCATAGTTGGCATCAAGAGACTGTGACAGAGGAGAAAAAGGATCCTGCTGCTGCCAGGGGGGAAAAATGGTGGTGTGGGGATTGTAAGTGGAGAGACTTCTTGGGGAATGGCAGCAGTGAAGGGGCACTGTGTTCACTACAGTCTGTTGGTTACAGCAGAATTGGGCAAGAGAGAATCCATCTGTACCCTCTGATTTATGTGTTTCTCTTGGGCTCACTTTTGGACTGCTTTCTGCCTGCTTTTGCTAACTTGGCTGGAGTAGAGACTGTGAAAACAACAGAACATTATCACCCAAGGATACTGGAGAGCCTATGCTGACACTCACGCCTCTGCTTTGATAACTTGCCTGGTGGAACACGTGTGGAGGATTACAGGCTACACCACGAAGGTGCTGATGAGGAGTGGCTGTGCCATTTTTCCTTGCTCCCGAGCAAAAGCAGCAGCAGCAGTAGTCCATGGCTGGCTGCAGCTGCACAGATCACAGCACAGCTGGGTCTGGGATTCCCCAGCTCCATCCCAGGCTGCACACAGCAGGAGAGAACACTGGTAGAGGTGGAATTGCTGCTGACCCAACAGGCCACTCTGGCTGAAAATGTCAGTGCTGCTGAAGAAATGCAGCTGCCTACTCTGCTCTGCTTGGATCCACGTGCCTGTGAGAGCAAGGCAAGGCAACATGAGAGTTGAGTGAGGAAGGAGATGGTCGCAGAGATGAATTCAAAACTCCCTGCTATTTCCCACCTGCCCAGATCTTCAAAGCTAATGAGGTCAGCAGATTGCCCTTGACAGTCAGTCTGTTATCTTAGCCAGGGCCACAGATTCGTTCTTCAGACTCTCCCATTTCAGTTTCCAACTATGCAGCAAACAGAGGTCTACTGTGTGTTTGTCTGAAGGGCACAGGAGGGCCCTCAGTGGCTGGTTTATCAGAGCAATGGTGTTGTCATCAAAGTGATGCAACCCTGATGGCAGAGCACCTGAGACTTGGCAGCACCTTGTGCCCAGGAGAAGATAAAACCACAGAGGAAAAGAGAAATTAAAGGTGTCGTAACACGAAGGCAACAACAGGAGTTCCGTCATGCAAATTTCCGTACCTGAGTGAACTGCATATGTCTGCTTTCTGGAGCCTGTCATGTCCCAGGATGTGTCTGGTTTTAAAAGGCTTGTGGGAGTCCAGGTTTTTTTTTTTTTTCAAGGTCTGACTTCCCAAGGCGGTTTGGTAACTTCTTTTTGAGCTTTCCTAGGAAGAGGCACAGAATCCTTGGCTAGTGGAGAGCCCCAGATCCTCAGTCACTGAGCCCCACTTCCTCTCCAGAGCTATATCCAGGGGGAATTCTGGCTGTGGCCATAGCATCTCACTGAGTCCTGAAAGGAGACAGCTGAGTCGAAGCAACAACTCTAGGACCAAACGCTTCCAATATCAAGGGATTTAGATCCATCTGCTGCTTTTTGGAAAGCAGTAAATTACTGCTTCTTCCCCTGCTGCACACATACACACACAAACACCCACAGACTTCACAGTCTGAAGATCTGCTGTCTTTCCTGCTAGAAGGGCAATTTCTACACTCATTTTGTATGCTCATTTGCCAGTAAAACCAGCTCTTCTCTCAGATAAAGTTTTGAAATAATTCTTGCAGGCAGCTAAGAGGACTTGCAGTTATAATACTTGACATGAATCTTCATGACACTGCACTGGGGTTCATTTCTTTTTCCTTCTGTGGAGATGGAAATCACCTGATCACCTTCATCATCAGTGAAGATGCAGTGGAACAACTGGGGCCATTCTGAAGGTCAGCAACAGCATCACCAGTCATGGTTCTCTAATTTGCTTCCCAGACCATGTAGGAGGCTCTAACCTGGGTTGATGGTGTGAGAAGCTTCACTGAATTGTTTCCATCATCTGATCGCTTGTGGCACAGCAAAGCTTTTGAATCAATCTGCCAGTTGCTTACACTTGGAAAAAGAGCATTTATAGAAGAGCTGGAGAGTTTTCTAGATATTAGCAGGTAGAATGGATCAGAGAAAACTGCAGGTCACATTAAACCAAGGTAAATGTTTTGCTCTAAATATTTCTATAGTTCCGATTCTTTTTTGTGACTTTTTAAAATTAAAAAATGTTCCAACTTTTTTTTTTCCTTTCTTTAGTTCTTCTTTGTCTCTCTTCCTGTTAGACTTTTCCCACTTTATAGAATCATAGCATCATAGAATAATGGCTTGTGTTGGAAGGGACCTTAAAGATCCTCTAATTCCAACCTCCCTGCCGTGGGCAGGGACACCTCTCATGAGACCAAGTTACTCAGACTGGTGTTGAACACTTGTGGGGAGTCTGCAGTGTCTTGGGGCAATCTGTTCCAGTGCCTCACCACCCTCACAGTTGAGAATTTCTTCATAATATGTCATCTAAACCCACCCTGCTTCAGTTTAAGCAGCAGTTAAGACCTTGTTGTCCTATCACTCCATGTCCTTGTGAAAAGTCCCTCTCCAGCCTTCTTGTAAGCCCCCTTCAGGTACTGGAAGGCTGTTAATAAGGAGTTAAGAATTATATAAATAAATAAGTAATTAATTAATTTACTTAGCTTTGTTACTAAGGAAATAAGAATAAGACAGGGAAGGAGGAAAAATGGGTCAGAAGAGATTAGAAAATTCAAGTGCCACATGAAAATAAAACATGAGTGAGATTCATCTGCCTGACCTTAGGCAAGAATAGATGCATGAGATACTTCAGGACTCCCTTCAGCTTGGTAGAGGCGTGGTCTCTGTTAGGTCCTCTGTCATGTCTGCAGCTGTGTGCAGATGTTTCCAGTGCTCTACCACATCCCAAGGGCAACACACACCTTGGCCTGGGCAGCAGAATCACCTTGGCTCCTTCTATCCTTGCTGAATAGAACTGAAATTTTCTGACAGATGCATGGGAGTTTTAGGATTCAAAGAAACACCTACATATTTTGAGGGACTGAAAAATAACATTCTCCCTTGTACAAGTATATTAAAGTCTCCTTAGAATCAGTGTCAAGGCAATAATGTGTGGTGTGCCAGCCCAGCTGTATTTGCTGCCATCTTCTATAAATGTGCCATTAGCTGGCAGGCATGCACAGAACAGAGGTTTCTATAAGCTGTTCTTTTTAATGTAAAATTACCTCTTAGTGTGTTAAACTCATTTTTGCCTTTAGCTTGTAAGGTGTTAAATGCAGGAATATGGCTTTTCTCTGGCAGGCTCAGTCTCCTGCAAATATACATGCCTCAAGGTATTGCATATATTATAACTATAATTTTAAAGGGTTTTTTTGTGTTCAAAATGTGATTGGTGTTGCTCATGACAGGATATTCACTATTTGCCTGAAAACCTCATAACTTAAATAAGCGTTTGCCATCAAACTAATCTAATCAAATCATAATCAATACCGATACTGTGGGATCTTGTAAAACATGACCCACGTGGCAAGTTCTGCCACTTGTTAATTACGTCCTTGGAGGCAGCAGTCAATAACTCCCAAGGGTTAGATGGTTCCTACTTAGTCAGGTGTTTTCAGGGAGTACCACTGACATTCAATAAGGACTTCTGCAACCACAGAAAACTTTATGCTATGACAAATTAAAAGGCTTAGGAAAGATAGCAATTAGAGAAGTGTTTAAAAAAGAAGGAGAAGAAAAAAAAGCTGTCCATAGAGCCCTGCACAGCAGGACTACAGGGAACTGACAAGATAATTTTTCTTTTTCAGAAAAAAATGTTTAAAAGAGCCTTGTGTTTCATCCAAAACCAACACAGCAGCCTGGACTAGCATATAAGTCACCGCAAGTACTTCTTTAAAAAAAAAGTCTAAACCTTTGGCTTGGGTATTTCAACATAGTTTCACAGAAAGAAGCTCTTCCAGCATCTGGCATGTGAGAATGTGTCCAAATTAGTATGTTGTCTGATATTCAAAGCAGATAATCTTGTTCTTTTCTCTACACTAATATGAGAACATTTGTGGCGAGAGTAATTTATGAAAGAGAAAAACTTTGAAGAGGAAAGGATAAAAGCAGACATAAACTCATTGCCTTTTCTTCTCCTGGAGAAACTTGTTTTTAATTTTGTTTTAAGCTGCTGATTGAAGTGAGTGAGTCTTATGAACAAACACATGTGGTTGGGTTTCTGTGCCACAGTTTGACCACCTATGTAAGTTTAGAAGAGCATGAAGAGAGAGCTGGATGGCTGCATATACTGTATATCCCTGCCAACATTCAGTTATAGGTGCTCTTGTTCTTTCCTATTTTCATTGATTTATCTGCTTACAGGGACAGATTGAATTGCTCATCTATGCAGAATGAAGGAAATGGCCCCTGGAAACAAAGGCCAGGGCTGTACTACTGGTGAGAAAGCAATGGAAAATGCACAGCAGAGGCAAGGTGAGGGCAGACCTGCTCCGAAGGCAGTGTGGAATTCCCAGGACATTCAAGCAGAGATTACCCACCCACATCCTGCTGAAGGGGCAGGTCCCAGCTCTGTGTTTGATTGTGAGGTAAGTGCAAACTCACACCTACCTCTGTCCACGGGCAAAAACTGATGCAACATGTCAGCCATGTGGGTGCTCCTGTGCTAATTGTCTTGCTCCTCATTCAAACTCAGCCTGTGTTTCATGGTGCTGTGTGTCACAACACTTTAGAAAGGCGTGCCACGGTGGCTGGAGAGGGCTGGCTCCCTGGAAGGATGTGAGAACTGTGTGCACTCTCGGTCTACTGCAAAGGCAAAGTGAAACAGGTTTGTTTTTTCCATGTCTGAAACTCATCTTACTTTGCAGTACAACAAAACTGAGAGCTTGCACATGGCCTGTGACTCTGCACCAGCTACAAGGCATTTCTCTACTAGGTGTGGTAGCATTTTTAGCCCTTTATAACATGGTTATAGGGATAAGTCTGGTCATGTCCTCATATGTCTTTCTTTGCCTTACCTGTTAGACAGTGGCCCTTTCAGAACAGAGACAAGCAATGTGACATTTCAGGTACTGCTGCAATCTTAATTGCAAGTCGTTCTCGTAGCTGAGGTGACTAGTGTGATATGGACACGCACGTGCATTGACACAGACAGCACACCTTGCAAAAATGACTTTGCCAGTCATTTCTCTGAACTAACTAAAAAATACTATGATGTGTATTCTGCTGCTGAAGTCTCTGAATAACATAAAGCTGGGCCCAACACTTAAAAATAGCAGCAAGGTATGAATAAATGCAGGTCGGCTCAACAGGAAAGAAGAAAATATCACCTCACTGTAGGAACAGAGGAGTTTGGTTAGGTTTTCTTTCTCTTGCTGACAAACTGCTAAAAAAAAAAGCTTTGTTTCAAAATGAAAATTGCCTTTAATTCAAAGTGAAACATTCAAACACCCACAGGAGAAGTGGGAGGAAGGGGTTAGATTCAAAGAGGGAGTGTGGAGGTGAGATGGCTGTCCCTCTCCTGTCTGGAGGCTGGCAGTCAGGGCACAGTCGTGTTCACTTCAGGGGAAGAAGTAGCCTCAGTGAGTCAAAGATGCTAACATGACCCCGACACTGTGCAACATTAAACACTTAAAAAGGTTTTGGGTTTTGAATTCAGAGACCTCAACCTACTTGGTTACCATGGCAAACAATCACCAGTAGAAGTCTTTTAACCTTTAATTAAAGATACACAAAAAGGAGGAAAAACAGTTTAAGCACTTGAAAAATAAAGTATTAAGTAAGACTTTTCTTTTTAAAAGTGTCCATTATTCCTCTTCCCTTAGCTGTCGGCAGTTCTTATAGCAATCTTCCTTCCCTTTATTTAAGTTCATAGCAGCAGAAACTGTTCTTGGGGAAAGAGAGACACTCATCAAGATAGACTGGATCTGTTGTTGCTACTCATTTTGGACTCTGCTCACTTGAAGACACATATATGCACGGGGGGAGAGAAAAGGATAGCAGAGAAAAAAAAATTACTTCCTTATCTGGTGTTGGCTTTTACTTGCAGCCTCACTGCTAGAAAAGGACAAGCACAAAACCTGGCCTTAGCCTTTCTGAGATCTAAGAGACTTGTACCAGGGTCTGCCTCTTTTGGACACTGATTTTAGGAGTCTCCCTGACTGTTGTTCGCAGCTGGGTTGCACAACCCCTACCCTTCCTGTCTAGGCCAGTCTGCTTAAACAGAAGGTGAAGGAGGGAGAACAAGGAAAGAAGCATGTGAGGAAATGACAAAACAACTAAGAAAGAGGTCATGTGAGGACCTCATCTTCCAAGTGGGTTTCCAGGAATGAGTTGAAGTTGTTGGAGCTATCAATGACATCTGTGTGTCTCCTGGCCAAAATGTGGCCAGGTCTGACCAGATCAGCTAACTAGGTACCAACAGTGCCACAGTGATAAGTTAGGTCTCAAAGCTGGCAATAACAACTGTCAGATTTCTATTTTCTGTCCACCTATCTCAACATCAGTATCAAAATAGATGTTTCCAGAAGATGATGAACATGCCAGTAGCTGCCAGTTAGGTTTAGCTCCTGACGCACCTGTTTTGGTCCATGGATTTTGGCATTCACCTTGTGTATCAGCCCTGACCTCAAAACAGCACTTGTGTGATATCAGGAAGACTTTCTATTTGAACTAATTTGGTCTTCCTATCTTTAACTTGTGCTGACTGTACAAGTAATTTTCTTCAGCAGACAGAGCTGTGTTTTTTACACTATGAGCCTCAGTATATGGCTCTGGCTGACATAGTGCTTGTGCAGGACCTGCAGTGCCTTCTGCTGCTGCTGTTTCTGCCCCTCTGATTTCTGAGGTGAATGTCACAGCCTTGAGCACAAGAGGGCTCCTGGTGGGGGTGATCTGTCGACAGCACTTCCATGTTCCTTAACAGTTCAGTACTCATTAGCACAACCTGGGGAAACCAGGAGAACCATTTCCATGTGAGGGCCTCAGCTGAGGGTCTAGAAAGATCTTCTTGCAGACCAGGACACACCGATTGCAGAGAGTGAGAACAAACCCACCTTAGTATGCAGCACAGCACAGCCTTATGGTATTCTCCTGAGAGATAACTGATGCTGGTTCAAGTTCCCCCAGGCAGACGAGGAAATTAAACCCAGGACTCCCACATCCTTTATGAGTGAATAAAAAGTGGCTGTCTTCCTCTCAGCTTTGTGAATATAATCCTGACATTTTTTTTTCCAGGAAAGCAATTTGGTAAGTCCACACTGAATCTGACAATCATTTCAGGACAATGGAAGAAAGCATTTTTAAATGAGAGGAATACAGACTGAAAAAAAAAATCCTCATGAACATAGTGACAAAAAACCAACTGGACAGACCCCACTGCCCTGCTGGTTTATATCCAATAGTGGGACATGAAATCTCTATGGCCCGCAGGCAGTGAGGGAACTTATCTGGAAATGTGAAGTCTTGGAAGGCAAAAAACATTTTGAGGGAGTAATGAAATGCTCTAGGAATGGCAGATGAAACCTGAACACTGGTGGGACTGCTCTGAGTCCTGACACAACTGCAGTGGTGTACAGGAAAATTCTGAGGATCACACCACTCTATTTTCTGAAGTGTGACCAAAGTCCCCTGTTCTAATTAGGTGCTGAAGGCCTGAGAAGATTCAGACTCTGTGTTAGAGTTCAATGAAATTGCTGTACGAGGTCTTGTCAGCAGCACTAAGATTGAGAAAGGAACCAGAGGAAAAAGGGCTCTTTATCTCCCTGACCTTTTTTGCTGAACCCAGAACTGTGTCTACTGGTGGCCGTGTCCAACAGCATGGCAGACCTTGGGGGAGAGTAATGGTTGTCTAGAAATGGGCTATGTCTCAGTAAAATATGTTTGGTTTTTTTCAGCCAGATGAGTTCCCTGTTCTAGTTTCCTGCTAGGCCACCCACATGTTACCAGCAGCATGAAGGAGCAAAGAAAATGGAGGGGGGGTGGAACAGTTTCTGTTGGTCTTAGCCTATGTCACAAGCCTGTCTAGTATGACTGTGCAAACATAAGCTGCTCTGCTCCTTTACCTAGAATTGTTTTAAATGCCACACTGCTTCATAGCTCCTTCATTTTAGGGAAGGGAGAGGCTCCATCAGGTGAAATGCAGAGTGAATTGGATTGCAGATGGCCAGGCCACTGTGCAAGAGCACACACCAGCCTGTGTGAAAGCCAGGTGGTCCTCAGCAAGGGGCAGTGGATATAAAGGCTGGGATGGATGCTGCAGGTTGATTCTGATGGGCACCTTCCTCACCCCTGCAGCCAACAGGACCTCATTTCTACACCTGCACACACACACACACACACACACACACACACGTGTTGTGGTACAACCCAGGTGTGACAGGGAGTGAACAGGGACAGTAAAAAGAGGCTTGTCTGGCCCCAGTGGCCATAAGATAGAATTGCTCTGGTGCTGGCCAACACGGACAGTGGCAGCAAAGCTTTCTTTATCACGTGTGCTCTTAGAGATGTGCACTGGGTGCACTGAATGTTCTGGGTAGGGAAGGGGAAGAAATTTGCTGAAACTCTGCTTGGAATCAAATCTGTGCAGGTACAGCAGTAACAGCTCACAGCTCTGCTCTGGGGATGGTGCTGTCACTGCTTTCCTCACTGCCAGGCTGGGACACAGGACAGAAAACAAAGACTTCTGCGATCGACTGTACATCAACACCTGAAACCACTCCGAGTCCAAAAGGAGGACAACAGGGACAGCAAGGTTGTTCACTGGTGCCCTTGGATACCAAACTACAGCTCTGTGAGAGGCAATACACAGAGCAATGGCAAAGCCTTACAGACTGCAAACTCAGCCCTGCAGCTTTAACATTACCCCTCTGGTCAGCAAGCCTGGAGTTACTGTAGGGTCAGGGCTGACATAAAACCAACCAATCAAGCAAGACCACCTACATATTTAAATTGACTTGTATTTTTTTGGGCAATATTATTTTCTTTAAGGATTTTGTTCTTTTCTGCCACTCTGTTTGGCACTGTTTCCCCCTGCTCATCATTGCTGTGATAGATGCAGGCATTGTCATTCAGGTACTTAGGCCCTTAATACTGTAGATGAGCAATAGCAAGGTTACCAGACATTTTGTTTTAAAATAATCCTTGGAACCCAAGAAACTTTCCAATTATTGCTCTGTGCTTTTGTTAAAAGAAAAAAAAAATTAGAAAATTTGAAGAAACCAACCCCCAAATGTTTTTAAATTTTACATGTAATTTAAAAAATGCACAAATATTCTCTCCTTCCTTTTTTTGCAGAGAGGGAACAGAATCAATTTGCCATGGTTATGCCTCCTGCCAATTGTTTAGAATTTCCAGGATTTAATCTTTCATCCATGTGTGTATCCACTATTTACCTTTGAATGAGATAATGCATAATGCATTGGGCTTTATGGAAATGAACCAAGAAAACCTGCTTTTTTTTCTTTTGCCTTTCTTTTTTTTTTTTTGAGTTGGAGAAAGTTGTACTCTCCCTTTATGGCCTAGAAAAATTAACATCAATGTTGCAACAACATGGAGGGCACGGGGAAGTACAGATTACTTTAGTATGAACTCAGGAGATGTCACATGTGTGGAGAAACACAGTGCAGTGGTCCTGCATCCTTCCTCTGCCTGTGGTTTGGTACTGCTGAAGCAGCATCACTGCTGTGACATAAGCAGGTGTGGGACGTTCACTCTCCTCTGCCCCTGAGTGGGACTAGGTCTTTGCTAGTGCTTAAGAATCCCAGAGAGGTTTAGGAGTTGTGCAGTAGTGTGATCAAAATGCAGAAGGAAGGTGTGGAAGTCTGTAAATGCACTGCTACTGGTAATGGAACCAAGGATCTTGTGGGTAACACAAGGCCACAAGAAGGTCATTTGGAACAGTAAGTACCAACAGAGTGTAGTTAGGACACAAATACCCTTGATTTGAATGCTGCCTTTTGCTGTATGTGCAGCTGAGAGCTCAGTGACTGAAATGGATTCTTTTTTGTTTGTAAAGAAGCTGTAGCAGCAGCTTTGATGGAAATGGAGCCCGATGCTATCTCATGCCCTAAGTGTTGGGTCTGTCTGCAACCACCAGTAGAGAGAAAGCCACACTTTGACATTTCTCTTCCCTCTGCTTCTCACATGTGCACGTACATCTACAGAGCCTCAAAGAACCAGAATTGGCAGAGGTCTTTCAGGAGGCTTCCTGTTTAGGAGCAGCGGGTATGAGCAGTGTATGACCTCTTATGGGGGATTTTGTCTTTGATTTCTTCTAATGCTAAGATTTGGTGCTTTTTCTCTGCTGTCAGATGATTTTTCCAAAAAGCTTTTACTGGCTAGAATAGGGATTTGACTGAAGCATGTGCATAGGGGAATTGCTCATTTCTGGCCTATCTCTTGATCCCTTGCTAACTGTGACAAAAGCAGAAAGAAAAAGCAAAGAAGTAATCATCATGGAATCGACTGGATCAAACTCTGACACACTGCACCACACAGTTGGAAACTACTGGAAACAGAAGTTGGAAAAACTCATCATGGCTTGTTAAAGGAGCTCTCCTCCTCTTACTGAGTGACCAACATACTGTTCTTCCTCTGCAGAGAGGCCACAGAGGACGTGGAGTATTTAGTTACAACATCATTCCCTTGCAGCCCTGGGTGAAGAAGGAAGCTGTGGAGTGAGGAGCACCACAAACACGTCAGGAGGGCTCCCTTAAAGTTGTCCCTGTGGAATCAAGTCCATGTTGTGCTACATTTTGCTAGCAATGCTGTGCCTCCCTTTTTGAAATGGTAAGCCTGTGTGTCTTTCTTCTGGAAGGAGAGGACAAACTTTACAGTCACTGAGGGAACTCTGCTGGAAACCAGCACAAGAGTGAGCATATTCAGGACAGCAGACTGAGTTAATTGCATTGTGCCATGGGGCTGGTAGGCCTGATGAAGCTGTATCTTCCACTGAGAAACCATTCTGCAGGACATGGGTGTGCTGCTTGATGCCACCTTATCTTTCCAAATCAAGAAGTTGTCCTTCAAAATAGCTTTTATGCAGACAGAGGCACGGAGATGTGAATTTTATTCAACACAAGAAAGTAACTCTGACCTTCCCCTCATTGCAGAGTTGTAACAGGAGGCTCATAAATGGTCCTGGTTTCACCCATCTGACCAGGGCAGAGGTGGGAATGCTGAGCCTGAGCTGTGTTGCACACAGGGAAACTCCTGTAACTGCACATTACTCTCCTGGTTCCACAGTACTCAGGCCCCATCAACTTAGTTGACTTGGACTTGAGAAAGCTGAGCATGGTAGCCTCAGAGAGAAACATCCACACAGAAAAAGGTAATTTCAGAGAGAGCAATCAGTGAGGGACTGACTGCTCTGGAAAACATGGAGGTGTAGTTCTGGCAGGAGATGAGTAACTTGCTAGCAAGGTCTTCCTCCAGCAGGCAATTTAAAAAATGACCTTGGAGAAAAATACAGGAAATTAATTTGTCTCTGATTAGAGGTTTTGGAGAGTCTCTTGCAATTTTATGCATGTTGGCTAGACAGCCTTGCCCTGGCAAACACTCTTCCTATTGCCAGGGACCCAGATAGCTGCAGACTGTTCCATCTTGAAAATGGTCAGGCTTGAGAGAGGCTTTTAAAATAGGTTGTTCTTCTTGAAAAATAGAATAAACTGTGAAGGGGCTGGCAAGGCATGCCTATTACTCTTGTAACTGGCAGTTGCAGATGGAAGGAAAAAAGAGGAATTAGTGGATGGTCAGGTTAGCATATGTGTCTTTGCTGTGAGGAAGTCTGTGGTATGTGGAAGAAAATTTGGAGAGAGGTCTTCAGTGTGCTGGTAGTGAGTTAGCAGCTGGATTATTTTCATGTCCAACACAGGTCTAGAAATGGGGAGTAGAGTGAGACTCTAAAGAACAAAGGTCAGCCAGTTGCAAGCATGTCAAGTTGATTTAATCAGCCTTCTTATGCCTGGCTCCTTCCTAAACATCACATTTGAGAGTGCTGTGTTCAATATCAGGTATTTTCCCTTCCTTGCATGAAAATGAGTAAATCAACCCTCAAAGAGAGGGCTTGGGAGTATCTGCTTGTCCCAAGGAGAACAAAAACTCCCACAAGTTATTTTACAGAACAGAGAAGAAACTGAGTTGCAATGTCTTCAGAGCTTACAAATGAAAGGGATGCAGTCCTACCTAGAAGAGACTCCTCAAAGGCTACCTGAAGAACGAGCCCCATTTTGCTTTAGCACTTACTACTATCCTCTTCTTCCCTTCCTGTGTGCCTCGACTATCTCCTGGTAGCCAAGCACCTACTCTCCAAAGGGTCAGCAGTCTCTCGGTGAAGCTTTCCCACACACCAATCACTTGCTCACTCTATTTTTGCTGTCAGAGTGTAGGTACAGTCCTGCATCCCTCTGTCACCATGCATTAGTCAATGGCTGCAGTGGCTGGTCTCAGCCAAGAGGGACTATTTAACTCCCTATGTTTGTCCCCAGCAGATGCTTGCAGTAAGTGTGTTGGCTAAGGTTTGGAGCAAAATAAAATACAGGATCTAACAGACAGACACACTTGCAGCCAAGAAGAGTCACATTGCAACTTCTTTTTTTTTTTGTTGGGGCAGGCAGGATTTAGCCCTCACCGAGTGAAGGAGAAGCTGGCTTAGTCAAGTCAAGAACAGGATGAGGCACATTGGTCTAGTGCATTGACATTTGCATCTCTGAGTGAGAGTGCTTGTTTTCACTGAAAGAGCAGCGAGACTGCCTTTTGAAACATTTAAAGGTAGTTAAGCTTTTGGAGGAAAACAAGTGAATACATTCTGATGGGAAGCTTTGAATCTCCCTGGACCTACCAGAATGGCTACAGGAAGACTTCAGCGTTTCTATGAGTGCATCTTTTTAAACTGTGTGGTCTGTTTTGGGGGTTGTAAATAAATACATTTCACTTCTGCCAATTTTAAGAGTGATTTAGTGGTAACTAGCTAAGAGCAAAACATCACAGATCTAAAATTAAAAGAAGGTGTCTTTCTGAAGCAGGGAAGCTAAGGTTGAGAGCAAGTATCAGAAGGCTAGGAGACAATGATGTTTTTTCCACTGACTAGCACTGGCTAGGGGACCTCTCTTGCATACTGCAAAGGAAGAAAAGGCATGCTTGAATGCTTAACTCCTGAATGAATTTTGCATAAAGAAAAGAGAAATGCCAACTTTTGCCCTGAAAATACACCCCTTCCCTCCCATCTCTGAAGTCCCTTGACCCTCCAATACTAATTGTTGGTGGCTAGCACCTTGCACTGGGGCTGCACTGTGTCAGGCAAAGGAGAAAGAAACCTGTCAGGGTTGTGTGGAAGAATTCCTGGGCACGTCCAGTCTCCAGGCACAAGCACAACCTGTATCTGCTCCTGGATTTAAAAGCACTGCAGAGAAGTGCTACACAGGCACAGTCCAAGCTCACTAAGAGCTAATTGGGACACAAAGGAAGACTTAATTCTTTTGAAATTTCAAGGCAAATATGTACCTTTCCTCCAAGGAAAATAAAACAAATGTTATCTCCTTCCATAAGGGATGGAATCAAAAGCAATCAAAAAGTCACCCTTACAGCTCATGACAGCAGCACAGTTGGATCCCAGCTCAGTCTTTTAGCTCTCCGTGCTGGCATGCAGTGCTCAGCCCGATGACTCCAGGCCCTCAGCCACAGAGGGTGAGATTATCAGCACAGAGTCCTCATGAATTTTGCACGGCAGCAACTCTGAACCTTATATTACATGTGTGCATTTGTGCAGGAGACAGGGAGTAAAATTAAACGGGGTATGTAATTAGGTATTTCATACCACATCACATCGTACTAGGGTTTAAAAGGCATATCCAGCACTGGCTAATGACCAAGGTCCATATGCTTCCATGTGTCTGTCTCTAAACTTCCATATGATACAGAAGCCTACAGATGTACAGAATGAATTTAAATTTGGGGGTGGTCTGTGCCCCTACCTGGACAACCTTTTTGTTGTGCCGCTCTTCTGGAGAGCTACTTCTGGAGACCAGTGCCACACTCTTAAAAGCAGTGATAGTGAGGCATCTGTGAGTAGAGATGCAAATACAGCTCACATAAGAGTGACCAGTGAGTCACTTCATTGGGAATGTAGGCAGGTCAAAGCTTATTTGGACTATGGTTACTCTGCAGACCTTCAGAAATTTTGCTTTTATTTTATTCCCAGCCTGCCAAGCAGCATTCATGTTAGCAAATGCAAGAATCTTACAGTGGAGAAGCAGCAGGTACAGGGGCTCTTCAAAATGCTACAACTCCCTGCCCTGCTTGTGCCCTCATCTGGATGGTGAAGAATTTAAAACAACAGCCAAGTGCTCACAGGCTGACAGGAATCATTCACCCCCTAATGGGGTTGATGAGTGGGGTTGATGAGTGGGGTTGATGAGAGCATCAACTGGGTACAGCCAATTCCCACCCAGAGAGAAGTTGAGGGTCTTGGGTATTGCAGCAGGGCTTGCAGTGATCCTGGGGCTGTGACTGTGCCAGACCTAGTTGGGATCATTGACTGCAAAATATTCCAGGTGCAGACAGAGCCTTTGGAGGAAAGGTAACAGCTGCCTGGAACAGTGCAGGGTGTGTTTTCATCTGGGAGCCTTTGCCAGCCAAACTTTCCCTACCCATTGCAATGGCAGCTTCTCCTTGCACACAGGTCCTGGTGTGGCTGAGAAAGGTGTTTTCAGCTCTGAAGTTTTCCAGTATTGGTTTTTCAGCCAAAGTCTGTGGTACAAATCTCAGACCTGGCCTGAGCTGGCAAGAGGAAAAATGTCTCACTATCTCCCTAATTCTCTGGAGCTAATCACAATCTTTGTGACAAAGGTGATAACACAAACAGGGTTTAGCTTCTTTTTAACATAGTTTGTGAAACTGCCTTATGCAAACCAGTTTTAAAGATTAGTTGAGTCCCACATCTGGTAGCTGAGTGAAACTGCTATTATCTCTCAGGCAAGAAAAGTGTTTATAGCAACATTTTTGAAAAGTTTTAGGGTGATTTTGCAGGCTGACCTAGCCTGCCCTCCAAGGTTGAAATCATCCCCTTGTTTTTTAAAAAATAGCATAAATAGAATGGATGTCACAGCTGACAAAAGTTTTCAGAAGATTTTAATTAAAATGAGCAATGAGAAATGCAAAGCATCATTCTGGGCTGGCTCAGTTTGAGGAGGTGATGCAGCTGTGTCAGCTCAGTGCCTTGTGTCTACAGCCACTCCTGTCTTTGAGGCCACCCTAGCCACCCACCACAGTCCTGAGCCAGCACAACTGAAGCTGGAACAAGGTCCTTCACCCTCACTCACTGTGCTCCCAGGACTTGGAGCAGCAGCAGGTCTGGGGCAGTAGCTGCTGGATGCCAATCCTGTGTTGTTAATCTTCACGTGCACTGTAAAACCAGAGGAGCTGTAATTCAGCAATACCCGGCTTGATAACATCTTCAATGTTATCTTCCCCCAGTGCCCCTCCCCATCACTCTTCCCCCATCCTTTTTAAAGGAAAAAAAAAACCTAAAATAGAAAAGGGAGGAAGCTTGCATTCTGATGCTGGGTCACTGGATATGGGATAATTCAAATTCAGCACCTTCCTTTGAGCTATGTGGTACCCAAGGGACAATATCTTACTCTGCTCCTTCCTATCACTCTGTGCACTTGTAGGGGCTTATGGTATTACTGCAAAACACTCTAGACATGCACAGCATGAGGAAACAAGTTGAAAGGTACATATGGATGCTCCAGACTCAAATCAGATAAACTCACAGGATTCACGTGGCCTCTGACACCAGGTGATTGCAAATGGTAATAAATAGAATCCAAATTCAGGTTGGCACATGCTTTCCTAGCAAGGGGACTAAAAATAACTGCATTTTAACAGACTAAGTGGTTAGAGAACTTTGTTAATTCAGACATAAACCTGTTAGCATAAAATATTGCCGGAGGTCTGAAATGGCCTCAGACAGTTTACATTTTTCATCAGGATTGCTGTTAGAGACAACTAACCCTTTCTCTCCCTAAGAATAATGCTGCTTTTCCAGAAGGCAACCCAAAAGCCAATCTCTTTGTACACGAGAGAAATGCCTCTAATCTAGACTTTATTAGACTGATCACTATATAATGGCTTTAGAAACTCTGGACAAAATAGAGCAGTGGGTTTAGCTGACGGTAATGTCAGATTGCTGTCAATAATCCCCAGCAGATGCAAATGTGTGACCCTTTTTCCCCTTAATTGTTGAATACTTATTTTTATCTTATAATGTTAATAAGGTTTATTGTGCTACAGAGAGAGCTGATATCACATGACCTTCATCTTCCTGACTCACAACAAAACCAGAAACATTACACTGCCTGTCACGTCCTGTTGCTTAATGATAATGTGTAGGTTAGTTCCTTTTCTTCCCCACACAATATTATTTATTCCTTTTGGACTGCCTTCCCTTATTTGGAGTTGCCATCGTGCTGAGAAAAAGGCGTGATTGAAACAGGAGGTTCTGGAGCATCTTTTCAGTATGAGCGGAGGGAACAACAACAGAAAAATAAATATTCAGCTAGTCCTTAGACAGCACTTGTTCAGTGTATGAGTGGCATTATAAGATGTGATTGCCTAAAAGAGCAGGGGACTGGATTTGGTGAAGCAGGAGGGACCTAGATATACAGTCATCCTGAATAAGACCTAGATAAAAGCCTGAGCCTAGTCTTAATAAACAAAAACAGACTATGCAAAGGACATGGGAGGAAAAACCCCCAGACAATTTTCATTTTCTTTGGAATAGAATTAGCTCCACTCATGTATATTTCAGATGGCAGGAACCCAAAGTAAAGGTTTGCATCTGGTCCTCTATTTGTGCTGTGCTAAGCCAGGATCCCCAACCCAGATAACTCATTTTGGATCAACCATGTTGGTGTTACAAAGGATCTAAGAGCCAAAAATTGATACAGACAGAAGAAGGCAACAGTTTGGAGAGTTGGGCTGTAGCTGAGGCTGCACCTTTACACAGCACTGCAAGGAAAGGTGAGGCTCATGTGCAGGTGGATTAACTTGAATTCCCACACTCAGGGATGAACGGCTGCAGTTCCCAAAGAAACACTGCCCATGTCCAGCAACTGCATCTCACTCCCTCCACAGCCAAGGTGTGCCTCAGGCCCAGCATCTCCTGCCCATCGCTGGGGCAGAGCAGCCAGTGCCTCACACTCCTCAGTTCTTGATCCCAGGTCTAAACCAAGCAGAGATATGGAAACCTTTGTCAGTATGCTCCAGAGAAGCATGTGCAGGATGGAGGGTGCACAATAAGGAAGCAGAGAGTAGCTGGGCAGTTCAGCCCCTAGGGCAGCTGTCACCAGCCTCTGGACATGGCTGGCTGTGAGTGGTCTCACTGGGAGGAATGGGGCTAAGCACAGAGGAGGTCCCAGCCTTCTGTGGGCAGGCAGAACCTGGCTCTGGCTTTGGATCAAGAGTTTGGCAAGGGGTGCAGTGGGAAGTCTGGAAGATTTAGCACTTTGTGCCAGAAATCTCCAGCTGCAGAATCCTGAACACAAACTTTGTATATCCTGAAAACAGTGAAGATAAGTGATTTTTGGGTTTGTTATGTGTTTTAAATGGAGTGAGAGCCCTCAGCTATTCCAGCACATTCCCTTCGCAGGTTCATTAATGAGACCTATGGGAATTGGATTGGGTTCTTTTTCACTGCTATTTGGACTGTGAGAAAAAAAAATGCAGAAAGGAGAAGCTATTTTCAAACCATGGGGTTTTTTTTGTTTCGCAACTGAAATGTTTACCAGTCTTCTGTCATTAAGTCCAGATATTTGGGGTATACATTAGAATTGTGCAAAGACTAGTCTAGATTTTTGTGTGTGGTTAACTTCACTGAGATCTCTGTGATCAATTATTTACATCGCTTTTTAAAAGATTATGTTATGGTATGAAAATAAAATTTCATGGTATAAAAATAATGTTTCAGTCCATGTGGTCATGATACAACATAGTACTTTTATTTTGTTCAGAGTGCTTTGTAAGCATTAGTGAACTGACTGTTAGGGCACACTTGTGAATTAGGCAGCACATCCCAGTTACAATGACACGAAAAGTGACATGACCTTTGTGTCCCAAAGATCTTTGCACCAGTATCACTGTTTTGATGAGAGGGGGATAATTTTTTACCATGATGATAAAAGTCCCAGAATCCCCAAACCTGGTTGCAGTTAAACCAAAAATAAAAGCATCATATCTGTGTCTGGCTGCCCTGCAAATTCTGGTATCAGCACATCTCCCCTGACTAAAGTGGCATGGGCCAGGTCTTGGTTTTCAGCCTATTACATCAATACTGATGTAGCTAATGCATGACAGATGTCGTGGTGAAATCATAGATCCATTGAAATCACTGGCAAAACTCCCATCCATTTAGAAGGTCCCAAGGCTTTGCTCAGCACAATTTAGGCTCCATGTGCAATACCCAAAACACAGGTCATCCCTAGCTACAACATGGCTGTTTCCCCAACCCAGGAACAAGATGGGCAGAAAGTGGCAGTGCCAGGATGTGCTCCTGTAACTGCTGTCCTCAGGCAACTGCACTGATGGGCAAATCCAGTGAGGGCAATTGCCACAGAAGCACTTCTGCCCACTACTTCTCCTCTGTCGTCCTGCAACCTCTGTATAACACCTACAGAAATCGCTGGAGTCAGCAAGTAAAGCTTCAGCTGGTTTAGAGGCAATTTAGTATTGAAAAGGGAAGAAGAAGAGCTCGTACTGCATTAACTTTCAGCTTCCCACTGGCTGCCTACCAGATACTTGGGGACTGGAGACCTGGAGGCCTTGACCCTGCTGTGTGGCATTTCACCCATGACATGAGCTGGGGGATTCAGTGCACAGCCACTGGGAATCACAGGAAAATAACACTGCAGCCACATTCCCTGAGCCAGGAAACGGGTACAAATGCCCATGCACCGCTTGTATTACTGCATTTTTCCATGCTTTTGAGCTCTGTGTGCCTCTGTGTCCTGTGTGTGGTTGTGGAAACAGAAATGAACTAGCTGCAGAGCCACAGTCTCAGCTCTATCCTGTGTGTGTGGGCACAAAGAAAGCTGTTCCATGTCCCCCTCAGGGAAAAAAATAAAAGGTCTGGATGTTTTTTTGGTGAGCCTCCTTGGCCTTTCCCATCCTCGCACCAGTTTCAATGTCCCACCTCAGTCCTTTCAAAGTGCTGCAATGGGAAAGCTCAGCAGAGGGAAGGGAAGGCAGCATGTCCAGCCCCACCATGTGTAAGGAAAACTCCTTACCAGTGGGAACACCAGCTGAAGAGTGAAACAAATGGATCACCAAGGCAGTATGGTCAGGACCACTTAATGAGATGGCTACAAACCCAAAAATGTGTCCTTCTATGTAGACAAACACTAGGACTTGCATTCAGAAGCAGAATACAAACCAGAGTCTTATAACTGCAGGGGACACCACATCTAGAGAGGATTGATGAGAAAGATGAATCTGTCTAACAGTTCAAGAAGGTTGTGGATGAGGTGAGGACAAATCCAAGAAAGGCCACAGAATGAAATGACTAAGTACTGGAAAACGTGGCTCGAAGTGACAGACTGGAGAAGACACTCCATCTGTTTAGCGTAACAAAGACAAAGTTGAGAGAATGACTTGATCACAGCCTCTAAGTACTGACATGGGGAACAGAAATGGGATAATAGAAGGCTTTTCAATCTAGCTGACGCAACTATAATATGATCCAACTGGAAGTTGGAAGCCAGACAAATTTTGACTACAAATAAGGTGCAGATGTTTAACAGTGAGGGTAATTAACCAGTGGAACTAATTACCAAGGACTGTGGGGACTATCACCAACAACTTTAAATCAGAATTAGATTTCCTTCCCCTCCCCCTGTTAGACATGTGCTCTAGTTCATTCAGGAATGAATTTAGAGATGTCCTTCAGTGTGTGTATTACTCAGGATCTTGGGTTAGTTTCTCAAGCCAGTTTCCTCTGCCTTTGGAATACCCCTGTGATTCACAGGCCCTTGAAGCATGTAGACACTGTGCAGAAAACTCACAGCACCTGCCCAAACTGACTCATGACACTTCATTTCGTACCCTGGGCTGTTAAGTAGTAAGGGACAAATTGGTAAGAGTGGGAGGAGAAGGGTGTGGGCGACAGCATCACAGACCCCCTCCATGTAAGCCTGTGCATTATCTTGGTGATTCAGTTACTTCTTTAAAGACATAAAAAGAATGAAAGAATGAAGATGGCAAATGTAATTGTCTGCCCTGCTAAAAGCATCGCAGGCAAAATGAGCTTTCAGGAAAGATACTGATAAAGTACGCTTTGAGTTCCTCTTGCTCTTGCTGTGCTGAATTTGGCCAGGGAAGGGAGCACCCCAAAATCAGAACAGGAAGAAACAGCCCTCTCTGAAGCCATCCTGGGGAGCAGCATGAGCCAAGTCATGGCTCCTGGCCCGCCAGTGACAGACCATGAAGCTGCCTCCATCTGCTGCCAGGCCCATGTGGACGTTCCATCTAAGAAAACAACCAGCCCAGCATCAGCAGTGCTCCGGTGCAGCAGCCAGAAGGGAAGCACACCGGCTGGCCTGGGAGCCTGTGACGGATGGAGATGGACCCCTGGCCTGGACCTGCACAGACTGTGGTGAAACCCCTGCGCACTCCAGCTTAGGGCAGATGGAGGGGAGGCCAACATGAAATACAGGGTATACACGACCTCTCCCTGGCCATTGAGTGGGAGAAATCAAGAAAAGCCTGGAAGTGTTTGCAGCTTTGCTGTAGCAGCAATTTTCCTCCTGACATGGCGGCAGGGCGCAACCACAGCTGGGGGACAGAGATACGAGGAGAGGCTCCTAACTTGCAAATGTCATCCTGTCCCAGAATGGCCCCAACAGTCTTTTATAACCTTCCAGGGCCTTCTAGAACCTTCTGGGACCTTTCAGAACCTTCCAGAGCCGTTAGTACCTTCTCCTGCTGTGCTGACGTTGAAGAGAGCAGTGGCAGGAACGCAGGAGCAGAGCAAATGTGGCGAACACCCCGTTGGCCCTGGGGTCCCGTCCCTCACATCTCCTGGCTCCCACAGGGCCGGGACATGCCCTGTGCCGGGGGCAGGCAGGGCTGGGGGGAGGAGGCTCCTCAGCTGCCTGCTCGCACCTGCCGGCGCTCGCTACTGCAATTAGTTGCACCCGGTCGAAGCCAAATTGAGGCCCCTTTCAAACCGCAACTCTGTGCGTTTTGTTTCCAAAGGGAAGTTCATCTTTTATGTGCATGCAAAATGGATAAAACCCGAGGAACCTTTTTTTATCCCCCCCCCTCCTCCCTTCTCTCAGGCAGGAATTTGTTTAAAAACACCCGCTGCTGCGGCAGGGAGATGCAGTGGGTTGAGGTCTGTAGCGGTCCTTCTTTTGTGGCATGGGAAAGGTTGGTTTTTTCCAAAGGGTAGGCTCGGCGTGTGGCCCGCTCATGGTGAGGGGATCCCCGGTGTGGGTGGGCAAGCTGGGCCCTCTGCCTCATTTGGGAAACCTGTCCCCTTCACTCTGAGCGAGGAGATGGAGAAAGGGGGGGGGTGGGCGAGCTTCTGCTGCTCATGAGGAGATATGCCCTGGGGGCACGAAAGCCCCTCTGGGAAGCAGCATGGGTAGGAAATGATGGACACCAGGCAGCCTTTCCCTTGCCCTCCGTCTCCTTCCCTCCTCCCTCGCTCCTCCACATTGTTTTTCCAGCATGCGCGTCCTGCTTCACCCAGGTGTGGATCCCCCTTCCCCTGGAGGTTGCCTGCGCGGTGGTCCCCGGCCCTGGGATGGAGGGGACCACCCTCGTTCGCAGGCAGAGCCCCCCCGGGTGAGCGCCGGGAGGTGCCGGTGCCGCGGTGTGCGGGGGAGCCGGCAGCCACCGCATTAAGAGGATTTACAGAAGAGATAAGGCACAGCGCTGAGCTCCCCCCGGTAATCGTGCCGCACACAATTCGGGGCTGCGCGGGGAATTTCGGCGCAGCTGACAGGTACACAGCACTGATCCAATTGTCCTTACAGCCGCTATTAGCCAAAATAAGGGGCAACTGGTATTACAAATGATTTCTGGGTAAATGCTTAGCTCCGGTTCTGAATGATCTCTCAGCAATAATCCACACATAATCCTCAATACGGAGACTCTGCTTTAAAGGCAGCTCCATTTTGAGCAGGCCTCAATAATGCATGGATGTCCTGATTCACAAAAAAAAGAGGAGGAAAGGATAAATAAATAAAGGAAAGCCACTTTTTTTTACAGATTTTTTTTATTGGGGGTTTCTTTTTTTCTCTGAGAAAAAAAAATTAGGTAAGTGTGTGATCATGTACGTATTATTTATTAAGAGAAGATTACCTGCTTGATAATTATTTCTTTGGGAGAATAATTTTAACTATAATGACTGTGTATGACTGTTTCAGGCAGGTGTGATGTATCTAGAAAATAAATGAACAAAAATCTCCTCTAATGACTCAGTTCATGATGTTTATTCCTCAGAACACTCCTGGTGACTTAACGTGAGGGAATGAGTGTGCTGATAGTTGACACCTTCTCTCTTCTTCTCTGCACTTACTGATGTGAAAGGTGCCTGATCCAATGGCACTTATGCAGCAGTCTTCAGTGCATTGGGTGGCCTCATCACAGCCCCGTGAAGGGAAGCAGGAAAATGTGCTGCTCCCAGAGGCACAAATCCCAGAGAGGAGCAGGTGACTCTTCCCAAAAACCTCTCTTCATTTTGGTGCTGGCATGAGACACAGGGCTGGGGTTTCAGAACTTCTTAGCACCCACTCCAGCACTCATGCCTCGCTATTTATCTTCTTTGAATAGTGTCCTTCTTACAACACCTTGGTTGCCAGAGAGTGGGCACAGAAGAGTTAGAGTCTGCATCAATTACTCTATGAGTAATCCTTGAGTAATCTTAGGAGGCTTTACCTGGCTGACTAAGGACTCTCAGCATATTTACCAAACCATGGGATATACCCTCTACAAATATTTTTGGCCCATTGCTTTCAAGGGGACTGGAATAGGTTTTGTAATCTCTGGTATACCATAATTAACATCCACAGGACATTTTAACCAGTAGGCTCATCTCTTGGCTATACAATAGAGGAGTGTTGGAAACCATATCTGTTCATCATGAATCATATTGTCCTCGCTACATGCTACAGAGGGGAAAGGAGGGCCTGCCAAACGCCACAGAGAAAAATTTAATTTTTTTTTTCAAATTCTGAAAAAGCAAACAACATTTTCATAGTTTGTTTACTCATTTGTTCTTCAAAAGAGGCAAAGGAATCTGTGAATAAGAAGAATTTCCATCTCAAAAAATTGCTTTGGCAGCCAGTGGCTTGTAATTTAAGATTAAGCGATTGAATTTCATGCAGCCCTGCTTAAAATTCACTACCCCACACCCTGTCCCCATATGCATAAAAAACCCCAGTCCCGCCACCAGCTCCCCCAGCATCTATAAGACCTACTATAAGTCAGTAAAAGATGTCTAATCAGCTGGGAGGTCACAAAATGTACTTAATAAAGATGTTGTCTGCATGACTGCTGGATTTTTCCCCTCACAGCGTTCGCAGCCTATCAGGCAGTTTCCGTTCTGATGCAGTGCCAGTGCTGGGCTGACTTCAATCAGGCTGCACAAATCAGCAGAGCAGAAATGCCTCCTTCCCTCCATCACCTGAAGCCAGTGCTGATTCATCTCTTCAGGCCTATTCCTCCTGCCCTTTCTCTGAATTCGCTGATTGCTGAATCATTTTTTTTTTTTCCTTCCTTTTTCTTTTCTTCCCCCCTTCCCCTCTGGAGTGTCCTGGCGCTGAATGCAACACGCTTCGTTTCGGGATCTGACTGAAAGGGAATATGGAAATTAATTGGCTCAGGCTGCTCGCAGCCTTTTCCACGTGCCTGTGCTATGTAAGAGGTGCCGTGCAATTGCCTTTCCATTGTGGTTCCCCACCAGCCACCTGTCTCCTTGCACACGCTGCCGCGGCTGCTCTCAGCCTGGGCTCCGGAGATGGATGTCCCCTTCCTCTCCCTATTGTGCAAGAGGGAGGGCAGCTGGCAGGGCTGTCCTCCTAAGGGCTGGAACTGCCCTGTTTGACTCAAAATAGGCCAGATTTAGTGAATTCTCCGGCTTGTGGTAAACAGCGTGTGACTGGTGCTTTGGCAGGGGCTGCAGGGGGATGTACAGTACAGTGTCACTGCTGTTGAAATGGTTATTTGTTCTGGCTACTGGAAGGAGAGCCCATTTGAAAGAGAGCAGCCAGGGAGATGTGCCTTCTCCATGGGAGGGTGGTACTGGGACCCTTAAAAGTTGAGGTATAACCTCATTTCATGGGTATGCTCCATCGCAAACAGGCTGCCCCTTGGTGCTGTGGCTTTTCCAGCTCCATGAGAAAGACAATGCTGGGCAGAAAGAAGGCCTTATATCCATGTAATGCAAGGGGGAAGCCCAAAAGGAATAAGATCTTACAGCCAGCCAGGCAGGAGGGCAATGTCAGGCAGGCCAGGAGCACCTATGTAACAAGGCAAGAATGGAGACCCATGGCTCAGAAACAGAACTGCTCTGGTTCTCTGTAAGCACCTCAGTACTTGCTGGGGGACAACAGGCTCTTCTGAAGGGTGGATAGTACAAAACTGACCCAGACTCAATTCCTTGCTGGAAGGAAAAATCTGAGCTCTAATAGTCAGGAGGATATTGGTCATTTGTGCTGATGGTTTTTTATTTGGAGGCATTTCGAGAAGAGGCTTTTGAAGTCCTGAAGGAGAACTTCTGTGCCCAGAAGAAGCTGATCTAATTTTCCCACCTGTAATAAGCTGGTCTTTAAAAAGATATTGTCTCTACACACAGACTGTCTTACCTACATCCCTTGACCGTTGCAGTCACCACAGAACTGCTTTGAGGCTGCTGTGCATTCGGCAGCAGAGCAGTGGCACAAACACTGCAGATGTCTGCAGCTGCTCCAAACCAGGAACGATAATTTTTGCGTAGAGACATCCTCGCCTACGGCATCAGCCCTTGTGTCTTCAGACTGATGCTATGTGCACCACTAGGTGATGGTGAGTTGTTTGTATTTTCAGCGTCTTGGGCTGTCTGAGACTTTTGCAGCACTGTAGGTCTGATGCTGCCTGTGATTTCTCTGGCATGATGCCCATTTTTCTCTTCCATCTTTGCACTGCCTCTTGCCCAAGGAGTCATGGCCTACAAGAAGGACCACTTCCTGTTATTAATACAATAGCCAGAAATGAAAGAGTGGGCACATTTGTAATGCAGTATCATTGACAAAGAAGACATGATCTCAGGCACACTGGATGTCAAAACCAAATGAGAAACTTTTCTCCTAGTTTTATCACAGTTTTTACCAGAGCCACTGCTTTCTGGAAATTTACAGGATGAAGGATTTTGTCATGATATCTAATTCTAATCTGGAGTGATTTACTGTTAAATTGAAAATCAAGCCTGTACATATCCCCTTCCAAGTGGTTTCTGTGACAGTTTCTATTAACCATAAAAATGTCACTTGCTGGGAAGTACCAGCCTTCTTATAGGCTTTGCAATCATCACTACCAGATGCACACTTACTGAATGGAATAAATAATAGCCTCATACAATTAGCCTAGGATGCAGGACATGTCTGGCTATCTCTCTTGGCTCCAAAGTGAAGTTTTCACAAGCAAACCCATATACCAGGAGATGAGATCTATGTGGGTTCTCCAGAGCTCTTCTGAACTTGAAATGTTGTAAAGCCTTAAGGATAAAGCTAACAGTTTTGGTACATATCTTTGTGGTTTCAGTCTGTGTAAGCAACTGAAATACCCATCTTCATTCTGATCCAGTAAAAAAAAAATTATGTTTATTCTGTCACTTATAATGTGTTTTGAAATACTTTACTGGCTCTGTGGTGTTTCCTGCTGTTGCACAATCATAGTAAAATTTATAGTGTGGGGTTGCACCGTAAACACTTTGTCCCAATCTACCCTTCAAGGAAATGACACACAGAGCCCTTCTCGAACCTGGGGCTGTGGATGAGGGCTGTGGTCTGTGGGCTGTGTTAGAAGTGTTGAGACACAGATTTGAGTTAATCTCGTCCTCAGGTGTGAGCTGAAACGAGAGTTTGGGTTTGTGTCATGTTCTGCCAGAGCTCTGAGCCATTGCAATTAAGGTCTCTGCTTTTGGTGGGGACCTCAAGAAATCAGCCTGAGTACAGAAAATGACACTTAATGGTTCCACACATTTTAAGCCATACTGTGAGTAGAAGTCATAAAGGAAATTGCAACCTGAACATTCACTGCTGTGTTTGCATCTGAGGATTGAAGTACAGGGGACTGCAGAGCTGAAGTGGTGGATCTGAACTGAGACACATTACCCTTGCAGCAGCAGAAGCCTTGGAGCCTTGCAGCAGAAGAAGCAAGAAGCTTGTTTACATCTGTCAGGAAGAACAAAGTTATATTCTGCTCTTCCATGCACCATTCTGACTGCCGAAGTCAGTGACCTTTGACTTGTGTGTCAGGGAAAAAAATTCACAGTGTAGGAGTTTGCAGCTGGCACAATGAACAGAGCGAGATATCAGCCACTTCTGCAGAGCACCTGGATCCCTTGATGAAGTGAACTTACAGCACCTGGATAGAACTGAAAGAGTAAGGGGAGAAAGAAAGCATTTGGTCACATTTCCAGAGCAAGGACACTACATATTTGAAAGTAGAAGCTCTGAGAGGGACACATGCTACAGTTTCAAAGAAACACCTGCTCGTGCAAGGAGCACCATCGGTGCAGGGACCTGAGTGCTGAGGGACATGCAAACAGCAGCTCCTGCACTGCAAGGGCAGGGCCCAGGAGGAGATAAAGTAGGCAATGGAAGGGTTTCATTCCTTCTCCCCTCTTTGTCTGCTTTGCAATGGCTGTTGCGAAAGCAGAAAGGTTTTAAAAATGTCTGGAAGAACCATTTGCAACGTGTCCAACCTGCTCTAGAAGGAGAATATGAAGAAGGCTCATCCTATCAAACTTCAGAAGAAGAAATCTTGAAGTATGACTTAACTTCAGCACAGGCAGAGGCATCTAGTCTGATGTTAGAAGACTCTTTGTCTTTTATCTACCAAATGCATATATATTCTAGAACAAAAAGCCCCTGTGTGTCCCTTGCCCATGGAATTTATAAAGATTTATAAATTAAATTTAGAATTGCAGGATATTATACAATATATAATACTAAATGCTGTTGTCAGAGGGAAAAGTGCCTGTGGACTGTTTGTGACTGCAGAATCTGAGATGAATACCTAGAATGTTCCTCTCCTGGAAACACTGTTAATTGTTTTTTCACATGATGAAATTGGTTTGAAGCAATTTCGCTGTCCCTTGAAGTCTTGTGAAAACAGAAAACAGAATATATTAGTATAGGAAAAGATGATGCTCACAGTTGTCTAAGAACTAAAAAGCCATGTGTATTCTTTAAAGTCTGTGGGATGAGGCTGCTTTCTTCACTGCAGTGTTAACACATGCACCTTGGAGACTCTCATCTCAGCCAGCATCTGAGCATGCTCTTGCATTTCATGAGATGGCTCAGGAGCAGAAGCACCAGCTTATATTCAGCAACATGTAGCTCCAAAATCAATGTCAGCATTTTCATTGCTAACAAATTAAATATTTTCACAGCTATTATTTGGACTAAAACTTGATAAACAGCATTGGAGAGCTCCAATCAAGCTAAATTTTCCAACCTGTGAACTTTCTTCTTTGACTGGGACTGGTGAGAGAAAAGAAAAATGTAGCTTGTGCATGTTTTCATCCCTGCTCTCTTTGACATGGCTCTTGAATGGATGAATACCACCAGAGAAAAACTGTCTTGGTGAGAACTTTGTATGGAATGATCCAATTCAAAAAGTGAGATTTGCAGGCCACAGTGAAGGAATTCTTCATGTTTCCAAATTTCAGTTCAGTGAAAGTTTGGGAATTAGTTGGGTCAGTGACTTTTCCACACTTCAGAGTGATAGCAGGAATACATATACATGCTGTGTACAAAGGCATGCCCTGAAAAAAATGAATTTGAGCTGATATATTGGAAAGGTGTGACACTGATATAAATGGGAAGTCAAAGACTTTCATCTTCAGAGCTGGTATGCCAAAGGTGCTGGCAGCCCAAGCTTCTCCACAGAGTGGAGGACTCATTGGCCAAGTTCTGTTTTAGCATTTATCTCTGTGAGGAGAGAAGAGATGACTTGGTACCCACAGGATCATCCCAGCTCTCTTCATGACTGAAGCTTTTCCATTATCATGTATTAGATTTTCCCATAGCAAATAAAGTATGGAATATTTATATTCCAATGTAAATGGGAATAAAGTTTTGAAATTGTAGTGGAGACAATACATGAATTTTAACTATGTCATAAACCATACTTTAGATGGCTATAATAAAAAAAAATGCTTGAGACCCAGATGAGCTGAAGATTTTGTCTTTTTGAAAAAAATCCCAAGTAACCCAAGCCTGCTCACTCTTCACTTCTAAAAAAGTCTGTACAAACAGACTAGGCATTGACTTTACATTGACTGATCTGTGTTCAGGCCACAGGAGCACGTAGAGAGAGCCAGGAGTTCGCTGGCAAGCCAGACCACAGCATTTCCTATGGCAGCTTGTGGAAGGGGATCCTTGTCTGAAAATTCCCACTCATGTCCCATTGACTTTATGGATAGTCCTCAGGATCTTGTCTGAGCACATCTGAATGTTTGTACAGCACCTGACGCAAACAGGCTGCCGTCCCACTTCATTTATCAAATGATAAATAACTCGATAATACTATAATTGAAGTCACTCATACAGGCAGTAATCACCTCGTGATTCAGTACAGCACAGACTTGTGAGGTGGAAGACTGCACTAAGCCTATGCAGAGATTTCTATCTTGCCCATCAGTTTCTGCACGCTAAATATATTCTGACTCCACGAATGCTGAAGTTTTAAGGTGAGATTTTCTCTGCTTGGGCTAAACCCAAAGTGATTAATTTTTGTAATGCCAGAACAAAACCATTCAGCCACTTTTGAGTTATGTGACACTGAAAGACAAGGTATTGATAATGTTGCTATTAACTGCTGAATCGAGACTCACTGACAGCACATATCATAATATTTTTTTATTTATTGAGCAAGGAACAGCAATACAGGGGGAGGTGGAAGACAGGAAACTTCAGAGAGTTTATGCCCTCCAGTGAGCAACACCTGATCCAGAAATCAGGCTCTGGCAATGTGCAGTGCAGGGAAAGTATGCTTGAATTAATGCCCAAGACCTGGCTGATACATACCTCATAGCTAATCTGGTTACGCGGGGTTTATTTCACAGTCGGAAGTTCTTGCGCTGGAAGAGAGTCCTGCTGGGGTTTCCTGAGCACACGGCAGAATTAATGAATGAACGAAAGCAGCTTGCCAGCCCAGATTTAAATTGCTTACTAGATCAAAATCTGTTCATTTTCTCTGTCCTTATTTCCAGCCTCTCTGTCTTTTATTTATTAATTTATTTGAGAAAAGAGATAAAGAGCACGGAATGTGCCCGCGGACGTCATCAAGGCAGCAAAGGCAGATAAAGGGCTGTTTTTCACGCTGGCCTGAACCCTGGCACCAGGCTTTGAGCCACGGTCCTGGTCTGGGAGGCCCCTGGCAGAGGGTTGGTGGCTGGGGGTGTGAGGAGCTGTGGCTGCACAGCCCTTACAACCCGGCTGCCCTGAGCCTCTCCCTGCGCCACCAGCAACCCTTTTCTACAGCCCCTGGCAAGAGGACGGCATTTAAGAGCGAAGCCCTGCTTTGAAAAAGCGAGAAGTAAATCCGGGCTGCTTCGCAGGAAGGGTCACGTTGTTTCTGTCTTTCAGATCCATGCTGCCTTCTGTATTAGGCAGTTGTCAGGCTTTAATGGGCGCTTGCAAACGGGATATCTGGAATACTTTGATTTATTTGGCCACTGGGCAGACCTCCAGCCTGCCGCCTTGACTGCGCTGGTTCGTATTTTAACAGGAGTTTTAAGAAGGCTTAGTTAGGGGTATTTAAGGTAGTCCCTGAGTTTGCATGCAGTCTTTCTCAGCTCCGACCGAGAACACAGCACCAAGGAGAGGCGGCGGCAGGATTTTAAGAAGCAGAGCGATCCTATAAACGTGTCACTGTCAGTGCCCTCCCAAAGCCCCTTTGAGAGGAGCTAGCTCCTCTCGCACCGTCACGGCTCCTTCCCGTATCCCGATGTCCGGACTCCTTAACTCCGTGTCCGACCGCGCTGCGCGAGGCCGGGATGCAGGCAGCGCTCGGCGGCAGGAGCAGGGCATCGGGAAAAGGACTGCTCGCCCCCATCGCGCTCCCCAGCCCCTGCTTCGCGAGGCCAGGCATCTCCCTCCGAGCCCCGGCACTGGGATGTGCTGCAGGGAGGCGGCGTTTGGCTGCTCCGAGCGCCAGGCAGCCTGAGACGCCTCCCCGGACTCCGGGGCTGCACTCTCCGGAGCGAAGGGGAAAGGAGACAAATGTCGCTCATTCAAGGTGAAGGGCAGTGCTGGCATGATGGAAGAGCAGCCTGTGCTCTCTGCCAAAGACTGGAGACCTTCCTGAAGATTCACTGTTCTTCAGTTTTTTTAATGCTCTTATTTTAGAGCTTATGGAAAGAAGAGGCTGATAATCAAGGGAGAGATTCTGCCAATATATCCAGGTATCCTGTGCTGCACTGCCCCTGCTCTTCCTCACTTTCCTCTCCCTGTGCTGCTAACACAGGCTGAGCAGGGATGGATAGCTCTGCTGCCTGGTGCAGTGCAGGCGTGCAGGCAGCTGCTACTGCAATATTGACCAGGTTTGCTTTCTTCAGCTACAGACTGCACCGTGAATTACCTCCAGGTCTCTGGAGATGCAAACCCAGTGTGCAAAGCACTCTGCTGCTGCTGGCTTAACCCTGCCCGGCTGGACCCCACCCCCTGAGGAGGATGGGGCAGGGTTAGCACCAGGGTGCATCCTTCCTCCACACCATCCCAAAAGGAGCCGAAGAACTTCAGAAATGAAGATCTGCTTTGAAGGTGTCACAATGGCCACCCCACTTCGCTGTGAGGCAGTTTGGTAACAGAAAACCAAACTGGGGACCAGAACCAAGCTTCCCAACCACAGCCTGGAAGCAGCTAAAGCAAGGAGGAAGATTTTAAAATGCCCCTCAGAGCCCAGCACATCAGTTGTTCAGTCAAGTCTCAGGTTTTGTCAAGTCTCCTCTGCTGGGGTGAGGCCCTGCAGAGCCGCCAAGCTGCAAGCAGCTGTTATCCTTCCTCTCCTGCTTCTCCCCATGGGGCAAGTGGAGGACAGCACCCCGTGAAGAAGGGAAGGTCATGGCCTCATGGTAAGCTGGAGCTGCTGTGCTCGGTGTGCCCACACCCACACACCTCTCCAACAGCAACCAGCTGCCCCGAGAGGAGAAAGTGTGATCTTGGCACATTGCATGGATCCATGCAGAAGGATGGGAACACGAGGATAAATATCAAGGCTTGAGAATATATCAAGGTTGAGAAAAGGCTTGCCTGGGCGACGAAACGTTCGTGAAGCGGCACACTGATGAAGGAGGAAGGACGCAAAAGGCAGCCCATCATAACTTCACCAGCCTGCACTACCAAGCATCCCTTGAAATGCTAATTAAAACGAGCAGAGGGAGAGGAGCTTGCTAACAGGATCACAGCCTTGCTTGGATTGAGTAATAAATGTGTAGTAGGCATCCGTGTTTTCCTCTACATGTGTCTTCCAAGCTGAGCTGACTGTGTATGTTGCAGTTTTGTGAAACCCACACAGAGTAGGATGAAAACACAGACTAGATAGAGAGGCAAGGTCTAGGCATGAAGCTGGAAGAGAAAAAGCCACGACAGTCTTTCGCAAATAAATAAATAAAAGCCCGAAATGAGGGCTAATTAACTTGCAATAAACCGACTTAACCACTTAGGGGCAGCGTTAACACAGAGTTAACATGCAAAACAAACCTGTATTTTCTCACCTGGTTAATTTAATATGCGCCGTGAATATTCATAGTGTATGAAATCCTGATACATCAACACACCAAACGATGCAGTCTGTCAAAACCGGGAACGCGTGGCAAGAGGAGTAACTCAGTCGCGGCTCACACGGCGCTGACTTTGATCAGCTACTGTTTCTAAACACATTCATAGAGGAGGTAGGACTCTGCTGCTTCCCCTCTGCCAGGGTCACAGAGTGTGCTCTATACAAAGATTAAAACCTAAAAAAAACGAGATAGAAAAGAGCTTCACTTAAAATAAACATAAAGAAAATGAAACAGAAAAAAGGTGTCTTTGAGAAAAGCTACTCTTGCATGCAGGAGCTGAGCCCCCCATTTTATCTCTGTGCCCACATTCGAAGTCACTTTGCTCTCAGACAATATGTTTCTTTCTCTTCATTGCATGCAAAAAAGTCCCAGATCCTTGGATTCCTTTGAAACATTTCCTTGCATAAAAAGGAACCCAGACCCCTTTCAGGTATGTTTACACTCCCTGATCAGAACACGTAAATAAAGAGAAGGTAATTTTTTTTTTCTTTTTTTAGTGTGACTTGACTAACTTGAGTTAGCTCCTGCAGAAAAAAAACCACCACAGTAACCTGCATTTATTTATTTATTTATTTATTTATTTATTTATTTATTTATGTTTAAAGGGGGCTAGCAGCTTGAATTCAAACTGAGGTAAACCTCATCTTACCTCACTGTCCTTTTAACCTGAGGTATTAAAAGGACGAATTTACCCCTCCTGCTCCTGCCCTCCCTCCTTTCCCCTTCCCCCTTCCCCCTTCCCTTTATGCACCAGCATGTTTTCCAGCCCAGCCGTGGCTCGCCAGTGTCCCAGCATCACCTTTACAGCCACCAGGTGCTCCGGCCGCTCTGGCTGGGCTTGCACCGCGTTCCTGGTGGCAGCTGCCGGAGCAGCCAGAGCTGTTCCCCCCGGCAGTGAATGCCAGGTCCGTGCACCAGCAGAGCACTCAGCAGCAAGAACAGCTCCCGATCAGGTGCAGGCGTGTGCTCGCATTTCTGCTGAATTAGCCAGAGTGCACGACAGGGAACACATGCCAGCTTTATGCTCTGTGCTGGCCGGGGGAGGACAGACGATACCTGATCTGGCATCAAGTGAGCTCGGTGTGGAGAGGAGATATTGAACATGGCATAAAGTTAAAGCAGGATGGGTAAACAATATCCGATCTGGCAGAAGAAGCTGCTGGTACAAAGTTGGCCTGTCAGAACCATTAAAATAAATTCAAAGTAGTGGAGTGAGTGCCACATGGCCAAAGTGTTTTTGCTGCAGTGTCAGGGGGCCCAGAGCCAGATTCCTTGTGCTGTCAAACTCTGCACTTGGGAAAGGGGTGGGAAATGTGTGCCCACCCTTGCTGGCCTGCCTATCTGAGGAACAACACTGGGGTGGATGAGAAGGCAAAGGACCAGGGAGGATCCCTCAGCCCTGAAGGATGCAGGAACAGACCTTGTTCAGCGTTTCCCAGGTCCCGGCTGCTGTTTGACTGTGGACCCTGGTGTGACAAAGGGCTTCCCCTAGTGCAGGAGGTGGTGCTGGGAGTGTTGTGCTGGGAGGCTGAGATGGAGGAGGAGAAATATATGCAGCACTGCTGCCAGCACTGCCTCTGCAGGGGAGGGGGGATCAGGCTCCAAAGCCATCACCCTGCCAAAAACATCAAACTGACTGAAATAAAGTCCCACAAGGAGAGGAAGCAAGCGAGCTGTCAGAAGTGAGAGAAACAACAAGCCCACTGTACAGGATCATCCACAGGCCATTCATCTCCACTGAAGTGATATTTCTCCTTTCACCTGTCTAAAGTGGGTGAAAAAAGTCAGTGTTTAGGCACTTGCTTCCTTTGCTTATAAAATTTGAGTGTTGGCCCTGTCTTTTCTTCCAGGATGGCCAGTGCCGCCCTGGGAGATCCAGTCCCATGGCTCCTAGGAAATGCAAGGACAATGACGGGGCTGAGTCGTCATGCATTATGCTGAATATTTACCCCTCATGCATGCTATTTTATTTTAAATCTAGCGTGTAATATGCTTTGCATCTAGCGTGTTGCTCTTGTGTGTTTTTCCCTTGCCCTGCCTGTCTCTTGCTGGCAGCTGCCATCGTGAAACAAAAGGCAGCTGCCAGTTTGAGTGAACATCTCTCTCTCTTGCTCACTCTTTTGCCTCTTTCTCTTGGAGCTGATGCAAAACCACTTCACAGACTGGGTGGCAGGCACTGATGCAAGGGGGGTTTGCTGCCCTTGGGATGCTTGAGCATGCAGTGCCTCTGAGACTCGCTGCCAGAGCTCAAAGCCCTGTTCAAGCTCTTGAACCTGGCTCAGCAGTAGCCAAGAGACGAGCAGCTGTAGCTCTGCCAGCACACCAGCTCAAGCTATCTCCGTTGCAGGAATTGCCCATTTCACAAGATTTGATTATGCCGCTTTTGGCAAAGGTAATGGTTTATTAAATACCACTTTGGTCTTCTGCTCCAAGATGTGTAATCAAACACAGGGGTCTTCTTCTATTCCTATATCCTCTGAAAAAAGCTTGACAGAAGAAAGACTGAACTGAAACAGCACTGGGAAGAAGAAATTTTCCTGTGTCAAATTAAAGTGACATGGGGAAAAAGTGGGATGATTTTCCAGGACCTAGACCCTCAGGCCAGCTGTGGGCCTTGGATGCTGCAGTCCTTTGGCCAGTGGTTCTGTGCAGAGTGAAAAGCTGCTGCATGTGTGAGAGTGCCTCCAAAACTCACCCAGGACACTTATGCCTTGGCTCCTCTTATGACTCTGTAACTCCATGTTCTAGGAGGCTCTGGAGACCATCAGAAGGGCCAGCTCAGCTGTTTTTTCCAGAGCTGGGAAGTATGGAAGAGATGTTTTTGCTTTCCTTAGGGAGCCTTTACCCTGAGCTATAATGAGAACTTGCTTTGGGAAAACAAGTTGAACTCTTGACTGCTGTAAATAGCCATGGGCTGGGTCATGCCTCTGAGAAGGGAGTGTGTCCTGCTGGGAGAGGGGCAGGAATTAACTGAAGTTTGCTGGAGCTGCGGTCACTGGCATGTCCTCTGCATTTCCTTATCTCTCTGGGCCATGGTGAGGGGACTGGGGAACAGGGTGAGGCACAACAGGCAGGGAGGTTATAAGAAATCAAGCAGGACTCTGAACAATAGCGTAAAATGGAAAAGCCAAGTAAATGAAAGCCTCAGTTCCAATCAGGAAAGTTAGGAAATGAGATGTGAAACACCCTCCTGGGAGTCTGGTGTGTGCTGAAGAAGCATACTGAAATAAATTCTCATGCAAGCTGTATCACTCTGATTGTCAGAGAAACTGAGCCCTCGCTCCTTTCCTTTGTGACAATTTTCTTTCAGACTTTTCTTTCTTTCCTGTTTTTTTTTTTTTTTTGGTTGTTGCATGGCTTTATTTTTCTTTTCTTTTTTTTTTTTATTTAATAATAGGAATGAGTATTCTCATGTCAGTCATTGTAAGCTCTTTTGGGGAAATTACGGCAATATGGACTTGTTCATAGGGGCAGTTTGGAAAGATACTGGTTTGTCTGATTTTGACATTGTTTTCCTGACATTTCCTGAGAAAAGTCAGGAAAAGAAGCTGCAGAGGACAGGTCTGTAGTCCCTGAGGAGCTGTCAGGGCAGGTGAGAAACCACAAGTGCAGGTGAGAAGGTTGTGCTTTTTGTAAGTGAAGAGCAAGCTATACTTCCCAAATGAAGATGATTTCCTCCAGATTAAGCAGGATTGCAAATAAACAAAGAATAAAAGTTTATGTCCATGAGCAAAAGAGGGCATCTGGCACTGGTTTGTGTGCTGACTTGCCTCTCAGACAGGCAGGTAGGCACTCCAGGAAAACAGGAAACACTTCCACCTGAGCCATTGTAATTCCCCTCACCAGAGCTCCTGGATGAGTCCGAAGGTTTTCTCTGCTTCCAAAACTACGCAGAAAGTAGAGTTTATGGAAATATTTCCAGTCTGATTTATATGAGACACCCGCTAGTAAGTGGGTTGTGAAGAAGCAGCAGCATAAATGAACAGCTGGATGCCTTCAGGCTGCACAGTGGCCCCGTGATCTTGTGCTCTGATATGCCACAGTTGTGCTGCGAGGCCGCCAGTCCTACTGCCAGGAGCTCTGGGGCTGTGACAGGACAGGGGCTGTGGCTGCCCCAATCCACTCATCAGTTGTACCACAGGTGAAACACGCTCCTGCTCTGAAAACTGTGTTTTTATTTTAACTCCTGCAACACTGATGAGATAACACAGCTGTGACAAAGAGTGATTGAGAGAAATACTTTCCCTTTGCCACCATCTGCATTGGCAAGCCAGGACTGACAGCTGGGCCAAATCCTACTCCTGAATGTCAATCTTTTGCCATTGCTTTGGCTTCTCCTCTCTGCCAGCTAAGGGGATTCTCCTGATTTCCCTTTGGGGAGTCCTGTTTAGCAGCAATCCTGAGTGTTCTCTACATTTCCCCCATGCTTCAGGGACAGGATTCTGCTGAGGGCTTCAGACCCCCTTCCCTGTGCAGTTTCCTTCTCCAGCTCAAACTACACAGCTGAAGTGGCCTGCCCCTTTGCTTATGTGATAATAACCCTTACAAAAGGATTCTAAAGCATCTCCATACAAGACAGAAAAAAGGAACTCCTCTTTCTTTCCTAAATTTTCCACCCAGATTTTCTGTAAGCCTGCCTTGGTCTATCTTGTCTCCAGTCTCTGTTGAACCAATCCCTCCCTGTTGATGACTGGGGAGTTCCCTCACTCACAAGGCAGAATCAGGGAGGAAACATGTTGTGCTCTGCTCTGGGGCTCTGTCTGGGAGAGCTCTTGCACCTCTGCCTCACCATCACTCTGGTTTCCCTTACAAGACCCTCTGTCCCAGGTTCTCTGCAAGAGGACCTCCCTGGCCCCTTCTTTCTTCATGTTCCCTCTGCAGGTCCTAACCTGCTGCCTACTTTGTCCTCCTGGTGCACACTCTGTCACCTTGGGCACGCAGGCACTGGTAAAGAGCAGCCACAGGTCCCTGAACAAGGCTGGTTCATTCTGTGACCATCGTCTCAGGGCTGATCTCAGGGATCAGGAGGATACCTGCAGGATAATCTTACATAGGGTGGGAGAGTTGTGGCTGTGGCGAATTGGGGTGGACACAGATCCTGGAATAATTCACCTTGCCTGGAAGTCTGCACATCCTGGTGAGAGACACTGCTGAAAAACCGAGAATCAAGGCCACCTGCCTCCTTCTCCTTCTGACATTCCTTGCTCAGTGAGAAAGTAGCGTGTGTATGACTGGCTGCCCCTGCAAAAAGGAAAGAAAATCACTCACTGCACTCAGATGGAGAGTCAGGAGAGACAATGAGGATGAATTGGACTTCCAACTCCTAAAACAATTCCATAGTCCTTCCCTCACCAGGACATCAACCAAGAAAATATATTTCTTCTTCTACAGCCCTTTACTTGCCACTTCCTCAGCTGCAGCTAAGGTGTACCTGGCAACACAGCAGCAGCCTTTGCTGGAGCCCATCCTGGGGGATGTTTTCCAGTGGTAATTTGCCAAGCAAGGACATGAGGTTTCGCTGCAGAGCCTCACATCACCCTCCTGCCCCCACTCATGTTCACAGGCTACTGGGATGATGCAGGTCCTTTGGGACCTGCTCTTTGCTATGCCCTGAGCCCTGAGGGATCAGCAGATCATTGCTGCTCGCATTCTGAGATGCCCTCTGCCACCCAGACCCAAAGAGCCAATTTACAGGGACTCAGCCTGGGGCTCAATATGAAGTTTTGAGGCCAGACCCTCCCTACCAGCAAAATTAACTCTCCTACCTTACCCTTTTGTGTTTTCAGCTTTTTACTAAAGCAAGTTGGGGGCAGACCTTAAATTCACTTTTGATCTCAGGGAGGAGGATTGGAGATCATTACAAGCTATGAATACCTCAAAACATTGGAGAAGACAAAAGAAAATGCCATTTATCTCAATTCAAATCCAGATTGTCTGCATTCACAGTGGGACTGACAGCAGCCAGCCATGCAATCTGGGCAATCCCAAGCCCTCCCTCCCCACAGTAATGTCCCTTCCAGAAACTGGGGTGGATAACAACCAGTTGTGGATAAGAGCCTGGGTTGTGCAGCTGAGTAAAGCCCAGGTACACAATGAGGTGTAAACACCTTGCTTGAAAGCCAACAAGAGCAGACACAGTGCAGGGCACAGGGGAGCCCTGAGTTGTGGGGGTCTGGATCACACAACGAGGGCAGGTTCACTTCTGAAAGGTCCCAGCAATGGGCACCTTTCCTGGGGGGTGCAGAGTTTACAGTTCTGACAGGCTGCCACTCAGAAAGGCTCTGCAGTGGGCTGTGAGGACACAGAGCTGAAGCAGGGTAACAGTGAAGAAACCAAGTCTCAGCCATCTGTAAATCTCATCAAACCATGGAAATCCCCTCTTTTTCTCTGGTAAAAGGCTCTCTTGTGTGGGGAAGGGGAAGGCTGAGCTGTTGATCTCAGTGTTGAGGCATGCCTTTTAAGATTCCCTACAACGTCCCATTTCTCTCATCTCTGCCCCAAGATCTGGCTGCCCCCTGGAAATGCGCTGGGCAAGGTTGAATTTCGAGAGCTGCCTCGTGGCTCTCACTTGCATGTCATCCCTCAAAAAGAAAGCAGGAGCTGGGGCGATGTCGAGCGCTAGGATGCAAACAGCCTGTGCATGCCTGGTGGTTAATGGGCGCTCAAACTTGCTCTCCCTGAGCTGGGCTCCTGCTTTGGCCAAGCCCGGAGCCCTGCCTGGCACGGCCTGACCTCTCCGCAATTCCAGCCTCGATACTCGGCATCAGACCTGTGGATTTTTCTTTAAAAAGATGGGTGGGGCGGGNAGCTGGGGCCCAGGGAAGCGAGAGGTGCCTGACAGAGGGCTGACTCAGCGGGAGACGGCGGTTTGCGTAACCTCCAGCAATCCATTATTACAAAGGGGCTTTCAGGAACTCCTCCGTGCCAGGCACAGCGAGGGTTATTGATTGAGGAGACGGTGCAAATGCACAGAGAGGCTCCATCCATTAGGGCCGCTGCTCTCCACCAATTAGAAAAAAATCATTACTCAGCAGCCATCAATGGGCTCTGCGCAGCGCTGGAGTGCATGCATTCAATCTATCTTCTCCCACCTCCCTGAAAACTTAATGACAACTATTAGAGCTCCGCTGAATGCCCGGTGTGTACAGAAGCAAAGATTCATTTGGTAATCTTAGTAATTACGACGCCATAGGAGGACACATGCTAAATTCAAACAAGGGTGTGAGGGGGAGCCGAGGGGGGAAGAGCCTGGATTCCTGTGTTGTGAAAGCCCTTGTCTTGCTCAGCCTCCCATCCCTTCCCACTCACCTGCTGCCTCCCCTCCCCTTCTCCCACAGCCTCTCGGTGGTTTTCTGGGCTCACTTTTCTGTTTTTTTTCAACCCCCTCTCCAAAAGGGAAACATCATTTTGTGAAAGTGAACTGAAGTGGGGGGACTTGGGAAACGTTTGAGACCTCCGGGTGAAGCACAAGCCTGGGAACACCGTTTGACAGCACTGCCCTGAGCGATGGAGGAGGCAAATTCCCATTTACAAAAGCCCATGGAACAGTTCTGGAGCCCCGCTGGCATAACACAGGCAGGGTGCAATTTATTTACTCTGCCACAGGCCTCTCCTTACCCCACCCCCGCCACCCAGCGTTTTCATTTACACACGTCAGGACCGAGCTGAGCGAGACCCTCGTCTCCCCCCTTGCCAATGCATGTCACTCCGAGTTATGGGGAAAGCAAAGTCCCAGGAGGGAATTTTTGGAAGAGCTCAAGGATGGATGTGACATGTCATTGAAGCTGAAAGGAGCAGTTACTTACAAGCGGTGGAGCTTTTCACGGGCCTGCTCTTCTCCAATCCGGGAAGAGGTAAGTCATCATTATCTGAGGGGCGCTGACGGTGCTCATCAGCAGCCAGAGCCTGGTGACTGCCGTCAGTCACGCCGGCATTCAACACCTCCCCTCCCAGCAGAGCAGCATCTACCACACCACTGGCCACCGTGCAGAGCCAGATTTCACCAGGGTAAGGGACAGCTAAAAGAACAACATCCCTGTTTCCTTTTTAGTACCTGCTGCAGGAGTTGATCCTGCCAGGGCCAGCTTGCACAGCACCAGCCAGTCCCAAGGAGAGGGTCAGCAGTGAATGAGAAGATATGCTCCCAGTGCCTGCCTCACTTCAAGCCTGCAAGCTGATCTTGCAGGGCGTGAAGGAGCTGGGTCACCACATCTCTGTAGCCACCCTTGACTTGTCTGGGCTCAAGACATTAGCCCTGAGCACCACAGCTATGAGAAGTTTTGATAGCAATGAAGACTGCTTAATTTTCAGCTGGGCTTAAAACCATGAAAACGGCACAAATCTTCTTTGAACTTTGCTTGTGCTCCTTGACCTTCTTCACATGGACACATTATAGGAAGAATGCAGAAGTTCCTACAACACCCAGCAGATGGAAAAATATGTCAAAGGTAAAATGGCACAAAATCAGAAAAAAGGAAAGTAAATCCCAAAGACTCTACTCAATTTTTATTTTGGTTTTACTCAGGGGAGGTATTTTTAAGTTCAGCAAGATTTATCAAGCACAGAATGAAGGCCTCAGACCTCAGTGGGTTGTTAAGGAAAATGTAACCTCCAAACTTTCTCAGAAATAAAAATAGAAGGTATTAAAGTATTTGGTGGAGAGAATAATCTTTCTTCTCTGTCTATGAAGTCTGAGAAGGGCACTGAAGGAAAGGTTACTCCTCTGCCATGCTACACAACTTAGGACAGGCACAAAGAGCCCTTTTGTTGCTGAAGGCCAAACACGCCTTCAAAAACCTTGGGTAAGTAATGTATTAACAGCCTCCTTAATGTTATCCAGCAACAATGGAGAAAACACACAAGTGGCTACAAGCCACCTGCAAAATGATATTGCAGCCTATGTCTGCCCCTCATGTACCCTCTCACAGAGGGCTGTGGATCACATGGCAGGATGTACCCTTGTAAAGTCAGCAGACTTTACAACTGACTCTGCCCTGATGAACCTCTTACATCCGCAACTAAGTGCCTTTTAATATTAAAGTTTATTAAATATAGAATGAATTCTCAGCCAAGCAAAAGGACATGTCTCGATCAAATGCAAAGATGAGATCAGCAAGTGCAAGGCACCAGGGAGGAGAAGAAATGGACTTCATCACAAAACCTCCCAATGCCTTCTCATGTTCTTTCCCTGGATGCACTGCCAAAAGGCACAGCCCATCTCCCTTCCTGCTTTTCATCTGGGGAGAGCCCCCACGGCAGGGACACTGGGAAAAGAGAGACCACAGCAACCAGATCAAAAGACAGGTGTCTCCATGATTCCTGTCCAGCCATCCCTGACCTTGGAGCATCCAGTGTGAATCAGAGCCAGGAAGGGCAATGTGTGAGAGTCCATCTGATCTCCCGCTCAGAGGGAAGGTGCTGGCAGCCACCACGCAGGCTGTGGATCCGGCCATCTGCCGCAGACACGGGGGAGCAGAGGGGAGGCCCAGCTGGCAAACAGGCTGGTGGCCGCCTGGCCCCTGAAAGAGTGAGGAAGGTCCACAGGTTCAGCACAGATGGTCCCAGGAGAATTGCTCAGACACAGAGTTTTTTCTGTACCTCTGGGACATGATGGAGACCAAGCTCACAGCTAAGCCAGGCGAGGTGTTTTGCTGCTCAGGTAGAAGGTTAAGTTAGAGGTCTAAGTGTCTTGGCCCTTCTTATGATCAAAAGCCATGGAATCACTTTCCCTGCTTACCCAGGAGCAGGCAGAGCTGGGCTGATAAGTAAGAGTTTACTTATCTGCAAAGCCTTGACCACTGCCCTTTGGGACTCCTTGTGAGGACATCAGCCATGGGGAGGGCAGGAAAGGGCAGGTCCTGAATCAGTAGCACTGGACGTTTACTGGAAACTGCAGGCTCTGGAGGGTGAAGGAGGATATATCAGATCCTTTGACCAGGGGGCACTTGCTATGTTTCTCTGATATTCGTGCTCGGGGAATGGTGTAGAAGATGGCTGCAGAAATACATTTGCTGAGATATTTGCTTAAACTACAGCACCATCATCAGAAGGAAAGGCAGGAGCTCCTTTGCCAAGAGACTGTTGATAACGCCCTGGAAGAGAAAGCTCTAGGCCCATGTGCTGAGACTCCTTCTCCACATTAAGAGTGATTAAACTATTCAAGGGATAAGGACAGTACTATTTAGGATCATAGTTAAGAAACTCCAACTCAGTAATGACACAAAGCCAACGATGGAGAAGAGGCACCCACATTACAACGAATACTCAAAATAATGGCAATTTCACAAGTTTTCCATGATTAAGACTATTTTTTCTTGACTCTCTAAACAAAAAAATGGCTCCACCACACATCAGCAGACTGAAAACTCTGGTGAGATGTTCCTCAGTGTGTGCCTGGGGATAGCGGGCAATTTAATCTCCAAGGTTTTAATTCACACTAAATGACAGACACGTGTCCAGAATGTCTTCTAATGAGATGACATCTGCCCAGATTCTCTTCCTGTAATTCCACAGCTGTTCAAAGAAGCTGGAACAAGAAATCTGCCCAGGGGCTACCTGCAGATATAAGATAGTGTTTTGTAACTGTATATTGTCTTTGTTGTTTTGCAGCAGGATGCTCTGGATGATGCATTTTTGGTGTATTTATTTACATTTGGAATAAAGTCCTCTTGATGGTCCTATCCTATCCCATTTGGAAATACTTCAGTTGCTTCTACTTATGACTTCTTTTCAGAGTTCTCTTGACTTTCTTTTTAGACTAAAAAATATTTATGAATTCTTAGATATTTCTTGGTGATTAAACTGCTCCTTCTGGATCCCTGAAACATTTTTGTTGAGAAAATATTTCTGCTGTGGCAGACCAGACAAGAGCCTTGTTTTGGTGGGATCATTGCTTAGGTGTCTTCCCCTCAACCCTTTCAGTATTTACAAGCTCTGTCTCAGCTGCAATATCTTTCCCTTTCTCCTAGAAAAGCATGTCCTCTTTTCTATAATTTCCTTTTGCCACCTACAGATCGTTTCCCAATCTGTCAGCCATTTACAACTCCCTCTCATCTCATGCTTTTTCTCATCCCACTCCACTGTGCTTTTGTCAGTCATTCCTTGTCTTTCCTAGCTCTTATTCTGTTTCTGTATCTTCTGCTTCCCTCCTTCACCATCATGGCATCCCTCTTGTACCAGATGTCCCTCTGCCTCCTCCTTTCCCCTCTGCACTGTGACTATGTCCCAGAACTACCTGCCTTGCTATCCTGTGTAAGTCTTCTTGTCTTCTTATCTTCTCTTGCCCTTGTCAGAAATACCCTAGATGTCTGTTGTTCCTTTGGATCAAAAGCAAACCCACCCCAGCATCCCCCAGTCCTCTCCCTCTGTGAGCTGCCTGGGGGGAGAGCTGCAGGCTCGGGGGGAGGACACAGCCCCATCCCTCCTCAGCACAAAAAATGACCTTCCTGGCTTTGGACCCCAAGGAAAAGAGGAGGAATGAAAGCCATGATGGCTCTTTTCAGGCTTGTCACCTCTGCCTAGTTACGGTTCCTGGTGTCCCCCAGCCTGCCTTGCAGATACCAGCTATCATTTATCTCAGATCATTCGGAGGACCAGCACAAACCAGTTGCTCTCACCTCTATTTACCTTGGTGAGCTGTTGCTTCTATGTCAGCCCTGCAGGACTGCTTGCATTCCCCAGAGCTGGGTTATTTTCCTCAGATGTACTATTTTGTTTAATTAAAGCTGCTACCTGTGCCTACATCCCTTCCACCCTTTTTGGCAAAGACACTCTGAGGTACAATCTCCCTACCTTCCTCCCTACATTTGTTTTATGTCTCTTTCCTTCCACTCAAAGAGAGGAGTCTCAGACAGGACAGGCTTCAAGCCATCTTCCTGGAAGCAACAACCCTGTTCTGTCTCTCCTGCTGGTGGAGTTCCTGTCACTGGAAGAGTTCCTACCACACCGTCATAAACAGCAACAGGTCACACATCAGGTCTCTACAAAACCAGGCAGAGACTCTGCTTCCAGATGAGATATGAGCACTACCTGCTGCCAAAGCAGGAAAATGCTTCTGAAGTAGTTGACTGGAAAATATTAGTACCAAACTCATCCCAATGCTCCCACGGGGTTTGAAGTAGTGATGGTCAATACAATTAGACCATGGCAGGGTTGCAATCTGAAAATTGTGCCCTACTCAGTGCTACTAAAATTACTGGGTGTTGAGACCACAAAGTCCACAAGACTTATTTTGTGCTCTGCTTTGCGTCTCTCCTCTGCCCACTCTTTCTGCCTCTGTCTCCAGCAATAGGGAATCCTTATCTGCATGGAGACTGGCCTCTGCTGCTCCTCTTTTTCCCCACAAAATGGGGAAGCCCCTGGACAGGCAGGAGACTGAGAGGAGAGTGGGGGAGGGAGAGGATTACCCTGAGGAAGGGAGTTGCCCATGTCTGAGGGTTGGGATGTGAGGGAAAGGAGAGGCTGTACCAAGCCTCCAGTCCTGCATGCTCCACAGGTTTTGGCAGGTGATGCAGTCTCTCAGGAAGGGTTTCACTGCCCCTATAAACTGAACCAAATAAGAAGTAAGAACTAGGGAGGGATAAAAAGTGAGACTTGCCTTCACCTAGACCTTGCCAGCTTAAACCTTTGTCCCAGAGACTCAGCAAAAGCATAATACTTGATGATGCTGTGGCCCTTCTCTTGGTATCGGTGTCATGAAAGATTCAAATGGCATTGTCCACCTACAAAGCTTTTGCAGAATGAATCAGTTTTCCTATGTGCCTGACTTGACACACATTCCCTGACCACTTGGAGGTCACAAATTTAATTAAACCTCAGTGAATAGTAGCAGACCTCACAGAAATAAAGGCCTTAATCCAATCAAGCCACATTTGTACTCCCTGTACAGCATCAAGCACGACCAAAGCAGAAGGGACAGACCGTGGCGAGCTAGAAGGGCCCCAAGAAGTTCCTCTGTACGGCACCATTTATGGATGATAATGTGATTGTGACACTTGCAGACAATACCAGCAATTTCTCAAACGGGAGGTCCAAGGCTTGGTATTATCACGCTCAGCTAGTGCCAGAAACATGGGAAAGATCACAGCTAGTTCTGGGAGTAAAATGCCTTTGGCTCACAGGAGAGCTATCATTTGTCAAGTGGAGATCAACTTTAACAGCAGCTGGTACAGATCTCTCACCAAAGTCACAGTGTTTTTTGTATCGGTCACTTTCGGGGGAAACTCATCCACTCTTTTCTGTTAATAAAAACGAATAGGGAAGAGTAGAAGCAGCTTGTTGTCCTAAGAAGTGCTTTTAATCTTCCTGTGCAATAGTAATTAATTTTGCATAACGTCTTATGCTGCATTCCACCCTGGAGGAGGCAATGCTTGATGTGTGGGCCAGGTGATTCACTGGTGATCAGAGGAGCCAGCTGTAATTTTTTCTGGAGCTGACAGAAAAGTCTACTGAAATTTTGAGAGGAGGAAAATGTGACAATGTCATCATAAGTTGCTCATCTTCAACATATACACCAGTCGACATTTGCAGAATGTTGAAATTTTAGCAAGGAATGGGCAATTCCTTAGCTAAGGAATTCACGGTATTCACCCCAAGTATAGAATTCCTACTATCCCAGTATAGCAAATTTCACTAATTAGATTCAGGAAGATGCAATCTGTAAGTAGAATTGTAGGGGGTTTTGAGACATTTTCTGGATGTTGCTCACTGTCAAAATATTAGTAAATTGTGCCTTAACACTATACAGTTAAAACCAAAACTATAACAGGAGCGAGATAGGTATGCAAAGTCAGAAGCTGGTTCCTGATGCAGGTCCTGGTTAGGAGAAAAGGCATTTGAAATGGGTAGCAAGGCAGTGTTAAAGGATCTCATTGTTGGAAACCTCAGGGGAAGGTAGGGACTAAAAGCTGTGTGCTTCACAGAAGCCTTCATCCATCCTACTCAGAAACCAGACCGGAAAATGGAATGGGAATTGTTCCTACTCCTTGTTACTCAGACTGCAGTAGCAGATAGGGAGCATGCTGATCTTGCTGTTTAATGCTCTACAGAGAGTAAAAGATAGTGCTTGTCCCAAAATGTTTGTAGTGAAAAGGAATAATGGCATTGGAGGGAAAGCACAAGTTGTGCTTCAGGTTTTTTGTAGGCAGAGCTGAAATTTTGATGCATCTTTTCTTGCACTGGCAAAGGAGGGGGGAACTTAAAATTGGTTTCATTGGAATCCCTCAGCTCAAAAAATGGGGCTTTAAAAAGACGAGAGTGGGAGAGAGAGGAAACTGTAATGTTTTACAAACCATTTCACCTGTGTGCAGCCTAGGATCAGCTGCTATGTGCATGGGATAGTGCCCTGGCCAATCTTCCCCAGGAATCTGCTCAGGAGAAGTCTCCTGCCACAGGCCAGACTGAGCAGACTGCAGTCACACTCTGCTCTTGGAGCTGCTCTGGGCTCTCTGCGTATGCTCGAGTTCAGTAGGCTTTGCCCCTGTGCTCATTCTGCTGATTAAAAGTAATCTTTTTTTTTTTAAAGCCACCAGCATGTGAGCCACAAGGATTCATTCATTATTGCTCAGCTGTGCTGCGAGATGCTGTCTAGAAGTAATTAATTGGGCAATGCTTTGGAAATCTGGAGGAAGAATATTTTCAGGGGAAAAAATTAGTGCAGGAAGAGGGGGAGAGGCTTGCATTTTCCCTTTGAAGTGAGGATCTTTTGCTGAGAGGGAGGGAGGCACAACCAGAGAAACAAGCCCGCTTATAATTTTACAGCATTATTCTCCATTCAGCTGTATGTATAAACATATAACTTCAGCCTGGGTTTTTTTGGCCTCATTTTAAAAATACCCCTAGGAGCTGGACTTTGTTAATGAGAATTTGTTGTGGGAAAATCTGTTTTTCAGGAGAGGGAAGCCTGCCCCTGTTGCAAAGCCTCCCTTCTTGCCCAATGCATGCAAAGGGGCAGCCTGGGGAGGTCCACGCTACTGCACCGTGCGGGGCTTTGGGTGTCGTTTGCAGAACATCTGCTCCTTTCCAGCCAAACCTCAAAAAATCCTGCAACTTTAACAGGAACCACAAGTTCATGCAAGGAAAAAAGGGTGGAGACCCAGCAGCTGTCAGGCAGGCCTATTTATATCCAGATTGCCAGTGCTGAGTGACGTTGGTAATTCCCTAGTGAGGTCTCTTGCCCAGCACACTATCAGCTGTGCTGTTCTCTCTGGCCATGGGATTAAATGGCACTAAATCTGAATAAACTTTTTAGGCAAAACTGCCTTTAAAAGCACGAAGTCTTCTGCCTTCTGCCCTGACTTGAGCCCGGATGGCAGGTTCAGTCAACTTGACCTGAGAAGGTGGCACTCAGAGGTTGTTTGGCAGTCACCCATTTTCATAGGTGTCCTGTGGATTGGGGATCCATCAGCACTAGGAAGCTGGCAGCACTCTAAAATGAAGTGATTCTTCATCCCAACAGGATGAAGAATGAACTGGGGGCTCAGACAAAAAAGGGGGAGCCCGTGGAGAAGGAGGTATATACCAGGAACTGTCAAGGGAGCTAAAGGAAGCTTTCTTTCCAATTCTTTCCAGAGGCAGAAATTGCGTGTCAGTGTATGGGTTCAGTCCCCAGGCAAATCAGGCACCGTGGATTCAAGTGTAGAGATAGTGGCATGGAGTGCTTTGCATGCCTTTAGTAGGTTTCCAGCTTGGGATCACCCAAGCAATTGACTTTCTGTTTTGCAACAGGGAATTTTGGAAATCCAGAAAAGAAAATTGGGTGTGCCTCTTCAAAGATCACCATCTCCCATGGGTTTTTGTGACACCCACCTGTCAGAAATGGCACATATCCAAAGGAGAGAGCTGTAGAAAATTGCTGGGAGAATTATGGTAATATAAATAGTAATTAGCAAACACTCCCAGTGTCCACCAACTCGAGAGCCACCCAGGCTCTGACAGTGTTTCAGGCAAGCACCCCTGTCATCCATGGCCCTGAAAGAGGCATAAGTGGTCCCTCTGCTTGCCAGTGATTTGGCCCAAGCCAGCCTTTCCCACCATCAGCTCTCTGTGATGCCAGGCTCCCTGCAGCCACTGTGATGGTAACGGCTCTGGAATGCCAGGAAACCAGGCAGGACATTGGCATTTCTGAGTTCGTGGGTGATCTGGAGTACTTTTGAAAAAGGAATGATTTGGCATCGAAGTAGAAAGAGGAGCTTATAAAAGAGTGGTGTTTATTTGTGCATCTGTGGCTTTAAAGGAGCATTGCGTTCCGGGTCGAAAGGGCTTGGCTGGGGCTGCGAGTTCAGCTTTGTTTTCAGCCTGTTCTGCGGGTTGCATTTAATTGCGCTGTTGCACGATGTTTTCATGCTATTTTAAGAAAGCGTGTGTACTCATCAAAATTATCAGGGAAACGCAGATTCCCAGAAGTACCCCTCGTCGCAGAGGAGCGGACAAGCCTCCTCAAATATCCCGAGCGGGTAGGCTGATCCGCCTCCCCCTCCCTCCAGCTCTGCCCTCCTTGTGCCCCCCATCAATAATCTGCCTGCTTTCGCCAGCGGTGATGCTTATCAGAAAGGGCAGCTCAGTGAACTGGCAGGGACGTGATTCCAAGGTCATCCGGGGATCCCCAGCCACGGGCCAGCCCACCCTGAGCCTCCCGGCCAGCCCAGGGGCACAGGGCTGGGAATCAGCCCCACCGCCGCCCGGGGAGGGAGAAGAATAGGGTAAAGAGAGGGCAGAAGGAGAGAGAGAGAGCACAAAAGAGCTCGAGGCAGTCAAATAGCGCTTGGGATGGTTGTTGTGTTGGGGCCTAGGCCCTTTTGGATGCTGTTGCTGACACTTTTAAACGAGCTGACGGCCCCGGTTCTAGAGGATTATGTTCAGCAGCGACTCACTGTCCCTGGCAGTAGGCACAAACAAATAGCTTATTACACTGGGGCCAATGTTATCGAAATGGCTTTAAAAAAGCAGTCAGCTTTAGTCTCCCTCTGCTCATTAGAAACTGAGGTTAATCACTTGCTGTGAAAAGGCTCACCACCAACTTGCTCACTACTCCAGCCCTTCTTTTCTGCCCTTCTCACAAGTAAATCCTTTATTCAGCTGGTCCGTCCCCCCACCATCAAGTAATTCCTCATGCCTGCCACCCACTCTGCCTGGATTAACCTCAGGTGGTCACTACATTGCACGGTTCTTGAAAAGCGCTGCCTCTGAGCAACCTCTTTTTACTTTTTATTCCTAAGCCTGGGTTTTAAAATCCCTCTGTGTATCTTGAACCTGCAAGACTCTTTCCCCGAAGGCTCTGCTAGCAGTTTAATAGCCTCTTGTTTCTCTTAAGTCCCCGCTTTACCAAGCTGGATATGTGAAGAGCACTGATGGGAGGCAATGACTTCTGGCTTCCCAGCTGTGCCAGGCACCTTCTCCACTGGCTGCGGGCTCTGACAGCATGGGCAGCCCTTGCTGCTTTCTCAAAACCCCGTTCTTGGTGCTACCTGCCTGAGTTTATGTGCCACCTGAGCCCAGATGTGCCTTGCACCTGCTGCTGGCCACTCCACAGCCACAGCCACAGCCACAGCCACAGCCACAGCCACAGCCTTGTCCTGATGCAGTAATGGAGGTCTCTGTGGACAGGAGAGTAGGTCTTTCTTTCCAAACTCTTAATTGAGTGGCTGCTGTGGCCACAGTTCCCAGTATGGAAATCTTTTGCAGGCTTACAAATGCTTTATGCTTTTGCTGTTTAGTCCTTGGTGTCTAACTCTCGGTCTGCTGGAGGAAGCAATGGCTATGAGTTTGGGGTGAGACAGCTAGCTGTGAGGAAGGCAGGAGAGCTCAGCATGTACTGTGACTGGAAAAGCAGCCTAGGATTTTCAAGGGAGGCAGAGGCAAGGGAGACTGTCTTGTATTGGAACTGCCTGATGTCAAGTGATGGTACTGGCCTCCAGTGTGGGGACATTCTGGTCACCTCTCTGGTCAATCTGATTTGTTTACTAAAAGCACCAAGACAACAGCTAAAATATAAAGAAAGCAATGCTCTGGGCCCAAGGTGCTGCTAATGTAACCACAGAGGTTCTAAGCTCTGCCCAAAACAGAAAGACTTTCCTTCTGCAAGGTGCTGTATGTGACTTTGCAGGGAGTCACTGCCCCCAGACAGTGTTTGGTGGAAGGGGCGGGGTGGGCTTTTATACCTCACAGGGTATCCACAAATGCAGGGAAGCCTCTGACTGGATTTCCAGGAAACCCTGGGGTCTCGCTCTCAGTGATTAAAGAAAACTAGATCAGTGGGAAACATTAGAAATGCCTTTAAAGAGAGAAACCAGTGAGACTCTCACATATACTGCAGAGGGAATAATGTTTCGGGGGAGTGTGGGAACTCTGTTTTGTGTTGCAAAGTCTCAGCTATTGGGACATGATCTTTATCTGTTTCACTGTGAGCCTGTGTGCAATGGAACTGCCTGCAAAGTCTTGGCTGCAAATGGAAGTGTGACTTTCACTGAATCCCAGTGACAACTAGGCAAGGAGGATGGTCCATTTCCCTTCCAGCCACCTTCTGGCTTGGTTATGGTGCGTGCTGCTGCTTACCTACAAGATAATTAGCAGAGCTGCCAGCAAAATGTACCTGCTCTGTTGCCTGTGCCTCTGGTTTGAGATGGTTTCCTGAATTTGTAGAGCCCCTCTGATGTCGTCTGCTGAAACTTCAGATCGCATTCAGCCTTTGGCTCGGCTCCCTTTCAGGCAAGGCACAAACCCATGGCACTTGGGAAGAGCCCCAGGGAGGGAGGCATAAGTGTGATCCAGTGGCACCATCCTTGGGCCACCATCCCGACTGGTCCCCAGCCCTTCAGATGCCACTTGAAGCAGCAGAGAGAGCCACCCACCCTGTGCCTGCCAGGGGCATGCTGCTGCAGCTGGGCTGTAAGGGCAGCCCTGGGGCTTCAGGACGGGGACAGGCAATTTCCTGCCCTGTGATGCCTTAAATGACTACCTAGAAACAGAGACTAGATAAGAATAAAGGAAAAAGGTGGTATTTATTTGAAAGGCCTTCATATGTACACTTTTGGGCTCCAGAGGGTCCTGCCTCAGTGGATCTCAAAATGGACAATGACGGCTCACGAGTTCTTCACACTTTTATATCAGCATAAATTCAACAGCCAGAACTTAAGCAATGATGGAATTTCTCCCAGCTTGCCTTCCTTCTCCCCAAGATGATGGTTTACAGTTCTTGTTGTGGGTGTCCTTGGAGAGCAAGTTAGAGAGGTTTTGTTATGTCTGTCTTAGCACAAGAGAACAGCACTTAACAAGCTACACGAAACTTCAGAGTTACACCAGCAGTACAGGATTTGAAAAATATAAAAGTTAAAACCTAAGGCATCACGGAGGCGTCACTCTGTGCTCGGTGGCACTCGGAGGTCCTGCTGCGGGTCATACAGAGGTGGCTCACGCCAGCCTTGAGCTGGCAGATGAGGAAATGAGAAGGAAGGGAAGAGGCAATGCCCTGGGGGGGAGAGGCTGTCGGGGGCGGTGCTGGCGGCACTGCCCGCCTTTGCTCGGCTGATGTGCGAGCAGGCACAGCACACGGAGGGAGCAGCCGAGCGACAGCTCAGCTCAGGCTTTCCCCGGTTTTCAACGGGATTATCCTGCACGGCAGCATTTTTTAGGCCGTCTCAGTCTTTCATTAAGTTCATTGCGGTGGAGCTGCTCATGGAGTTTCAGAGGGTGTGCAAAGCTCCGCTCTGACCCCCGGAGCCAGAAAAAAAAAGCACGAATCACTTTTTTTCCACAACCGTGCGGACATTTTCCCCCTCACTGAATTCACACAAAGTGAATCTCGACACCTTACTTGGGATTTTCCTTATACCTTAGACCAGGATGTCTCCTGCAGCCTCCCTGAAGCCACCGAGATACCAGCCTGGGGTTTGCTGCCATAACCAAGGACCTGTTTCGGCCGAGGGAGAAGCAGCACTCACACGGGACAGTGAGGCTCCTGTGCTCGCAGCCCGTGTGCTGCTCTGGGCCAGGCGTGCGAGGAAGGACAGGCAGCTTTAAGACCTTCCTCTGCCGCTGAGGCAGCTGGGGCTGGCCTGATGCCCGAGTATAAATTAAAGCAGCTTCACAACTGGTTTAATTTATGTCGGATTGCCAGTAGCCCCGGGGCATTTCTGTCAGCCGAGGCTCATCCAGCTGTAACAGCATCCTGGTTTCAGCTTCTCCTCTCGGTGTTCGCTGCTTTTGCCAGTGGCTGAGAGGGATCGGGGTGCAAGTGGCCCCAGCGTGGGTTGTTCTCAGCAGACCTTTCTCAGGACGTCTGTGCTGCTCACCTTGTGGTCTTCTTGGCCAGGTTACAGCCCGCGTTTCCAGCCGGCTTTATGGAAAGCACTTCCGTCTGGTATTTGTGACGGTGCTTCATGATCTATATCTCTACAGATGACGTGAGCAGCGAACTCCTCTGCAAACCGCCCACACATCACCCTGGAGTCAAAAAGCCCAATCACAAAGACTACAAAGAAATATGAAAAGCCCGTCTGAAACCCAGCAATAGATGATGTACAGTAATTTTACTATCTCTCTGCTTTTGCTGGAATTAATCAACAATCTCTGCCTGCAATTGCTGGGAGTAATTTATTTCAAGAAATGCAAAGAAAGAGCATTTAGGATAAATATTTAAATTTCCTCTTCGAGCCCATCCTATTCTCAGTCATTGTTTGTGTTCAATTCAGTCAGCTATGCATAAGCTGATGTTCGTTCTCTGTGCTCTGGATATTTACTTTTTTTTTTTTTCTCTACTGAATTTCCAATCCCTAACTCTTCCCTGAGTGGGGAAGGAATTATGAGTAAAATTCCCTCGGGACTGAATTCTGGGTGAGAATACATAGCATCACCCAGGACCTGGAGAAACACTTACAGAGAGGATTGGTGCTCCCAAATGCTTGTGTCTGCTCCTTTTTGACTTATTCCCCCTCTGCTTTGGATGGTGAAAGTAGTGGTACTGAGGACAAGGGAACAGTATGAGCAAAAATGCAGAAAAGCTTGGTTCTGGAAGGTGTATGTGTATAAAATTGTATGGAGCACATAAAAAATGACATTGGAGTTTGATGTAAAAAACCCCAAACATGCAAAAACTTTAGTGTTGTGGAAACTATTTAAAAGTGTTTTGCTTAATTTTTTTTTAATAGGAAAATTACATAAATTGACCTGTGGGAATAATAAAAAAAAAAACCAAAAACTTCAAAGGCAGAGTTTCATGTCTTTCAAGCTGAGAAGTTTGAAAAGATGAAGAAATGAGAATAAAAGATTAATTCTGATCTGTAGTTGTTCATGCATGTGCCAGTCGTGAGTTTCCCCCAGCTTCCTGTAACCAAACATCCATAAACACAGTCTGGACAGGTCCTGGCTGAACCCCTGCCTAACCTGTGCTGCCCCACCAGGGCTGAGCTTCCCACTTTGGTGAGCTCTAATTAGCTCCTGCCAACAGAGGTTTGAACTGGAGCGGGCTGGGGGAGAGTAATATATAAACTTTAAAGGCAGCTCATCCACCACGTGCAATTTGTATTTTACACCTCATGAATTTTAACAGCTAAAGTTATAACTTCACTGTAACCCCCTGTGTGCCGGCAGCTCTGCCTTGGTGGTCCAGGGATGGAGGCTGCGTTACAACTGCAGCTTGCCTGGCTCAAAGAGGCTTTCCCTGCATCCCTGCCCTCCCTTGGCCAGCAGAGCCAGATTGAAGCTGCAGCTTTCACTGCCTTCTCCCTCAGCTCCAGTGCTGCAGCAGCCAACAGCAATTCTTTTCTTTTCCTCTTCTCCTAAAAGAGCTCAGACGCTTGTTCAATCCCTTCCTTTCACGCTGAGTATTAGAGTAGCAAATGCCCTCCAGACACCACTAAGCGGCTGCTTAAAAACAAAATAACAAACATAAAAACGCAGATGACTGCAGCACGGAGTTAAAAATCTCTGCACTGCTGGCAGGTTTTGCAGAAAGCTGTAGCTGGACGGGTACACGCTTGATCTTCTGCGACTGTCGTTTGCACTGTCATTAAAAGGCGATGTTGTGACTATAACGACACCTCGAAACACTTGGTGGAATCAGAAAGAAGTTCGTTTTTTACAACACGAAAACTGCACATGCAGGTGAGAGCTGGGACCTCTGCTCCCCGGTGGTGTTTCATTACGGCACTGAAACTATTAAACCAATTTCCTAGCGCTCGGGTGCGAGGTGCTTGTTGGATTTCCCTAGCTGAACAGACCAGCTCAGAAGCCTGCAATTCATTAAGCAAGTTATCAGGCAACAGCCTCCCCTGCTCTCTCTTTGGCGTGCCTGCAATCCCTAACTTACAGCTTGGATTTTTTCCAGTTTGGTATAGCTGGAGGGAGATTCAAAGTCCTTTTATTTGGGGCCATTATACCCCAGCAGGTAGATTAGTTGAGTGTGAGTCTTTCTGCGAGCAGGGGCTGGCTGTGCTGCCCTCAGTCCTGTGGATTCAGCCTCTTACTTAGCCCTCTGCAGTCACTGGGGACGGCTGTAAATGAATCAAGTCAGGTAGCAGTGTAGCTGCTGTGGCCAGAGCTCTGCTGGGACCGTGTCCTGTGCTCCATGGCGGGGTTATCAGCTGAGCTGGCAGCTGGCAGCAGTGGGAGCTGGCTGAGAGCAAGCCTAGCTGCCTGGAGGGCATGGTGCAGATGTGCCCCGTGGTCAGCCAGCCTGATGCATGCTGTCAGACCTAAGTAAGCTGTCAGCCCCTTAGCTAACACACACGAGCTAACATCTTAAAGCAAGACAATGCTTAAAGACATCCTAAGGTCTTAAAGGCAAGACCTCGTGTTCCTTAATGCAAACTAAACCAGCCAAATCTGGCTTTGCCTTGCATATCACCACTCCCTTTCAGGGGGCAGCAGCGAGGATGTGTTCTCAACAGTCCTCTATGTCCTGGTTCCCACAGAGCTGTGCTGGGCTGTTTCTCAATTTTCAGTCTGTACAGGTTTTCTGGTGAAGGGGCAGATCCTGAAAACTGCTGCTGAGGACTTGCTTTCCTCTGCTGTGGTGTGGGGGACTCTTGGGATCAATTGGTGGGCCGAGGATTCAGAGCCGCTGCCTACGGGATGGGGAGGCATGAATTACCACACAGAGGAAACCTAGAATTGCCTGTGCATGGGCCCCATGCTGCCATCCTGGAGCCACTACAAGTCCCTTGATTTTGCAGGAGGCTGTGCTGACTCTTCGTACGTCCAGCTGCTGCCTGCTCTACCCTCCGTGAATGAGAAGCAAGGAAAATTGGCTTGTGCTGAGGTCTGTGCGGCTGCAGCTGGATGGCTCCCGATGCCGAAGTTTGCCAGGCAGCCGCCAAGGCACGGCACCCTCCCAGGAGCATCCCTCCCAGGGAAAAATCTGGTGTTTTGGGAGCATTGCAGTCAGGCAGGGACAGACTCTCCCTCCTCTTTGGCTCTCCTTTTGCCCTTCCTTCGGGTGAGGTGATGACAGGGGATGACAAAGGGGCTGCGGGTGCTCGTCAGGGCCGGGCTGTGCTGTGCACTTAGGCTGGCGCTCAGTAGTGCGGGAAGGCCTTTTCTTCCAGGCCTTTGCATTTGCAATTTGAATTTAATCCCGTGAGCTAAAGATAGCTCTGGCTCGCCTATTGTTCCTCCAGCTGGCAACAGCTTTATTCCTTTGATGCTTTCAGTTCTTGGTCGTTTCCAAGGAACTGACAGACGCTTTTAACACAGAGCCTGTCCCAGCACTGTGTCACGCTGGTCACTGCGTTCACACTCCCGGCCCTCCCTTAGGTGCTCAGCTTCCCCCTGGCAAGGTCTCCCACAGACACTGCAGGTCTGCCTCTTGCTGGCACAGGCTGACTTCAGGGCTGCTCCCCAGTGGCTCCTCCAGGAGCAAGTCATCCTCGGGAGCAGACCTTTCATGAAAGTCTTGCTCAGATATTTGTTAATTGGCCTTACTACCATTACTTCTCTGAAGAAGTAAATGACGTGATCCTTTCTTATGTTCTGGGTGGCTGTTTGGGTTCATCTGTGTACCTCTCTAACCCACCTTTATTGTGTATCTCTCTGGTAAGTATTCAGTCACTGTTTTTTCTAGGAGCTTTCTGTGTCACATCAGCCAAAGAAACACAGGCTCTGCAAGGTCACTGAATGCAGATTTGTTTCTCAAGTAGTTGGAACAATCATTTGAAGAGGATTAATATTGGCAAGCTCTTATATTTGTTTAGGTTTGTATCTGGTATATATGCATCACACACATATATATCATATGAGTCATACACATTATGCTGTGTATGTGATTTGGTGTCTTCTACTCTCAGGGACAAAAATGGGTGCCTTCCCAAAAACTGAATTTGGGATTGTTCCATGCTAATTCGTGTTGTTAATTCGCTATAGCAGGCAGCCAATAAAGCAAATGATTTCAGATTCCTTAGGAAATGTGCCAATACGAACGCAAATACTGATTTAGATGTGGAATTTTCACAGCGTCTCTTGGTGAAACTCATTCATTAAATTTAATAAACGTGCCGTGGTTGCAGGCTGCCGATGAGCACTGTGCGACCTGGAAGAGGGAGAGCAGAGCGCTGGATCGGTGAATCCCTCCTTGGGCATTATCGGCAGCTCCCATCCCACTGGCAGGAAGGGCGGGAGAGCCCTGCCTGGCTGCGGGCAGCCTCGGATCCCCGCAAGCCGCAGCGGTGATTTCCTGGCTCCGTCGGGAAGCGTTGCTGGTTCGCACCGCTGGCACGCTGCCGGGAGGGTTGCCGGCTGTCGGGAGGCACGGAGCCACAAGGAGCTGCACGGGACATGAATGCAAAAAGCATTCAACAGGGACACTTCCTTTCCTGCAGCAGAAAGAGCTGCTCCGACGTGGAGGAGATATTGCAAAAATCAAACCCAGCGCAAAGGGAAATCTGCCTCTGTGTTCCCAGGTAAAATAAAGGAAGTATGTGGAGCAGGTAAACTAAGGGGAATATCTGCAGACTTTTCCCCGTTTTCTGGAGATTGTCCTAATGCCACAGAGCTCTGTAGGTGACAGCATGACATCAATACTGCATTTAAATATTTCTCTGCCCTCCATCCTGTCCCAGTTCCTGGTTTGGGACAGAATGGGGGTCTCAAATTAAAGCACTCTGCAGCAAAACTCTGACTGTTTGGAAAACTGGCCACGAGGGATTGCAGACACTTCAGCAGAGGGGAAGGAGGAGATGAGAAGTTTTCCAGGAGAGGGTTACTGAGTGGCCTTAGGGATGGAGAAACTCCAAAAGCATCAGTTATTCACTTGAGCACGTATGTTTTGGGCTTTGAACACTCTACAATCATACAGCTGGGAGTCAGATCTCCCCAGGCGGACTCTAGGACTTCTTCCCACGCAGCTGCTTGGGTGTCTTCTCCAAGATTGAGGAGTGTCAGGCCGAGAGGAGTTGTATTTTGTCCCTGAAGTCAAAAGAAGCAGACAGAGGATGTCTCGATTGCCTTGATACAGGATACAGTTGTCAGCGAATGGTTGTCCACATCAGATACAATCTGAGTATCCCCAGGGTGCTCCAGGAAATGTGTGTACCTGTGTTCACTGCTGTGCCAAGTCCATGCTTGACCTCTGCAAGTATATCCACCTGGTACCTCTTGAAAGAAAAACAGCATGTTGAAGTAAATTTTGATCATCTGTACTACATGTGGGACCTGAAGCCCTCCTGTAAGAGGATTTTGATGCTCTGATTTAAGGGATGAAATAAAACTGTTTGTGAAGGCGAAGTTTGCCTCCGTGTTTTAGACAGAGTGACACTGATGATTTTAATTGCATGTCCCCTTGGGGGAAGCAATGACAGCAGCTCCATTGATTGGACTTCAGTCTGTGGTCAGTAGCAAGCACAAACACTTAGGAGGAAAAGGACATGTCTGACAGAAAGAAAAATAAGGGTTTTCTCCGGGTTGGGAGTCTTGTGGAAGACATTTTTTAGTGATGCTGGACAAGCCATGTCTGCACTACAGGGCTCTGTACTGGGCAGGCTGCAGACCCATGTACACAGCAATATGAGGGAACTTGCTGAGATGCCTCATGCTGTTGGTGTTGTGCTCTGGGGGACATCCTTAAGGAGAGAACCTCCTCACCTGTCAGAAAAAGATATATGATTTTGTTTCTCACAGGAGATTAAAGGTGCCATGGTACAGAAGGGAGACCCAACCTCTCAGCAATGGGATCTGTGGTCTGTACTTTGGCAATTCATCTGGAGGCCATCTAATACAGCTCATAAATGGGATTCTAGCATCTGAAGGGACATAAGAATTACTTTACACTCCTTTCCTTATTTTATGTTATTGATAAAGCAATTTTATTATTATGCTACCTGCTGTCGTCCCTTCCTTATTGACATGCAGGGACACCCCTGCACCTCCCTGTGCAGAATGCCCTCTGATGCCCCTTGAAGTCCCTCAGAGGGGCTGATTCATGAGGAGCTGGTCTTTCAGTCTGTAGAAGAGGGGGGATTTGCTCATTCTGTGGACTGGAGCCCATCCCAGGGGGCACAGCAGGCAGAGGGCAGGCAGCCATGTAGGCAGCTCGCTGCTACTTCTTGTGTGTGTGACAGGAGCCAGGGTGAGAGGCCACGACGGTGTATGGGAGGCTGGACAGCTGGATCTGGGCAAGGGGGCTGCTAATCCAACCCTCCCACCTACGAGGAGAAACAGCTGCTGCAGCCACTGCAGAGAAAGCGCACAGCAAAGCCGTGGTGTTGGCTTCCCAGCCTGGGTGATCCTCCCCCTCCTGGGCTGCTGCCTACCAGGATGAGTCACGCTTGCTGCTGGAGCTGGGGCTTGGTCCCATGCCAGGAAGGCACTCCAGAGGGAGACCACAGAGAAATACAGAATAATTTGCAAATCCATAAAAAAACTCTATCGCTTCCCAGCGCGGGTCTCTCGGCAGGTGCCAGAGTGTGTTTCTAGCAGGTGTCACCTGGCCCTGTGTGCTCCTGGGGGACAGACTGCTGTTCCAGGTGACCTGGCAGGCCTGTGGTGAGCTGGGGATGGGCTGAGTGCCGGAGCACGTTGATGCCAGGGGCTGGCTGTGCTCGGGATGGGGCTGCTCCCACCACAGGACCTTGTGAGCCATTCGCCAGGGCACGTGTGGTGACGCCATGCCGCAAGCAGAGAGGAACCCTGCTAGCCATAAAATGGCATGGAAGACCCCCAGGAGTCTTGTAGAACAGAATGGGGGAGTGTAATGAATAGTCAGACATATGGTAAAAATGAATTAATGTCGAGTTGCCATCCACTCTGCCATTTTTTGCTTTCAGTTTCCCCGCTGTGCCTGTCTCCTGGCATCACTGAATCTTGATTCAGGGAGAGGCAGCCAAGTAGCTTCCTGTGAAGCCAACATCACATCCTAAGTTGGCCAACAACTTGGGAGTGCTTTCTCCTGGCTCCATCTGGCTGGGACTCTCTCGCCTGGCCTGGTGGAGAGTGACCCAGCCCTAGAGGCATGGGTCTGTGTCTCCTCCGCTCTGGCAGGAAGCCAGCTGCCCTTGGGAGATGCCAGATGATGGTGAGTGCAAGTGCCTTCAAGCAGGAGCTGCCGTGAGCACATCAAAGCAAGTCCTGGTTCTCAGGTCTCACAGCTGCAGAAGCAGTGGCCCCAATCCAGGACTGCAGGAGGTTCACCTGGAGCTCCTGGAGGGCTCTGTGGCTGGGGTGCAATGGCTTATCTGCTGTCTCGGGGATGCCAGCTGTTTGAGAAATGTCCTGGCAGATTAAGAGGAAATGTCCAGCCTGGTGGAGCAAACTTGAAGGAATGACTTTTGAGAGCCTGATGCATTGCTACAGGCAGCACCAGTGCAGTGTGTGTATGTGTGAGTGCACGTGTGCATGTGTGTACCTTGAATAATCCTAATTTTCCCACCAAGAAGTAAAAGAGTGCCATGTACCGTGAGTCACTTTACCCACTGTAAGGACATGCTAAAAACCTTGCATAGTCCAAGAACTAGAAAAGGGCAGGAGTATTATATCCATCCTCTGCCTTCCTGCTGCAGCTTTTTCATGCACAAGCATCTCTTGTTGTGCTGCACACAGCAGGGATGGGCTTTCTCCAAACTGAGCATGGTGCTTCTTTGCCCTTGGAACTGCTGCTGCTACGTCTCAATTTGAACAGGGCTCAGGGGGTAAAGCAGAGGGGCAGGAGCACAGCTGGGGGCCGTGCGGGCAGGCAATGCTCTCTGCCGGGGTGCCCGGGGAGCCTGCCTGCCGGCGGGTGCAGCTGCAGCAGAGGTTCGACGGCAGCAGCGCAGGCTGAGGCAGGAGTTTGCATGTGTGTGTGCTCCCGTGCCACAGAACATGGAAACGCTTGTGCTGGAAGAGGAGCTGCAGCCTGGGGACACGTATTTGGCTGCAGCCACACCTTTTCTTGCTGCTGGGTACCTCCATCCTGGAGCCGGGAGCATCGCACCCGCTTCCCTCACCGCAGCACCCGCGGCCCCGTGCAGTGCCAGGGAGGCTGTGCGGTTTTAATCAAGGCTCCTCGCTGAAAGCGAGCTTCCTCTTCTTCAGGGAAAAAACCTCGCTGATTTAAAAACAGCTGTTGCGGTACAGATCCTATTCTTGGATTTCTTGGAAAAAAGGGAGCGCTTGTAGGGGCTAAAGGGCAGGAGACGTAGGTCGGGTACTTGTGCTCTGCTGCTGGCTCAGCCGCTGAATTCTCACGTGATGGGAGGCAAGTCACTTACTTTTTATATTATATAGGACGAGGGGAGAGATAGGAAGAGAAGAAGAGGACAGTGCTATTAAGCAACCTTTGTGAAGCGATTTAAAATCCACAGTGGAAAAAGCCATAAATGTCACATCACATTCATTACTGAGCAGCGGCGGCTGTGGCCGTGGCTCGCAGCGAGCCGCTGTGGCCGGGCCAGCCTTGGCAGGCTGTTCTCCTGCCGCCGGGATCTGTCCCTCCCACTGCCGCCTCCCGAAGTAATTTTTATTATCCAGCAATCACCTGTGACCCTGAGATATTTTTAATGCCTGCATTTTTAGCGGTGCCGTTCTGCGGGCGCGGGGCTGTTCAGCCAGGCAGCGTGGCCCTCCCTGCCTCCGCCACCGCCGCTGCTCCTGCTGCTGCTGCCGCCGCCGCCTCCTCCTCCTCCTTCTTCTCCTCCTCCTCCTTCTCCTCCTCCTCCTCCTCCTCTTCCTCCTCCTCCCTTGGGCGCCTGGGCTCCTTCCCTTGCGCAGGCAGCCTGCTCCTGCCGCCCACAGCGGAGATCAGACGCAGCGGCAGCTGGGGAAACAATTGGGTGCCAAATTAGAGCGGCTCTTCAAGTAATTGACTGATGGAGCCGCGCTCCTGCTTAAAATAAAAGAAAAAAAAATAAAGCCCCAGTTTCGCAGTATGAGTCACCGGGGCCGCTGTGCGCGGAGCTGTTTAAAAGTCAGACCATGGTGGAGGTCAGGGGATGGAGCTGTTTTGTTCCGTGCTGCCAAGGCTGTCCCCTCTCCTGGGAAAAGCCCAGGGTTTGCCCGGCCGTGCTGGGGCAGAGCTGCGAGATGCTCGAGTGATGCAACCCAGCCGCGTGAAACTCATCTCCCCTCCGCCCGTGTGCTCAGCCCGCGGCGCCCCCGGGCTCGGGGTGAGACCCCCGACAGCCGCAGGCAGGCTGCAGACACACCGACAGCTACAAGAGAGTTCCTGAAGGGATGTTTTAGTCAAGCACAGGAGGGAAAATTTCCTCCAGACCTGGGCTAACCTCTCCTGCTCCTCGCAGTGGGAACAGCCAGAGCACTGTGGGCTCTAACTAATATCGTGGGTCCTGCCAGTCCCCTGAACGACAGCCCTGGCTGGGGAGCAGTGCTGAGCCCTTCCAGACATGGAGGACAGTAAATCTGACCTTAATTACTCTTTAAGGACCATGCGGATGAGTATTCCCCCTGCTTTGCCTCCGTCATTAAAATTTTAACAGGTTTCTTGCAAGAAGTAAGGCTAGAGAAACAAAGGAGCAGCAAGTTTCACATTATCAAGACTCCAGGAACTGGGGCTGCAACAAAACCTCCTGATATCCCAAGACTCACAAGATAGAGAGATTATCTTTGTAGCTCATGCAGCACTGTGTGGGCGGTCAAAACCAGTAATGACACTCTCACTCATCCTCTTTCCCACACTTTCAAGTGGAAAAGAACGATTTCTGCATGTTGCAGGTATTGTCATTATTATAAGTTACCTTGGTATTTATAAAAATTGTAAGCAAGCAAATTTAATTCAGGGAACTGGCCAAAGCCCTTCTTGACTGTCAAACAGGTGACTCTGAGTGCGGTGACTTGTTTAAGGGGTAAGGATGTCCTTCTTCATGGTGTTGTGCCTTGTCTTCCAGCTCTACTCCCAAAGAAATGCCAGGTTCAAAACAGGCTGGGCTTTCCATGCTCCTTTGTATCAGTGCTCTCCTTGGGAGCAATACTCTGGGGCAAAATACAGAGCAAAAATTCTTGAGTTTCCCATACAAAACTGAGGAAGAGTAAGCAGCGCTCAGAAGCCAGGCTGTGGACAAACCAGGGTGTAAGACTGTGGCTATGGCCAGTGCATCTTTGTGGGCTGTTCCCAGACGTGCCCTGCTCTTTGCCTTCCAGGGGCTTTTCCCTTGCCCCTTGCTGGGTCAGAGCAGTGCGCCCTCACCTTGCTGTCCCCAAAGCCCTTTGCAGCTTGAAGTGTTTTCATTTAGGCTTTTTTTTTGACCTGTCAGAGCAACCCAGATAACGTGGGCTGCAAAGCCAAGCAGCCAAGCGCCGTTCTTTGAATGCTCATTTTCTCATCGCTGATTTCTCGCCCTTATATGTTTTTCATGGAAGGTTGTGGTGACGGTGCAAAGGCACCTCAGTGCCTTTCCCCAGGTCTGATTGTCTCCTCCAGCTTTGCATTCAAGGGGGTTAATTAGAAGCCGGTAATTCCCCCTCCCAGCCAGTGTAGAAACCTGATCAGGAGCCAGCAGCGAGAGGGAGGTGAGGCAGGGATTAGTCCTTTGCAGGAGGCATGGCGGAGGGAGTGTGGCTTCCTGGCCTCATTCTTAGTGCAGAGGAGGCTTTGGGTCACTCCCTGTGTCATTCCAGTGCGGAGTCCCCAGCAGAAGAATGTGCATCCTGGGCTGTTCTGAAAAAGATTAGGGCACATCTCTGGGACTCCTCCACATTTGGCCGGCGAAGAGACTTTACAGTCTCATGGAGTTGGGTTGTGGTGTGGGGGTGGCTGATGTTGCCTGTACGCCAGCTCCACCAGATGTCTGCCCTCTGTTCCTGTGTGGATGGGGAGAATGTCTGTGTGTGTGTGTCTGTGTGAGAGAATGGAGTGCTGGCTCATGCTATTTCCTCCCTTCCCTTGGGGCTTGACTGGGTCCCATTTTTTTTCTCTGCTGCTGCTCTAATAAAAAAAAGTGGCTCAGCCAATTCTCTTGAACCTGAACGCAAAAGGAAGGAGACAGGGAATGAAAAATGTGAAATCAAATAGGATATTTTTTTCCCCAACTAGCTGCAGTCACCAGGGAGTGGGGCTGGGGAAACTGTGGCTGGGAACACCGTGACTGCCCCCGGCAGCAGGCTGGGGGAAAATAGTTACTCATGCTGGAACCAGGAGCAAGAGTGCTGCTTTCCTCATGTGAGGGAGCTCGTTACCATCTCGAGTTTGCTTAAAATACAGCTCTAATTACCTGTTTAAACAATAGCTCTGTCCCTTCCTTGGTCTATGAAGACTGCACACATTTTAATTATCGGGAAGACCTTGGCCATTCACCTTTCCCAGGTATTTAATGCTTCCAGTCAAATGCCTGCCCTGATGTACTCTGTTACTACGCCACCTCTCAAACTCTCGCTGGTGGAAAACTGCAGGATGTCGTTGGTGAAATGACATTCTCTGGCAGATATTTTTTCTGCATAATCATGGTATTTGGGTTAATTTTCCTTTGCTGGGCACATTAGTCTTTGGCTCCTAAAAAAGAGTAATGCAGGCCCTCCTCCTGCCTTTCCTTTTCCCCTGTGCACACATGAAAAATTTGGCTTAGATTGTATCTGAATGTGTGATAACATTCTAGTCCTGTAAATGAATGCCAAAACTGTTCCTGGGAGAGGATCACCTGTTTTAGAGACAGCATAATTATCACAGGAAGGGCTCTCCTTTTCCTTTGCCCAGACATCAATCCACCCACACCAGCATCATGTCTTCTCCCCACAAAGCCTCCCATTTTGGGGTGTTTTTCTTTTCCTAGCAAGCAGTGGGCTGGGAAATGCTTCCAATCACAGAGCGGCGCAGCGAGAGATCGCGCTGAGTTAAACGCCCGGAGGCAATGGAAGCACTGCCGTCCCTGGGCAGACCAACCCAGCTTTCCCAGGACTCGGCTGCACAGCCACAGGGACCTGACCAGCAGGAGAGATGCTGCAGCTAACAGGCATCCTTCCTCAAGGGCCCTTTCCTCACGGATGCTGGGCAAGCTGAAGCTGGGATACCCTGGGACCTAAAGTCTCAGTGGCTGCCCCAGCTGCTGGCAGAGACACAGGGCAAGGGTAGGGCTATTCCCAGCAGGCAGCAATTTCTGGATATCCATGAGTGTGCATGGGACAGCATCCCACTGCCACACTGGGCCCAGGTGATGAAAGAGTGGCAAGAGGACTTTGCTTCAGAGGAGTGCCTGAGAAGGGCGCCAGGATGGTCAGAAGAGGAGAAGACACAAATTTATAGCCAGAGAGAAGGAGGAGGCCAAGCACTGTGCAGCCCATAAGTCTCAGCCTCTGAAACCTTGAAACTTGTCTGTGAAACTTTGTCTGTGGGGTTTGAGCCAGCCAGCTGGGAGGAACCCAGAGTAAATGCAGCAAGCTGCCCGGAGGGTCTGGAGCTGTAAATCTCCATGGCCTGGATTTAAAGAGCTGCCAGAACTTTTCACGAGGTTAGAAAAGTGCTGGGGAGGCGGCAGGGGAACACCTGGCTCTTTCTTCCTCCTCTGCTGTCCTGTCTCTTGGGGTTTTTGCCTTTCCTTCAGGAGTTAGTGAAGCGTAATGGAGCCTTTTGGGACTGGAAGATACTGCTCCGATTTAGGGTAATTGCCTGTATGTCATGATTCAGCGCATCAGTTGAGCACTCGTCCACCTCCAGACATGATTAACTGGACATGATTAACTGTAAAGATGACAGGGATTTTCCATGGGACTTAGGCATGTGCTTCCCTGCCGTGCAGACCAGAGTTCCCCATTACCACGACTGACTTTGGTGGGGTTGCTGGAGAGCAAGCGGAAGAATTCAGCCCTTTTGTATCAGATCCCCCTTTGTTTTATCTGACCGCTGAAATCGCAGAGCTGGAATATTTCAAAATATTTGCTCAGCTGGCTACGAAACGCGAGGGTTTCTTTGGGGGGAATGGCTCATTTATTCTCCAGCCAGATCAAGCACCTCCAGCTAATGATGAAGCATCACGACACATTGAAGCCCTGCTAATGGCAGCATCCTGAGGAGTGAAGATAAACAGTCCTTGCTGCAGCATGGGGGGACGCTGATCCCTCCCCTCTGCTGATGACAGAGGGATGAGTAAAGGAAAAGGGGAGGGGAAAAAAAAATGTGCTGCTCTGGATGCCCCAGTTTTCTTTTACCTTTTTTTTTTTTTTTTAATTTATTAATACCTAGAAGCCTTACCAAAGCTAAGCAAAGAATCCCTTTCATCTGCTGGTCTGTTTTCTACCTTTGATGGCCAGCCTTTCATTTTACTTTGCGGGGTCCCCGCTCAGAAAGCGCCTTGCTGCCTAGCCAGCACATTTGTTCCTCCCTGGCCGGATGCAGATGTGACCAATTTGCTTCCCCGACACAATGTGAGTGGAAGCAGGGGCGGAGAGAGGAGGAAGGTCTGTGGAGCCCAGTGGCGCAGCAGAAGGCAGCGAGGAGAGCTCCGTGCTATTTATTCCCTGGCTTCCACCGGGGTCTTCAGTGTCCCGGGAATGGTAAATCTTAACTTTCATGCTATAGTGCACCGGGATGCAATTTACTTCAAAGACAGCATAAATCCCTGTCTGCCGCTTATTTCACAGGGCTGTTACATAAAAAGGGCTTATGCACTTCAGTCCCGGGAACAGGTTTGCACTTTTTGCCGTGGGTCTCAACTGAAAGGCCTGCAGTTGGTCTGAAAAGCTCACAAAGGCCACAAAAACTAGACTGTCCCTGCCCTTCTGAGCCACCCAAGTGTTGTACTTTGCCATGCCAGCCTTGGGACTGCTATCTCAACATCCAGCCCCATCGCTGCAGGGCAGTGACGCCCCCAGCACCAGGCTGGATGCAGAGGAAGGGGAGGCATAGGCAGGCTCTGGGATTGTTGTTTTTGACCCTTAGGAAAAATGCTGGGGATGGAGGGGAGGAAGGAAGCAAATTCCTCTCTCTTTGCTTCCACAGCTGTCTTGCCAAAGGAAAACTGAGAAAGCACTTTGGCCAGGAAAAGCTGCCCTTGCAGAGACGGGCAGGGGGCATGCGTGGGAGTGGGAATATCTGCCCTGCCTGGAGGCAGAAGGGCCTGGCCCTCACCTGCTGGGAGCCTTTCAGTCTCCGTGAGTCCCCACGAAATCATGCCACTTCACAGTGACCCTGCGAGCTTTGTGTTCTGTGGTAAACATCAGAGATTTAAAGAGGGGACAGCTAAAAGACCTCTTTAGGCACATGAAGAAGGTACATTTTCAGAAGTGACAGAGAGCCTGCAGAGCTCAGACCCTAGTGTCAGGAGTGATGTGGGTAAGTAGAGCCCCAAATAACTCCCAAAAGTGGGACTTTGGCTCTGTTTGAATACTGTTTATCCAGCTCTTGGCCAGGAGAGTGGCCTCCTCAGCCAGAGTCTAGACAGCCACCTTGCCTAGGAAGACTGAAGCAAATTAAAATCAAGCTAGAAAACACACGGTTAAATTTCTAAGAATTTAATTTCTTGTCTTAATGTGGGAACCCAGATATTTTCGGAGTACGGCTTTTGGAGCGAAAGAGAAGAGAAATCCCTTCTGCCCTCTGTAGTTCAAGCATATTAATAATGTCTTAGTTGCAAAGCTGTTTACGCCTCCCTCCCTTCCCCTCCCCTCCTGCCGGGGTGCCGCTGCTGCGTGTCTGCTCTCATCAGAGCACCGCTATTAGCCGGCTTCATTGTGCAGCAATGCCTCATCGTTAGCTGAAGTTGCTTTATCTTCCTGAGGGAGAAACAAGCCGTTCCTCTCGGAACCACCCATATTTCATGGCCAACTAAGCAATATTGCAAAAACATTGGGATTCCTCAATTTCCTTGATCGCACAGAGCAGATGCTGGTTTGATGCTGGGAAAACTGATTAGCAAGCCCCTTCCTGGCTAGTCTGTCACGGCGCTGACAACCCCAACGCAGGCAGCTTGTCCAGCAACAGAAAGACCATTACCCAAGTGCGTTTTTCATGCAGCGAGGGAGAGCGTTTCTAGCTGCTTCTATGCACTGAAAACAAATTTCCAAAAACCCACACCGCAAAGTGCCGGGGTGATAATCCACTCCTGTGCAATATTACCTTCAAACGCCTTATCGCTGGAAGTGTAAAATCCTGGCTCCTCTCCCGCTGGAGCCCCACTGTCATTAATCGAAGGCTTTGCCCGGCCGGGGGCCTGTCTAACTCACAGGGCTGGCTGTGAAACCAAGGGCATTACTGGATGATGCTGTCATGCACAGCCGTGCAGGCCCCTTTTAAGGGAGTGGTGGAGCCATTGTAGCGGCCGAGATGAAATCTAGTGTGTATAATTTCAAGGAAACCTATTGGCTTGCAGAGGCTAAAAATCAAGATCAAGAGTTCAGGGTTAAATTCAGCTGTCGGGTCTAGATAAGCTTATCTCCAAAAAGTGGCTTATGAGAGATCTGCTCTGGGCTGAAATGCTTAGCTGGTGACCTGCAGGACTCCTTCCCACCAGGGCTTACCTCCAGATCTGCATGTCTCCTGCGTTTTGGATGCTAAAGCCGTGGCGGGGAGGCAGGGGGTGGGTAGCATGTCAGGACAGCTGCGTGCTGGCCTCAGGCCTCCAGCAGATTTATGCGCTTTTGCTTAGCCTGGGTGTCCCAAAGAGAGCAGCGAATGGCGAGCACTGTGGTTTTGTTATTACACGGAGGCCTGCTTTGGCAAAAAGGGAAAATTAGAGAATATTTTCCAAGCATTCTTTTCCACTCTCTGGGAAAAAAGAAACCCCCAAAAAACAACAAACAACAAAACAGGCATGCCTGTAATCAGCTGCAGGAGTGGAACAGCCCTCTTAATTTATTTTAAAGTGTCCTTCAGGACTGTCTGCTTAATAAGCACGCTCCACGGCGCTGCGCTCCCCAAGGGCGGAAAGGCGCCGCTGCCTGGGAAACTCATTCTGTTTTTTTTTCCCCGGGATTGGATGCCCTCTGCTTCATCCCAGCAGATACTGGAGAAGGGAACTGCACACCTAAAGGAAACAGGATGGCTGGGACAATCCTGGCTCCTGCCTGCAGCTGCTGTGGGAGCGGCAGCTCCGTTCTGGGGATGCTGAGGAGGGGGACTGGCACACCACGGCTGCAGAGGGCTGTGGTGACAGCGTGTCTGATCCCAGCCCTGTGCTTGAGAGGGCTGCTTAAAGGCACTTCAGATTTTGAGGTGTGTAGCGTTTGAGCTGCCTGTGTCACACGGCTGTTTGATCCTATCAGAGGTGTCTGCAGCATACGGATACGACACATTTCTGGGAAGGGCAGTAAATGGGAATAAAGGTCAGTTGATCAATCATCTTGCAGTCTAGTGGTGTGGTGGCCTTTATAGGGAAAAATAAATCAATCGCTTTAACCTGTCCCTATTTTTAAAACCTACACAGAAGTTTCTGGGATGCAGCATAGTGACACGGCTCAGTGCGGTGCCTGCTCACTCAGCCAGCGTGCTACCATGAGAAATTAAGATAGAAGCAATAAAACGAGTCTGGAAGGTTGCCAGCAGCAGGAAAGCCATGAGGAGAACAGGGCTCTTGTTAGGTTAGATGTGAGGTACACGAACACCTCTCTGGAGGTGGTCAGTACCCACTCTTGCCTGCCACTGGCCTCCCCAGGCAGAGACCTCCTCCAAAGAGAGGCCCAAGCTGCTCCACATCTCCCAGGGGATCCCTTCTCAGAGCTGATACATCCGAGCAGTGCTCCAGGCACTCAGTGCCACCCCTGCCATGCATGCCAGCAGATCCCTATGTCCCCTGGCACAGCACACTGGAGCTGCCACCTCCAAGAGAATCCCACACCCAACATTTTCTCACAGTGTGTGATTTCTGTGCTGAGACACAGGCAAACGTGTACCTCAGAGAAAGTTACCTTTTGGCCAAAATGCAAAGCATCCTGTATTGGGTGTCTTGAAATGCAATAATGTGAGTCATTGCCATGGTGCTCTTGCTACCTTAAAATGATCCAGAAATGTTTGAGAGACTGAAAATTAGATGTTTCATCTTAAAAAAAAAAGGAAGAAGAGAGACTTTAAGGGTCTGGGAAAACCAGTTTAAACTTTTAACATTTCCTATGCTTTTCCTTTCTTACTTAAAGGCAGACTAAGAAATCTTGGCAAAGAATTTATTTTATTTGGAAAAAACAGTTTTTGTAATATCTAAGAATGATAGGAACATTCTCAAACTTTAAAAACCCGATGGGCCTTTGCTGATAGTGTCACTGAGAGAAATCCAGATGCTGCAGCAGGGAGATCCTGAAAATAGAATCCTTCAGCTCCCGTGTCCAGCCCCAGCCACACACAAGCCTTCAGCTGAGAAAGTAAAAGGGAGACTCGAGAAATGAAGTTTTTTTTCTCCCTAAACCCGAAAGATTTTTAAATAGTGCTGTATGGTGTCGCTGTTGGGGTGGCCATGACACACACATGGACAATGCCTTGGACAGGGTCCCAAAAGCGTTTATTCAAGAAAGCAGCCTCCTTTTATACGCTTCTGTATGTTACCATTTATGTTACCAAATAGTCATTGGCTGCTAAATTAGTACAATAGATTCATTGGTTATTTTCTAACTACAGTATAGTACTATTGGTTACCTCTAGCATAAGCATTCAAGCATTCAGAAAAATAGCAGGTGCAGATATGTTGCTGTTTTTCTCCTTCTATTGTTTAAATTTCTTGCTTCTGTTGACACTGCAGTTTCATAGGTAAAAACTAATTGTTTTTCTTCTCACGGGCTTTTCTCACAGTCCTTCTCTAGCTGAAGTAACAGGCCTGAGCCATGATTTTACAAAGGCAAAAAGGCCTTCATTTTTTAAGGTTTTACCTAAATGGCATAGTATGGAAGCCTGATGGAGATAATTCCTGAGCCAGTCACTGATTTGTCCCACAGAAAAGCCCTAGGGAAGGGCTTTCTTGAAGACAGTTTGACATTTACATTATTTTCTTCAGGTTTTAAGGGCCAAAATTTTTTTATGGTGGTGGCAGTGTGTTGTTTTTGTTTTTGGTTTTTTTGTTTTTTTTTTTTTGGAAGTGAAAAGATGGCTTAAAATGCAATCAGAGAAATCTGAGACGTGGGGCCTGAGGGAAAAAATGCCACCCCACATCAGAAAGCTTGTGGCAGAACTGTAGGATTTGGGGTCTCTGTCACAAGGCAAATCTGCTGCACTGAGGTTCTGTGTCCCATTCCCCTGAGTGGTGCCAGTGTGCAAAGGTCTGGTGAGGCACCCAAGCAGCAGCAGTCTCCTCCTGCCAAAAATAAACGGGAAGCAGGGAGCTTAACTCCAGCAGGACCTGGTTAATCTGTGCTTAGATTATCTCAATTGCGCCCAGGATTAGGAAACGCTTTAGCAGGGACTAATCTTACCCGGTGGACAGCAGCCTGTCTGACTTCTTAATCCCATCCCTTGACTCTCAGGACTTGACTTCCAAGCCAGATGGGTCCTGAGCATCCCTGCAGCCAGCCCCTGCCCACGTGGGGCTGTACCTTTCTGTGGGGTTGTGGTGGGGAGCCCCTGATGCAGTTTCAGGTCTTTTGTACAGCATTATTCTGCCTTTGGTCTTCTTTGCTTCCTTCTTCCCCCTCCTTCTCCACTAACCAGGAAGCAGGCAGAAGGCTCTGAGCACGGTGCAAAGCATTAGGCAGGACAAGACAGGGCTGTGTTAATTACCCTGGTTTTCTCAACAGACGCTGCGGTGGAAGATGAAAGGGAAAACGTCTGATGTGAGAGCATTTCTTTCTGCCAAGTGATGCTTTGAGAAGGTCTCCAGCGATATTTCCGCAGTAGTGTAACGGAGTTGGGTGTCCTGAACCTCAGACAACCTTCTGGGAAGGTAACTCCATCCAGCCTCTGCACTCTGGAAAGGAAAATAACTTAGGGCACAGCTGCAATGGAAATCCCCCACTTCAGGGGAATCAAGGAAAAAACTCCACCAAAACAAGAAAATAATAATTAAAAAGGCATGTTTTTTGTTGTTTCAAGAGAAATAAAATTTTTTTTGCACTTTCTGTGGATTAAAAAAGCCCCAAAACCCCAAGAGGATGTTGCTAGTAAAAAACAATGCAAAAAAACCTCCCTAATTTCTTGTTTGCAAAATTGGCAGAATTTAGAGCGGCTGAATTTGGGAAGCAAAGTAGAGGTTTGCAAGTATGAAACACTCATGTGGCTGGCATCCAGCAGCTCCCCAGCCGGGGAGGAAAAGCCTCTAACACAGATTATCCAGCAGTTTATGCAGCTCAGCTTCAGCGGGGAGACCTTTACGACAGCAAACCTCCCAACAGCTCCGGTTACGAAACCCCAGAGCTCATCCCCGCGGTGCCTCCGGCCCCCTCCCCGCAGCATCACCTCCTGCAGAAGCTGACTCCTGCCCAATTCCCGAACTCGGACAAGGCCCAAAAGCACTGCTGAGCCATAATTGGTGCCTGAGGTGAGAATTACAGAGGCCCTTGAGAGAAAGGCTAAAAGAAAAACAAAGCCCCTGCCCCAAACAAATCAGCAAAGCAGCAGCAAGAGCGAATAACCCCTGCGTGATGTAAAGACTTGAAAGAGGCAATAAATAAAGTCAATTAGCTTATATGGAGCCAGCCTGGTAGAAAGAAGGGGAAACCCAAAAGCCATTAGCCCCAAAAGCATCACTTCCTCCCACTCTAAAAAACTCTAAAATGAAAAAAAACCCAAAACGAGCAGGGGTGGTGGAGGTGATGCCAAGAAGAAAAGGGGAGCAAAAGGGTAGGTCCTGCTGGGTTGATGGTGAGGAAGGCTGATGGTGAGGAAGGAGGCCCACTGCCAACAAGGGACCTCCCCTCCTGCTCAGGAGGGGCTCCTCACCCGTGGGGGTGCCTTTGCAAGCACCGTGCTCCAAGCGCCCACGCTCTGGGTGTGAAGGTAGCACCAAAGATGTTCCCAAGGGATGGGGGAGCTGCTTGATCACCAGCCCTCCCTGGCCCTGCTCGGTGTCCAGCAGGAACAGCTGCCCAAAGGGGATGTGGCAAGGAAAGAGCCAGTCATTCAAATATTTAAGGCCAAAGTTAGGAATGGATTAATGCAGCCTTTCCCAGACCTCGAACTCTTTTAATGAGGATTTACAGTTGTGAATACACTGCCAAGGCCATTTACTGTCCCTCCTCTGTCTCGCAACCCTCATATCCTTTACAAGAATGCTCTTATGGTACCCCATAGGTACCTTTGCACATCCTACCCTTAATAGAAATTACCTAAAACCCACGGAGCTTTGGGACCCGTGAGATACTCAATATGCTTCTGTATTAAACATGCCAGTGTCTCTTAACTCCTGACAACCATTATCCAGCTGCTGAATGAGCCTTATTATGAGCAATTTTTGTAAATCATATTGAAAGCTTAAAGTCAGAACGAAGAAAAAAAAATGGTTCTCGGGTCACGAACTGCAGCAACACCTGGCAGGTTGGTTAAAAAAAAAAGAGAGAAAAGCTAGGAAAATTGTTGACACAAGATCCTGGGGTGATACTTTACAGACATCAACATGTATGTCACACCCAAGCCCAGGGCAGGGCTTACTGAGCCTTCCAGCTGCAGGGCTGACACCCATCGCAGCTGCCTGACACCGCATCCCGCACCTTTGCAGGAACCTCTCAGCAGCTTAGCTCGGAACGTGCCAAACCCAAAAGATTTTGAGACACGATACAAACTGGGCGGGGGGGAGATGTTTGTTATCGACCAAAAGTATTTCCAGTCCAAGGAAGGCGGGGGCAGACAGGCTCTGTATCGGCAGCAGCGTGGCATTAGTCGGCAACTCTCCCCGTTTTGCCTCTGGTGCTCGGCGAGTCTCCGCAGCTCTGCTGTTGCAGGTGAGCGAGGTGCCGAGCCGGGGAGCAGATAAACGATGTGTGTTGTGGCCCTGGGCTGCTGCCTGCGTGTGCTGTGTCACTGGATTTAGAGCCGTGCACGGGCCATTGTGCTGTTCTGAGCCGTGGGTTTGGGCCATCACTGATTAAGAGCCCTCCGGCGGTGACCTTAACGAGCCGGCTGGCGCGCTGGTGGCCGCGGGCACTTGTCGCTGTCTCTGCAGAGGGTAGGACGGGTGGGGGGAATGGGCGAGCACTGTACCCAGCATCCAGGCGGTCTCCTCCGGCTTTGCTGGAGCCCGAAGAATTTGTGTGTATGGGCGAGGCACAGGGCGGCAGAGCGGTCCCTGGGGCCAGCGGGGTCTGCCGGTGGCATCCCCCTGGCAGACCAGGGGTGGGGTAGGTAGGACAGCCCGGCGGGAGCAGGGGGGCGATGGAGCGGCAGCGGGAGCACTGGATTGTCAGGCGTCATCAAAGCCAGTGCCTCGGAAAAAAAAAAGAAGGAAGGGAGGCAGGAGGCCGAGGGAGCCGTGCAGGTGTGACAAATTAAAGATTATCACTGCCGCGCACGGGGATGCTCCGCGCGGGCTGTGCCGCCGCCGGGCGTTTGTCTCACCGCCGGCTGCCGCTGCCGTCACCACGTGTGGCACATCGCTGACACGTCCTCCGGCTTCGCTGGAGCAGGCACACGGCCACGACACACGGCCGGCTGTCGCCCCGCCGTCCCCGAGTGTCCCTCCGCCAGCCCCCTTCCAGCTACACCCACTCATTAGCAGTTCACGACTTGCAGCCTCGTCTTTCCCTGAAATCCTGCAATTACTCAGTGCGCTGGCTCAGATCTGGCTCCCGCACGGCAGTGAAACAAAGGCGAGTGGGAACAGGCAGCCCAGCTGCCGCCAGCCCCGCAGCCATCCCCGGGCGGGCAGCTCGGCGATGGGGGGCACAGGTAGGGTTCGGGTTTCGGGCTGAAATCAAAGCAGGAAGGGAAGGAAAGGGAAGGGAATGGATCACCATGAGCTGTAAAATAAGAGGAGGTATTGTTTTATTTAATGTGAGGCCATTTTGGCCGATGTAAAGTATCTATCAAAATGGAGACAGAAAACAGTTCTGCCCGAAAACGTTGGGGCCAAATTGGCTTTGAGACTTGCATAGTCCTGAGCCAATTAAAATGTAATAATAATGGAATCTCAAAAGAAGACACGGTGTCTGCTAGTTATGAGACATACGCAAGAAAAGGAATCATTCCCCAGCTAGAGGTGTTTATCCAAGCAGCTCTCTGTGAGAAAATCAGTCAGTGAAAAGGGAGAGGGAATACCCCCAAAAGCAGCAGCAGCCTAGATGCAAGTCTGTGCTCTGCTCCATATTCACATTGCCTGTGCTGGTGTCCCTTGAGCTCTCCAGGAGTTCAGGGGGGGTCTTTGCAGGCCTAGGAAGGTCTTGCCCACACTGCAGGTCTCGTGCTTTGGGGTGGCTTCATTGCAAATGACAGTTTTAGCCTCTTTGTTGAATTTCCCAGACTTGATGAGTCTTTGGGAGACATGTGTCCCCCAGGTATATCAGCAGTAATGGAAAGTGCCACTGTCACTACAGGCACTAACTCATCATTTTGATGACCCATCGATCCCTGGAAGAGTCGAGTGGAGGGTAAAATAAATGTGGTTTGCTGGGACTGGAAGAGGAGGAGAATACTGAAGACATTTTGCTTCACTGGCCACTGAAATGAATGAAAAACTGGCCACTGGCTGCAGTGGACATAGGGCTGGACTGTGCCCATGTTCACCTAAAGTCAAGAGACATGCTGAAAGGCAACTCCCCAACAACCATCCCCTGCTAGAGGGTATCCCACCTGTGTCCCTCTGGAGCTACCCAGAGGTGCCAAGGCTTCTACTTGGTATTGCCTCGCTCTTTGGAGAATCCTGGACCTGTATGGTATGAGAGGGGGACTCCCACATACTCCCCAGACTGCAGGTGGCTTCCAGGGCCAGTGGAGAAGACTAAGGCTCCCACCCTGGGCCAGCAGAGCCATGCAGTGGGTGCTGGGGAGCAGGAGTTTCCCGGAGGGAGCCGATTCCAGCCGATGCCGCAGGCTGCAGCGAGCCCCGGAGGCCATCCTCTCTCCTGGGCTGCAAGAGCCAAGTGCTGAGCTGGAGCTCATTAGTCCTGCTGCGAGGGAAGTTAATTAGCTTGGGGAAAACGCCGTGCTAATTTGCCTAACCGGCTTTGGGGACCAAGGTTAACCCTGCCAAGCATGCTTGGACGCCCTGCCTCTGGCTGGGGCTCTGCCTCCCGCAGCCCGTGGGCTCCAGAGCGGCTTTGAGCGTGTTTGCCCTGCTCTTTGGAGGCGGTGTGAGCTCGGGTCTCCTGGCAGGAGGGCCTGTCATCCCGAGGCAGCTCCGGCACCGCTGTGCCGCCAGCCGGTCCCACTCGGCAGGCAGATGGAACAGCCTCAGCTCTCTGCTGCGGGTGCGGGCACAGCAGGGTGAGTGTCTCTGTGCCGAGCAGAGGTGCCGTGGCCGCGCCTTCCTGCGTCTGCCACACAGCTCAGTGCAGGATTTACATCCTATGTGGCCATCCCTTCACACCCTTTCCCCTGTCCAGCTGCCTCCTGCTTCCATGTTAGGCACAGATTGCTCCACAGGCTGGGGCTCTGACAGGGCCTTGTCTTTTCCTTTCTTTATCAGTCTCCCTTGTCTTGCAAGAGTGTAGAGCTTGGACAGGGCGATTCGAACAGCGTGTGGAGCAGATGGAAGCAGGTCCCTGGCTGTGGCCAGGAGGAGGGAGCACTCAGCAGGCAGAGGCTGGGCATGGCAAGCTGAGAAGAGGCTCCTGGCTCCGCGAAATGCTGCTCCCTCTCACCTAATGCCAAAGCAATTGGTGCCGATGGCTTTTGAATGAGTGTTTTTGGCACACAAGCAGGAGGCTGCCCCATGCTCCCACACCCCGCAGGAAGCCAAGCTTGGTTCAGCACGATTTACAGCGACAGAGAGAAAGGAAGAGAAACACATACAGCAAAGAGCCAGGGAGAGAAAACCAGGAGCAGGGTAATCTTCAATGCAAGCTTGCAAGCTGGTCTAAAAATAGAACGTGAACTGTTCCCCAGTAATTAGCCAGGAGATGGTTTTATTTGCAGCAGTGCGATTTCAGCAGCAGTGCTTTTGGCAGGAAAAGATGGGAATGTCCCAGCAGCTCTAACCTTGCAGAACAGGAGGAGACTTGCCTCCCTTTGCCAAGGGACAATCCCCACAGAGAGCAGGCAAGCGTGGGCTCAGGCATGAGCACATTCACATCTTCCTCTGCCTGCCTGGACAGAGGGAGCAAGAGGGCAGTGGAGAAGACGTATCCTCTCCACAACAGCCTGCTGCCTGTCTGGGGTTAGAAGATCCTCAGCCTTTGCACTGGAAGAAATTATGAAGTCCTTTTACAGGGGAAAGAGACAGCAGCATCCTGGCATAAGGGCTTGGTCCCTAAAGGGGTTCAAGTAAGGACAATGCCCGAGGTGTCAGTGGGGAATGGCATAGGGACCCAAGCTTGGAATACAGCAAGGACAGAGCCTGAGGCCCTCCATTTGCCTGCACATGCATTCTGCAGGTCTTTGCATCCAGGGGAGGTGCTGATGGTTGTGCCCACCCCAAACCAGCATGTGAAGTCAGATGGGTGGTGGATAATGGGAAGTGGATGCCAGGCTAGACTTTCCTTACCAGCCGTGGTGAAGGTGCAGGGTTAATGCCAGGCCTGCCAGGTACCTTCCCTTTTGGTCTTTCTTTTCTTCTGGTCTTTCAGGAGACTGTCCTTGCCTCCAGCCCTGTACAAGGGCTCCTCATGAGGCAGTGGGCATCTCTGTGCTCCTTGCAGGACTGCTGAGGGCTTGGGGTGGGACAAGTGGCAGAACTGTCCCAGCCTGGTGCTCAGGTGGCCCTTGGGTGCTGGAAGAAGTGAAAATCTTCCCCTGGCTTTGCTGGAGAAGCCTAACAAAACCAGGAATAATGTTAAAATTCAGGCAAAACTCAGGATTTACATCCTGCTGCTGCTTACAGTGGGAGTGGGGCTGGGATGGAGTCAGCACGGATCCAGGTAGTTTCATGCATTTTATGGGTTCTGACGGTGCAGGATCACAGTGGGAAAACAAAATGCAACAAAACAGAAAACATAAGTGCAAAGAGTCACCTCAGCAATGTGCTGGCCCTCTCCCACTGGTCCAGCCCTGTATACCCCAAACCTACCCACACCCCAGAAGGAAGACAGAAAAACTGGAGGGACATTTTGACTGAGGAGGTGCAGACTGCCTAAGGGCAGTGTGTGCTGCAGTCTGACAGCACAGCCCCACGCCATGGAACCCCATGGCCCTTGGGTAGGGGATGGTCACCACTGCCCCATGTTGCACAGCTGCGTGTGCAACTATTGCCTGCATCCTGGAGGGCAGCAGTGTCAAAAGACTGTTGTTTTCCAGACCCAGGAGGCCTGTTATCACCCCTGATAAAAGCTGGTTTTGGCAGAGCAAAAGCCCAATGGTGAGAAGACAATGTGTCATTTGACCTGCAGCCAGCAGCTCTCCCTGGGCTGGGAATCAATCCGTCCCTGAATGAAAGAAAACGGGCTTTACATCCCATTTCAGGCAACACCCAGCCCCTGCTGTCCTCCTGTTGATTTTGTGGCTCTGCAATCATGTTTAACTTCCCATCTTTCTGTCTCCCTGTTGCTGCCTGCGAGGCCTGTGCAAACAGCAGGGGAAGCAGGCTAATTGCCTCCGGAAAAGGAACGGTGATAGCAGTGACGCTGGAAGAGCCATCACAGCCTGGTGGTTAGCAAACGGAGAACACAGGGAAAAGCACCCCCCTCTCCCCTGGATGCTCTTCTGAAGGATTACTCGTACCCATAGGAGGTTGGACTGCCCCAGAGTGCTGGGCGCTGCTGATTTGTGAGTGTCCTCTCTACTGGGACACGATTTAACTGGAAAATTTACGAGCTGAGAGGTTTCTCCAGGAGCCAGTTTAAAGCCGGTGGTTCCTCTGGCTCACTCCTGCATGGCAGAGCAGCTGCCAACGCTGGATAAAAATTGAGGAGCAGGATGGAAGCAGTAAGGGCATGTGCCTATGCTGGTAGTGGGGATGGATGTGCAGCTGTGGTGTGGGGACACCTTGGAGTTATGTTGGGAGTGCCTGGAGAGCCTCCAAATTGTGCCCATGCTGCTTTTGGGGCAAGAGGAGAAGTTTGCTCTGAGGCCCTGAGTTCAGGAGGTTATGTGGAGCTTTGCTGCCCTGCTGTGCCCAGAGCTGAGGATGGCCACAGGCTCCCTTTCTGCTCCAACCTCTATGGAAACTCTGCATTGGCAGATGTGCTCTCACCCCCAGGCAGGGTAGGGACATGCAAGAGATTTGTCTCTTTTATACATATACATACATGTATATAATAGCGAAGTGTGGCCAGGTGTGCACATACCTGGGGTGTGGAGAGGTGATGTAGCTCATTTGAGACACGAAGAAAGGACCTGAGCTGTCTCCTTTTTACCTGTTTTTTCTCCTCCTTCCTCAGTGTGTCCTTTGCCCCTGCTCCAGCAGCCTTGCACGTGCCCCCAGCAGCCAGGGTTGACACTGCCGTTCCCCTGCGCATCCCTCCCCTGCCCTCCTCTCCTCAGGGATCCTCCTGCAGACAGAGAAATCCTCCCAGGAGGGAAGCAGCAGTACGTAGGTTTGCACAGTGATGCATGAATGCAATCAGCCCAGCCTTTCCAGGAGCACAGGGAGCATGTGGTGAGGGGGCGCAGCCTCCCTGGAGAGATTATACCTGAGACGCATTAGAAATGGCTGTGGGGAATTTTTAAACTAGCAATCAAGAGACAGCTTGGAAATGAAAATCAGTGATGGACAAAGAGGCCAGGGGGAGGCAGGGGCTGTCCCTGCCCCAGAGCTGGACAAATCTGTGTGAGTCACTGTCCTCTTAGCAGTGAGGGACAAGATCTGTGCTGGAGTGAAGGGTGAAACTTGTCCAGGAGTACCAGTGGCTCTGAGCTTTCCCAGCCACAAAGGACTGGGCTCCTCTGACCTGCCAGATGACAAAGCACTCACTTCTCAATTGCCTAAAAAAAACCCAGAAAATGAGAGAGAGGGCTAGGAGGGGGACAGAGGTCAACAAATGCAGCATGTCTCATTTTGGTGCAAGCTTCTCCTGAGCTTGGGTGGTGGGTGCTCAGCTCTGGGTTTCTGGGAATTAGATGGGGCTTCCGAGCACATGTTGGCTTCCAGACCGAAGATTGTCTGCTCTTCACAAATGCACACAGGGAATGGTGTGAAGTGTCACGTAAACTGGGTCTGCTGATACACAATTTTCTTGCTGTGAAAAGCAAAGCAAGGAAGAAAAAGCTTCAGATTATAACGTTGCCAGTTTAGCAGAGCTTTACATGACAGGTATAGGAAACACCTGCAATCCCAATCCATACAGTGCAGCATTTTAAGAGTGGTTATTGCAAACAGCTCTGCAGGATGCACAGCCCTCCCCTGCCTGCACTCCTCTCCACTCCCCATCCATGGCCTTTCCCTTCCCCCAGCTCTGGGCAGCTCTGGTGCAGTAGCTTGCACTGCTCCACACCGGGAGAATCCTCACTTAGTGGCTTTTCCCAGTGCCGATTCACATTTTGGAAGACAGTCAAGTCCTGGAGCTGAATCTGCTCCTGGCATTGCCCTAGCCTTGTGGCTAAGGGCGATGCCAGCAGTGAATATGGCTGGGAATGTCTGCAGTTTCTTCAATAAAAGGGAAGTTAAAAAAATTCCCAGCCCGGCAGAGCCCAGCAGAGCCGTGCCCCTGGCAGTGCCAGCTGCGTGCTGCCTGGAGCAGGCCAGCCAGCACGGTGGACAGATGGTTGCTGCCCATGTTAGCATGTTGCTCTTTCGAGGAGGAACTCATGCTTTTCCTCCATTCACCTCTGCATTTCAAATATCAATTCTCCATCCACTTCTGTGTTTTCAGCTAGCAGCCTGCTCAGAAACCTGGGGCTGAAGCAGAGACATCTCACTCCCCAAGGCCAGGGGTACCATATGGCACGCTTCCAGCCTTGGAGAATAAACAGCTTGCTCAAGCACATGGGGGCATGGGTGTCAGGGAAGGGACTGGATGTCTGTAAGAACCCTCTCCAGCTCTGATGTCAGAGGGTTATGACCTTATGCCTCCTTTGTGCACGCTCCTGCCAACACAGTGGTGTGGCCCGTGGCTCCGCACACTCTCCTGCGGAAAGCCCACTCTCCGTGGGCTCTCCTGCAGCCACGGGCAGAGAGCTCCCTTCTGCTGGACTTGACCTGCCCCATGCCAGGGCCCAGGCTCCAGCCTCAGGTTTGAAGCGAGCTGTCTCCCAGTCCAGGTTTGGGAAGGTGTACAGGAGGGAGGAGAGACTCCTCCTTTGCTCCTCCTCCCCTCAGGGCCATCCCTGCCAGGGCACTCCTTGCCCTTTGCAGTGGCACAGAAATGTTTCCTAGTGTCCATCAAGGAAAGATGGGATCCTGGCACCCACATTGCAAAGCCAGAGCTGCTTGGAGCTCTGAGCAGCTGCAGATGACTGTGTCAAGCCTATTTCCCTTCCCTCCTGTGCTCATGGACACTCTGTGGGGCAGGAGCAATGACTTCTGAGTAGTGTGGCAGTGGGTGAGGGCACAGCAGGCAGTGCTGCAGAGAAATGGGATCAGCATGGAAAATGGAGGGAGGGAGAGAAGTGATCCTTGTGCTGGGCTTCAGGACTTTGTTTGACACACGTTGGTAAGAAACTAATAAAAAAGGGTGACACCTGTGAAATGTGAGTGGAAGCCTGGTGCGAGGGATGAGGACTTGCTCAGGGATGTTGTGAGGGTTCAGAACCTTTGGCTGGCAGAACCCCCAGCCATATTTAGGTGCCATATGGGGTGTTAAGTGCAGTGGCACAGGAGAAGGAGGATAATTCGCATTCTTCCACCAGTCCTGGGAATGTGAAACCTGGGCCTGACCTGGTGGCTGCCTGCCTCATGCATCACTCAGATGACAGCAGAGTTGTTTTTTTCCTGACAGGACCCAGAAACCAGGTCATTCTGCATGTAAATCTATAACAAATCTGGCTGGGATTAGGCCGGCCGTGGAGAGGTGGCTACAAGCGGCATTCATCAGATGTGCCTGTAGCGAAGGCTCGGCAGCACTCCCAGGGAAGGGAGCAGAGGCACATTCTTTCTCATGTAGGGGGGTTGCTACGCCAGGAGCTGCCATCCTGGGTCAGAGGATTCGGGCCACGATGGCCTCAGCAGAAACAAACGCTGCATTCCAGGGAGGCTGTTCCTTGAGAGCAATTAAATAATAATAGCATGATAGTAGTAAGCAGATCAATCAATCGCTCCATGAGCTGAGGGACCCCACGGGGAGGGCTGGGATTTTCCCAGAGCAAACTAGGGCCAGCTCTTCTCCAATAAACACAAATAATACCAGTAACAAATCTCAGATCTCCGGCCAAACTTTGGCTCATGACACCCGTACAGGATGTGGGATCCATGTGGGCTGGATGGACACGGCTTTAACTTTGCCTCTGCAGAGAACACTGTCCTGGGCTGAGGGGAGAAAGAAGCAGCATGGCTGCAGCAGGCAGGGGCTTGTGATCTGCTTCTTAATCCTCCTTCCTTCTTGAGGAGGTGAGCATAGGCATATGGGATAATTACAAGCCAACTTGAATCTCTCCAGCAGCATGCCTCCCCGCTCCAAACTAATCAGCTGAACCTTTAAGGGTTAAAGAAAAGCAGCACTTGTCTCCATGGGCATTGCAAGACCTATTTAAAAATCTCGACCCCTTTGGCTCAGTTGCCGAGGGAATTTTTCAGCTGAAAATGCCAGGGCTCTGGGAACTGTTAAACCCCACAAACCCTAGATTGCTTTTATGCCTGCCCCAGGCTGCAGCCTCGGATCTTTTCTTTTCCCCTCTGCAAACTGCTGGGTAATGAACCCTTGTGGCATGCCAGCTCACCTCCCCTTCTCCCAGCTGGCAGCCCAACTCCACAGTGATGCCCTTTTGTTCCATTGGTGCTGAGATCTGCAAACTCATTGCTAATTACTGCATCTGAGGCTTCCAGCTCCAGAGACGACGCCGGGACTTTCTTCAGGTTCCTGATGGCCAAAGTTCATCCCCCTCCTTATTTCCTTACCAAAGACCATTATCTCTCATTTACATCTAAACTAGTTTTTTATACCAGTTTAAATGCTGCCCCTCCCCCTGTAATCTCAATGCAAATGAATTAAAAGTTCATTCTTCCGATGCTCAAATCCTGCGCACTTTCTTTTCCACTTCTTATTTAAATCACACACTGTTTTGAACTAAACCTTTTATTTCCTCCCAATTATTATTTCTGGTGTGTTTTCCAGAGCCTTACAACACAGCATCTGATTATACACAAAGCTTCGGAAAAAAGCCCTGCTTTTTCCCTTCATTAAGGACACAAAGGATTCCTGTGTGAGCCAAGCAGCACTTTGGACACTAACACAGCTTTACACCCCAAATCATATCCTGGCTCTCTGCAGAGCAGACTAGGGAGTGGATCCCTGCCTTTCCTTGCTGCCAGCATCCTTTGCAGGCTGCAGCCAGCTCCTTTCCTCCTTGGAATGAGCATCCGATTAAGCTGTGCCAGTATGTTCGCCCACAAACTCCTGTCCTCTGGCTCTTCCTTCATCACAACCGTGTGTGTTTGCTGGCTAATCCTGCCTGCTCGGATCTCCTCTGTTTGCCTCTGTGTTAGGGGTCCAGAAGCTTGGTGCGTCCACACAAGATTTCTCTGTTGTTGACCATTTCCCACAGAGTGGGAGTCACATGTAAAGCCTAATCTGTAAACCCCATGGCCCTTCCTAAAGCCTAAAATTAGGCCAAGTGGTGAGACCAAGGACATCAAGGCAGGCAGTGGCAGGACTGCTTGTAACCCCCACAGGTTATGTCCCTCCCAGATCTGAGATCTTGTCATCTGGAAACTGCCTGGATCAAACTAGCAGCACAGGAAACCATCCTGTCTGCAGCACGTTTCCCTTATTTAACATCATCATGCAGAAAGGAATAATGTATGCTGTGTTTACCAAGCGAAGAGGGGAGAGCTTTCTATCAAAACGATGCATTACTGAGCTGATTAGCTGCACAAGAAGTCTCTCTAAGCAAATGGGTTTTATCTTGTTGAATATTCCAGCATTTAAAAAATAAACTATTTGTTCCTATTAGGTTTTAAAAATACTTCTGACTGTTGGTCACCTGGAGCTGACAAATATTTAGAACTGTGGTGGTTCAGGAGAGATTTCAAAAGCAGTTCATAGGGTGTGAGAAGCAATTTGCCAAATGGACACAGGATGGGAGTTGGATCACTGGTTTCTACCAAAGAGAGACTTCTTTCAATATAGAAGTTTTTGTCTAACAGGTTTTGCACGAGTCTGTAAGGTGAAGATACTAGACCTGCAGCTCTGATATCATACCATGCTTCTCCTCTGGGACCTTAGGCAATTCAGGTTACTCTCTTAAACTCTCTATCTGTAGAACCAAGATATTGCTGCCTGCAGTAAATATCTGCAAAGTGCCTGAATGTGAGGGTTATTACTGTTAAATATCTGTGCAGCTTTCATCTCTGCTGCACTGAGAAACCAACCCATACAAACGATCCTCTGCCTGGTAGAGTGGGAATCTCATAGTACAGGAGTGAACATGGACTGAGAAACATGAGGAAATCCAGAGCTGCTCCATGCCAGGAATTTTTATTCATTAAATATTCAAAATCTGACGTAATTTGCTACTCTGGCCACTATGAGCTTGCCTTCAGTTTAGAAACAACCAGGCCAGGCCATGTGCTTCCTTGAGAGCCAAGCTGCCTTTCCAATCTGCTGAGGAGCAGTGTGTATGTCCCAAATGCCAGGCTGGCATTCTTCTTCTGTTGCACAGAAAATAAAATTAACATCTGAATCCCAGCGATCCAGGTCAGCCAGACCCCTGAAGAATGTACACCACCAGGGAGGTCATGAAACACCACAAAAGCCATGAACAAAACCACTAATTGGCTTCTTTTCAGCCACATCCCTGTGCCACCAGTCTTGCCCTTCTCAAGCCACCCTATGCTGCTTTCGGACTGCTGAGACACAGCCTATTTTTGCAGCGCCAGAACAGTTAATGATACTTTGTGTTACCGATTCTGCAATTCACATTGTTTGTGCTGGCAGGGAATTCCCCGTGACATTTTATCTCAGCCAGTCTCCTCTGGCTGCTTAAAATATTTGGAATTATTATTTCTGGCTCATGGGCCCACCCTAGGTCATGGCAGGATTATTCCTGGGTTGTGCACAAGCACATGGCCACCCTCCCCAATGCCATCAGTCTGGAATAGATAGGACATACAGGATATATAGGGCATGTCAGGGGTGGGGGTCAGGGGTGTGCAAAGCTTATGCTAGATTGAGAACAGACAAAATTAAGGCAAATGGGCCTTAAGGTGTTACCCTGGCTGTTCCTGGTGCCACTGAAACGGGTACTGGACTGGGGGACTGGGGAGGGGAGGGCCCGTGGAATGAGGTAGGGAAGGTGGGTGGGCAGGGGGAAACAAGCAAAGGGGCAGAGCAATGCTGAGGTGCTGGTCTGGGCTCTGAATGTGCACTCTAGGGCAGAGCTGGGGGTTTAATCTGCATCTGGGGCCAGAGTGTGATTTGGGGAGGGGTGCCTCTGTGTGTGTGAACTGGGGGACTCCCACCAGTACGGGGACCCAGGGGCCGAGGGGCATCCCCTGCTCAGCTGTGTGTGCTGCGGCGGCTCTGCTGGCAGGCTGCTTCCCTCACTCGGCTGCGCGTATTCATCAGCGCCGGCCCCTGGAGCGGCAACGCGTATCACAAAGGGCACGTTTTAAACTCTGCTTTTAATCCCACGATCCTGCGCATTTAAGCCTGTACTGCCTTGCATTTGAACCTCCGCAAATGCCTTTTGCAGCAGCCCCCAACCCACAGACCGCTCCGGAGAAAAACTAATTAAAGCCGCCTGACAGGCTGCTAAATATTAAGAGCCCAATAACGGTGCAGACACAGGGACATCATCATCTGAATGACAAAAGCCGGTAGCCAGTGGCTGCTGGTAGATAGAGGGGCCGGGCAGGCAGAGACATCTCACCGCGCTGGGAGCACCATCGGCGGACACCGCTCCGGCGCCTCCCGCTCCCCATCCCACGCCTTTCACGGCCGGGCTCAGGCCGGGCTCGCTGCCCATTCACGTCACGTAAAAGCGGCAGGGCCAGCTGGCCGACGTGGGCTGCGGGGTCCTGACCCTAATTTCTGCCCTTCCTCCAAATATTCTGCAATTACGCGTCGATTGCTCGGCGGGGAGAAAAGCAAACGCGCCGCGAACGCCGGAGCGCTGTGGTTGTTTGCTCTCGGCGGCCCTGGCACGGGCTGCCGCTAAAGAAGAAAGTGGGTGACGGGCAGAGGTGGTGTTTTGGGGTTTTTAAGGTCATGGAAAGCCCAAGAGACCCTCCAGGATGACTAGCCATCGGCACAAGTTCCAGCTAGTGTGAAAAAAAAATCCCGAACAAAACAACAGCCCAGGCAAAAAGGAATTAGAAGGAGAAAAAGGGAATTTGAAATTCAGCTAAATCACACTTCTCCCTGAAAATTTCATTCCTGCAATTGTTCTGAGTAACACATACGATTACTCTAGCTGAAAGAAAGGATAAAAAGCATTTCGTTTTCTCAGCTCGTTTGCTTTCTACATCTGGCAGTGTTTTGTGTGCAGGCAGTCTCACCGCGTTCCCGAGGTAGAGTGCTTGGAAATGGAAGCCGAGGAATAACAACGCAAGACATTTTTTTTTTAAACTGTTTTGCAAACGCTTCTGCTTCTAACAACCAATAGACGAGCTAAAGTCCTTGGCAAAATATGATATGACAATAAATAACATAGCAGTTTCCAGTGTTATTGTATGGTGAGGAAACCTCCACCTCCTTATTTAATATCCAGATACTACGTTGCAGTACAGCGGAGTAGAATGTGCTGGCAATAACTTCCCCAAAGAAAAACTGCCCTTTGATCCATTACTGTTCCCAGCCGTGTTTTCACCGAGGGGCTGGAATGGAAATGTGTTTACTTTGGGTACTTCCACGGTGCTTGCCACCTGTGCAGCTCCTCAAAGCCTCAAGTTCTCCAGGGGAAGGGGCATTAAATGAGCTGGGCAGCAGTGCACCCTCCTGATCTGAGCAGATTCTGGGGAGATGCTCTATGATTTAGGGGCCTAATGACATGGTCTTCAGTGACCAGGGTGCTCTGAAAGAACCCAAGACGCAGTGCAGAACAAACTGACATGTGGGATATGCCAGGCTGTACATTGGCACTTACAGCACAGAGGGTGCTGGATGAGGGTGTCGTGGCTCTGGGGTGATGTGTGCGTTCAGAGCTGTGGTTCACACCTGGGAAGCCTCACAGGACTTCAGCTCAGTTTGTTGGTGCCCCAACAGCAAGGGAAGAGGGAGCATGAACACATGTGGAGTGAAGCTGTGCAGCTGGGGCACTTCAGGATCAGAGGGATATGGCCCTCCCAGAGTCCTGTCCTCCTCATCTTTCTTTTTGTGGCAAGGCACAGACAACAGGGGCACAAAGGACACTGCAATTTGAAATGGCCCTTAAGCATTTTGGTGTAATGAAGTCAAGATTGGGGGGGAATTATTTTTTACACTGGCAAATAAGAATAATAAAAAAAGTGCTGGGGAAAATTCAGGTGAAGTTTATCTGCCCTTTAATGAGCAGGTGTGCAAGACCACAGCTCCAGGACAAACTGGAGGTCCTCTTACCTGATGCACTCTTCCTCTTGAGCATACCTGTAACTAGAGTCCCATCCCTTGGCTGGTCACCCCTTCACCCTCTGGTGAAGCTGAGGTGTTGATGGAAACAGGACAAAACTGCTGGAGCCATTTGCCACGTGCATTCTCTGCACACCCCACACATCTTTATTAGTGCCCCCAAACATGGGGGCTTAGCACACAGGTGTTTGTTTAACCCATCCTGGATAAATTGTCACAATGCTCCCCATATATTCTCCAGGGGCTGCTTCCCATCACTCTTTCCTCTCCTGATCCCACTGGATGAGAAGGCAGGAAAAAGGGTGGGTCCCAAGGACAGGGCTCCTGCTCTCCAGTCACCCCCAGGTCAGGGGGTGTTGGCAGCCCAGCACAGCCCCCAGTGCCTGCAGATCATGCATCATTCAGAGCACTGGGATGAAGCCCAATGTGCTGTCTCCAGCTCCCGTAGAAATTTTTGAATAAAATGGCTTTTCCATGAGACAGTGCAAGATCATAAGATCTGATTTGTTCCCCAGAAGAACAGCAGCTGCTATAAACTTTCACCAAGAAAAGGATGGAATTTCTGCTTAAAGCCAGAGCTGGAGGAAGATATAATATTGGGCCTGCCTGGCCAGAAGCCAAATAATTAGGACAAGGAAAGACTGAGTACAAGTCTTTTAGCTGACCAGAGCTTGCACTGGAACCTGAGTCTCCAACACAGTCAGTGGGTGCTAACTCTCCAAGAATTGTGATGTGAGATGAGGAAGGCAAAAGAAAGCGAGACATGCTGCAACAAAAAAAAAAAAAAAAAAGCAAAAATCCTCAGCCAAACACAACCCCAAAAACACTCACACACACACACACACAAAAAACCCCCTCCCACAACAGAGAGAAGCTGGAAGCTGTCATCAACCAGGGAAAATTCCCAGCTACAAGCCTGCTCTCAGCTATCCTTATGCTGAACTGCTCAGCTAAAACCCCCAAGGGCATCTCCAAAGTCTCCTTTTCTCTTCCTCCTCCTTTGAATACATACATGGCATTCAAACACCATACATACATACATAAGCTGTAATGCACAGGACATATTCAAAGTATTTTACATACCAACTACTGTTTCCATTAAACCTTCTGGGCTTTGTGCAGTACCTGCAAGAACATCTGCAACCAAGTGGAGATTTAACAAAACCCTCTTTGTATAAAAGCTTGAGTCATGGAACCAAATTGTGTTCCACACAGGGGCACAAAAATGGTACAAAAATTAAGATATTAATTTTAATGTGATCTTAAACATTGGTCCCAATTAGGCATATGCCCAAGTCCCATTGGAATTAAGCACATCATTTCTTTGCTGAGCAGGGAAGGCTGCTGAATCAGGACTCCAGACTGTAAAATTGTTCAATTGCCTACAAATTTCTGGGGAAAAAAAATAGTGTGCTCTGAAAGCAATCACAAAATACATTTGGTATTCAAAGAGTATAAGTGAGTGCAGGGCTTATAATTAAATCCTTATCTAGGAAGCTGCTACTGAGTGACTGTACATTCTGGGTAATTTTTAATGGCCTGAAACTCAAAAACCAGCATAACCAATTTTTTTTTTTACTATTTTTTTTTTTTTTTTGCAGAAGACACAGCTAGTTAGCTATAATTCTGCAACAAATCCATTACTTCAAAACAAGTCCCTGATCCTGCAAGCATGAATGCACTTACTTTTAACGATGCAAGAGTACCAAGGGGAGTCATGGCAGAAGCTAGCAGCGTTAATATGGAGCAGCATGCCAGGTATAGAAATAAAAATATATAAATATCTATAAATAAATAAAAACAAGGGTGGAGTTGAGCCCTGAAACGTGCATTGGAGCTCCAGCCCTCATTTCCAGTCCCACAGCTGCTTCTGCCCAGGGCCTGGGAGAAAGCCCATGGCAAGGTGATATGTGTGACACTGGGAGAGGCAGCAGCAGCATCCAGGCTCAGGAGGGCTAAAATTTCTTTCTCTCTCTTTACCCCTCAACTCTTTAATTATGCCATATTTTTTTGAAAGAGTTTCTCAACTCTTTTCACCTGGGTGAAAAAACCCATGGTACAGCAACAGCCATGATAAATAAAGTCCCACATCAAAGAAAGGATACACAGGGCAAATTTTCGAAGTGGGGTAAGTGACATTTTTTAAAAGCTTGGTAAATTAAAAGACAACTTGTACAGTTTTGCTTGACCTTTTGGGAAAACTCACCTTGCTTTGAAGACAAACAAGTTTTACATTTAATAATAAAAATATGAACTTAAGGTTCAAAAAAGAAAAGAGTGGGTTGGCTTGCTGGAGAAAGGCTCCTGTCTTTCCCAAAAGCACAGTGAGACAGAGGACAAGCACTTCTCCAGTGTCATTTTCTGTAACACTGGATTCTTTAAAATACAAATCTTGCCACAATTACAGGATCAAACACGAGGTCTTGCCTGAAATAAAAGGTCACATGGCTTTAACTGTAAATAAGATTTATAAAAAGCTCTTAAGCAGGTCAAAGCCTAGCAGGGACACTCTTAGCAGACCAGCTTCCTCTCCTTACACAGCTCACTCCCACTGAGGTGGGGTTTTGGAGCCACCAGAGAGGCTTCTCCCAGGGGTGCAAACCCTGGGGATTACACAGAGGCCAATAATATCTTTGCTACTTACAGACAGGGGTTCCCAGGTCCCACTGCTGCTGCCCTCAGCACTCTCAGCCACCCACCTGTGTCCTCACCTTCTTCACCTGCCACTCCCACCCTCACCCAGGCATTACAGAATCCCTGCCCAGAACTCAGATGCAGCCAAGCTGTGGCACAAGGCCACGGCAACAGAGGGGTGGGGGCAGGTGATAACTTGTGTCAGGACCCTGGGACTGGTGTGGCATCCTTCAGCTCACTGCATGGCCATCAATTCCCCTGCTCAGGCAACTGCAGGACTTTGGGGATGCAGTGCCTGAGCTTGTCTTTCATGGTCCTGGGCTTTATTTTCCTTCCCCTGGATGGTTCCCATCTGTACATTTTCCTGGCTCCTGTACATCGGTTGCTAGGTAGCTCCCACTCCTACTCCCTTCTCTGTGCCCTTAACTCGCTGCTGATCTCTCCAGTAGTTCCTGCATCTTTTAATTACATTAATACCTGCTACAGCGAAATGAAAAGGGAAAGAAAAAAAGAAGGCAAAAAATGCGCTTCGGGAACAAGCAAAGGCCAGTCAGCACAGCAGGCTTCCATCTTTTGGCTTTATCTTAATCCCCCCTTCCTGCTTTTTCAAGCAGACCCCCTCAAATCCTTTTCCTTCTCTTGAGAAAAACCCAGGCATCTCTTGAACTCATTTCTGCACTTTGCCTCAACCGTCTCCCCCGTAACTTATTCCATATGTTTGCTTGGCTTTGCCTTCTGCCACAGTTCCCTCTTTACTCCCAGCTCCTGAACCCTCAGATCGCATCACTGGGGTGCTTTGTTGACTTAATTGGATCATCAGCCTGGCTGTAAAACTTCCCCAGCCAAGCCTGCTTCCCTCTCCTGGGCTGCTGCGCCCACCCTGAGGCTGGAGAAAAACATATTTCTCTGCTGGATGTATAAATAGATGATGCAGGTTAAATTCAAAATACAGTGAAGCTGATAATCACAGGTGCAGGGGCTGTAGTTCATCCACTGGAAACAAAGGCTTCTTTCTGGCAGGGTGGAAGAGGAGGAGGGGACCCTGTGGCCTGGACAGCAAAGAGTGTTCTTCCCCTCCTGCTCTCCCCCTGCTCTCCCCCTGCTCTCATGCTGCCCTCTCCTGTGCTCTCTCCTCCATTCCCCCACCCCACCCCGACTGCTTTAAGGCCTCTGTGCTGGGAGGGCAGGGGTTTCAAAGGCCCGTGGAGGAGGTCCTGGCTCTGCTCCAGGCTGCAGGATCAGCCAAAGTGCAGCATGTCTGCCGTGCAGGGTGCCCAGACAGGGCGGGTGTAGGGTCAGACCAGGCACCTCCACCCACCAGGTCCCAAACCTGCCCTGGCACAGAGCACCAGGTGGGGCACCTGTGTCTCTCTGAACTTGCTTTTTGCCCATCTTACACTGACTTTGGGATTGGCTGGATCTTGACACATCAAACCTGCACCAGGATGTACTGGTGTACCCTGGGCTGCTCCCCTTGCTGTCTGCATCCCACAGTGGCCAGGAGAAGCAGCCATCACCCACTTCTCCTGAGTGTGGGCACCTCGGCCTCCCATCCATGGGAAGCTTGGGCTGGTCCTGGGGGAAGGTGTGAGCAGTGGGGAGAGCAGCAGCCAGCACATCCCCAGCCAGGAATGTTCAGACCCATGCTGTAACTCCTCCTTCCACCAAAAATGGATGGCAGGTGTGGACTCTGATGGAATTACACAGCTGTAATGCTGATAAAGGCCCCTCACTGGCAGGGAGGGAAAGGGGGAAAACAGAACCCTAAAACACTTGTCTTTCTGTGTTGTTCAATCCGTGTCATGGCTTGCTACAGAAGGAAAGTGTAGCAGTTAGGGGTGATTTTTCTTCCTCCAAAAAGTACTAAGAACCCTGCCTATGTTTATAGACAGTGGAAGTCTCAGTTGCAGTGTCATACTAATAAAAAGGCTTTTTTGTTCTCATATTTTACTTTGTAACATGGAAACTTTGGAGTTGGTCTGGGAAACCTTGCAGGCAGCTGGAACCTGGGGACAGCAATTCCTGTCCCTTAACCATGCAGACCTCTGACAATACAGAGAAGAAAGCATTTGTCCTCCTCTCTGTCCAGACAAAACCCTCCTTGTAGATTCACACATCTCTGTGCCTTCCAGCCTTAAGCAAGAGGCTGATGGCTGCAAGGCCTTCTCAGGTCACACTGCTGCTTTGTTTGAACTGTAGCTGAGCTGTGCTGTGGAGCAGGTCTCTCTCTTGGACATTCCCGCAGTTTCCTTGGCTAGTTTGAAACTAGTACACAGCTTTCTGCTTCTGAGTGGCACCTGAAATGCTGCCTGTCATCCCTGCAGAGTCCAGCTGGGAAATGAGGGCAGTAGGACCTCGGCATGTGGTGGCTGAATCACCATCCCTGGGGGTATTTAAAAGTCGTGTAGATGTCCTGCTTGGGGAGACTTAGGGGTGGACTTGACAATGCTGGTTAATGGTTGTACTGCGTGACCTGAAAGGTCTTTTCCAACCTAAATGATTCCATAATCAAATAGTGGATTTTTGTGCAGCTCAGTGCTGTAGACACCCTAAGCACAGTGATACCCACCATCATACTGTGGTTTTGTGCCTCCTGCCACATGATAGATTTGGGTTGCGAGAAAGCTTAGTAAGAAACCCACCTGACAGGACACAAACCTTTTCTGTGCTCGTGTCTGCCTGCCACCTGCACAAACCCTGTGGCTGTGATGGCATCCCTGGGCTTTGTGCACCATATCCCTCCCCAAGGACATCTTCCTGCAGACACAGCGCAGCCACTGCTGCCTGTCACATACATGCTAAGCAGTAACACCATTTCCCTTGAACTCTGGGTGCTACTCAGGGGCAACGGCAGGACGAAATTATGGGGTGGTTACGTAATCAGGACAGAAATAATTAGGTAGATGAAACCCTAAGAGAAGTAATCCATCTTTGGAAATGGACTGGCAGCTTGAAAAATTTAGAAAATCTTCATCAAACTATTACAAGGCTGAAGTGGGCATGTGATTTGTTTTATGGGTTCTTAACATATAAAGGACATGCAAGTATAATTAAGGATTTACTGTCCATCTTCTTGATACTGGAATTGGACATCAGAGACTACGAGAAATAGTCTGTAAACAATCCTCCAAAACCAAGTAGTCTATCAATTAAAACAAAAGCTCTTGGCATATAAACCACTTATCCTTGGAATGTTGTCCCCTTTTGGTGCTGAAGGTCTGGATTAAAAACAGAACACATAGAGTTAAAACATGCTTAGCAAAATATTCAAGGTAACTTTAATTATCTCTGTGCATAATAGGAAAGTAACAGGACTAGAAAAAGGTTTCACCTGATTGAAGGGTAGAAGAACAGGGAAAAGGAGTGGTACAGAAGTGTTAATTGTCATGATGTGTCAGGTGTGCATCAGACCAATGAAAATACTCACCTTTATGTCTGGCCTGCTCCTGACTTGCTGCTCCTCCTGCGTGTGAGCACAGAGGTTTCTCTGTGCAGGTGGCCCCATCCCACCCTCCCAAATGCAGATGTTTGGCTTTGGCTTCACTTTTAAACACCAGCTAGAACCCACCTCACTGTGCTAGAGAGCGATGCCTGAGGAAACATTATCTTCTCCCACCTTAGTGAGGAAAGGAAATGTGTTTTGCTTTATTTTTAAGCTTGTGGTTTGCTGAGCATACTTCTGACTTGTTCTCTAATACTTGCTGGCCGCACTGGAATGACACAAGCCGCGTGCTGGTGCCAGGAGCTACAGCCTGGCCAGCATCAGCCTGCGGAGCTTCACGTGGCTGGGCTGCCAGTGCTGCTGCTGGAGGCTGGAAGAGAACCCCCTCGGTCACACATGCAGCAGCAGCCTGCTCCCTCGGGAGCATGGAGCTGTGAATTCCTCTTTCCCTAGGGGTGAGATGGAGGGAAAACCGAATACACTGAAAACTGCCTGCTACAAGAGGTGCAAACCCCAGTGCAGTCAAAACCCACTGCATCATTTCAGTTGCACCTGCTTAAAACTCCCTCCCCAGCCTGATTTGACACAGTGTTGGTGATCCAGTGGGTTGGAAGGCAGGTCTCCTCCTATTCTGGAGCCACAAATCCCCCATCTGACTCCACAGCCTTCCTGTGCCAGCATCAGATCCTGGTCAAGTGGGGCTTCTCACTTTGTCAGTGCTGAAGTAGCCCCAGATTAGGAATTCCTTGGATGTCTGCATGGAGGAGCATGTCCAGGGCCTAAGTGGCAGGTGTCTTCAGGAATGCCAGCAACCCATGACCCACAGCCCCTCCAGTCCTTCTCTCTCCTTCTCTGGACTCCAAATACCCCAAATTCTCCCCACTAGGCTTCCATCGCTCCCATCCCAAATTCTGTTGCCCCAACCTTCCCCAGCCACCCCTCCAAGCCTCTTCAGGTCCAAAGGTCTGTACACCCATCCCTGCTTGCCAAGTCTTGATCCACCTTGGGCTTTGCAAAGCCGCTCTGGCCCCAGCTCCTGGAGTGCCTGAGGCTTCCAGCCCTTCCCTCCCAGGCCTGCCAGCGGCTGAGGGGCTTCCTTGCTTTAGGAGTCACATTTAGACCCCTGCCTGTCCAAACAGCTGCAGCAGACACATGGACACATTTGTCAAAACCTTGGGCTGCCTGGGAAAGCCTTGTTTCTCAAGGCTCTCTACAGCCATCCCTGTGAACACTGCAGGCAGTGGTTCTCGGCATCATGCTGCATTCCTTGGAGCAGTGGGGATGGGGTTAGGTTGGGTGAAACTCCCAGGGATTTCCGTTTTTTTCTACAGCTGGCTCCAGCCCCTGGAACATCTGGCCAGCTGGAGAAGACCATGGAGCTTGTGAAACTCATTATTTCATTAGTTGGCCCCCAGTACCAGCACCAAGCCCCACCTACAAAGGCCAAGTCATCTCCCTCCACAGCCATCTCCCTCTCCTGTGTTTTCCTCAGGCACTCATCCAGCTTGTCCTCTTTTTGTGTTTTTCTGGGAGAACTCTGCCACCATGGCAACAGCTGTGTCAGACAGACTGACACACACCCATAAGGCTGCAGCAGATGCCTCAGAGTTTTTGCCATTGTCAAATCCTTTTACTTCTCTCACCTATTAACTCTTTCAGTGCTGACATTCCTGTGTTCCCAGTGAAGCCTCTGGTTGGTCTGGAAACCAGTTTGCTTTGCTGTCACTATGAGATGTACTGGGAGAACTTCCAAATTTTTTATTGTCCTTGCAGACCTAAAATGTGAGGGTTAATCTCAAAGGGGCTGGAACATGAGTTTTGAGGCTGGTAACTAGTGGCTCGACAGCATTCAATGGGCAGGCGTCCCTGATGTGCTTTGGCTATCCCAAGAGTAATGGCCCTTACGGGATTGTCCAGCTGTAAACCCAACTATAGGTTTATTTTAACATAGCTAAACCTTTTTTTCTTCATGTCTCTCAACTACAATTCATTTGGATGTACAGTGGGTTCAGGGACTCTGTGTCAGCAGTCAAAGCAGCCTTGTATCCATCTCATTTCTCACCAGTGCCAATCGCCAGCTGGAAGTTACAGTCAGTTTTTTTCCAAACCAATATGAAAAACCAGAACGGCCACAGTCTAACAAATGACTGAAGACCCTTCTGTTGGCACGGGAGAAGTCAAGAATGAGGAACGAGCTGTTCTCCCTGCATTTCTCCTCCTCCAGCATATCTAGGAGGAGAGTCTTCCCCGGGGTGCAGCTGCATCCACCACAGTGTGTGTGGGGACAACTTTGCTGGACTTGTCTCCATCCCAGCAGTGGCCAAACTCCTGGGAAGCCTTTTCTTTCTGTGACTTCTCACTCACTGGTCAGAAAGTGGCTTCAGTTCAGGTTCAGAGGCTTGGAGGTCACCCTGGGCGAAGGCAGATTTAGCTCAGGGCATGCTGGCGTTTGCAGGGCTTGTCTAGAGAAGCCAAGAAAGTGAGCTGAGGCTGGGGGTTCTGGCACTGACAATGTGCATCTTCTGTGATCACAACACAGACAACAACACAAACCTTAAAAATGCAAATCTTTGGGCTATAAATTCACTACTCTACCCATGGCAGTTGTTAGTTTTCCGTATTTATTTATGATTCATTACAATCTGGATTTTTATAGATCTTCTAGTCTAAGTTTTATATTTAATTGAATGAGAGTCCTGGTATCTTTCTGCATGTGTTTATGTGGTTTTCATTAACTACTGTGCAATCTAAGAAAGATCTTTGTTAACCAAAAATAAGGAATGTTTGTTAATGTTTAATGGAAACAATAACAATAAAATTACACAATGATAATTAAAACCACCCCAACCGTAAAAGCTCCTTCTTAATGAATCATATTAAGGGAGGGTTCAAGCATGTATTTATGATCTGGGTTGTGATTTATGGGCTAAATTCTGCCCTTGTATGTCTGCTTGAGGCTTTCACTGATTTCCATGGGGGCAGCATCTGCAGCGGAAGAAGGCAAATTTTGGATGTGTGCTGATTCAGTGCTGCCAGAAAAGAACATTATTTTACCCTGACACAGTATATGCAGAACGAAAATGTTACCCTCCTCCCCTCACCATTAAAAATAGAGAGAATATGAAGCACAGTGTTGCTGTGTGTCCTGGCACTCTCTCGGTGACTGGCTGTTGGGAACTCCGCCAGTGGATGTCCCAAACCCCCAGCAGTAATTTATCACTAATTGTCACAATGGACCTAAGGCTATGAGTCCTTTGCAAGGGGAACAATAACTGATGTTGGCAAAAACAGTTTCCTGGGCAGTTTGTGGGACCCAGACTATTGCACGGCATTGCATGTTCAAGAATTGGGTTCCTTTTTTTATGCTGAAATTTCTCAATGCCACACCAAGAGCTGGAAGGACTTGCAGTGGGTGCAGCCCTCACTTGCTCTCCCTGTGAGGCTGATTGACTTTTCCTGCATGGAGTAAACGGGCCTAAGGGCAAATGAGAATCAGACCCAAAATGTTTCTGATTTGCATGGAAAAGTCAAGAAAGGCAAAGCAGTACTCATAAAACTAATAAGACATTATGATGTTAATGATTTTTTAATTAGCCAGATACATATTCTTTTTATCTGAATACTTTTAGGGTCCAAGTGGATAAATGTGCAAATAATATCACCAGGCACAGGGGTATTTACAAGAAAAGACCATCTTTAGAAAGATGCCCGATTTCCATCTATTCCACGGTGAGCGGAAGTGCAAACTTATTTAACAAAGCTCCGATGTCTGTGTGATAGAGCTGCAAACTTGCCCTGTGGGGAGAATTTAATTTCCAAACTCGGCAAGCAGTGACCGGCGCGTCGCTCAGAACAGACACCATGTCTCCCCGAGACTCCTTGTGCCTCTGCTCGGCTATGAAGCTCCTTCTCCTCCCTCCCTCCCTCTCTCTGTCCTCTCCAGGAGCCTCTTCGTCCTGGCTGTGTCCCCACCTCCCCTGGCTGAAGCTTTTGCCGAGCAAGCCCCGGAGCCTGGCGCGGTGCGAAGGGTGGGGGAGGATTCAGACCGTGCTGCTCACGCTCCTGTGGATCGGCTGCCAAAGCTACTCAGAGGCTTATTTTTTAAAAAATGGAGCCCCCTAATGTCTATTTAAACCAGAAAATATATACATCCCCTTCAGCCTTCCAGCCCGAGCCCTGGCCCTGCAGAAACACGCTCTTGGCTTCTTCAATTAACAAATACGAAGCAAGTGCCCTCCTTTCCCAGCACAATGACGGCTGCCAGTATTATCCCTGGCCCCCCAATTATTTCTGAGAATCTTTCACTTAATGAAGTTTCTCTGCCTCCCCTTCCCAGCTCACCAGACTCAGGGAAGCTTGCTGAACCAATTTAACGAAATGTTAGGAAGAATAAAATATAACTGCGTTTTCCTTTCTTTCTTTCCTTTCTTTCTTTCGCCGTTTAGTCGGCAGCTCCCTGCTCTGTTCTCAGCTGTGTCCTTCACAGCGGCGCAGATCAGAGCATGGAAATGCATATCTTGTGGGTGCCAGGAGATGTGAATCATGAAAATAGAGACAATTCCTTCCCCTTGATCACAGTTTGCCCACTTTTTCATTAAAAGGGAGCCTTTAAATAAAACTCCCACATTGGAACACCACCAAAATTGGGAATGGGATCTAGGTTTTGATTGTAATTCTGCCATCGCCTGTGACAGTAGTGGGTCAAGCCAGGCTTCGAAGGTGAGCCATTAAATGGTGGTGCCCTTTAAAAATCCCAGCATAAATCAGGCTGGGACTACAGTACCTCCAGACCAACCTCCAGCCTTGCAGCATTGCCTGGTCATCATTTTCCCTCACTTCACCATTCTGCTTTCCTTCTCTTTCTATCCTTCTGCGGTCATCCCTTTATTTTTGTCTTCCTTTTCACTTGTAACAGGATTTCTAACAGTACTTCCACTGCCTTGCCTAAAGATTTCTGCTTTATAGATTACCCCACTCTGCAATAGCTTCTACCTATGTTTTAAACAGCCCTCATATAATTAAGACCAAAGAAGAAAGAGAAGTCTGCTAAAATATATTTATAAAAATTTGCCACATTCCTGCCTTTAATATTCCATGTTGGTAATTGTGTGTGTTATTTAACACCACATCTTTCATAAAGTTAGGCAAAGAACTCCTTTGGCTTAACAAGCCCTCCTTGTAGATAATCCTGGCAAGGATTTGAGCCCTGCAAGAGCACCTTTCATAAAGCAGGCTTCCCTGGTTTAAAACAAAGGTGTAGGCACCCCTAGGGGTGCAATGGTTGTGGTTTCTTCAAGAGCTTGCCCTGCAGAGGCATCCATGCTGCCAGGTCTGAGAAGAGCTTGGTGTAGGCTGAACTGGCAGGCCCATGTGACACTATGAAACTGGGATGGAAAATTCCTGAAATTTCACTAAAAACACCCAACATTGGGTTAGGATTGGTGGGAATCAGTTAGCAAACCTGGATGCCATTGAACAGTTGGGCTTTCTGCCTGAATATTTTTCACCAGAAATGTCTTTTTCCTCACGAATATACTGAATTTTTCCTCAGAAACCAGATGTGCCAGCTGCTCGGCTTCCATTCATGCATCTCCTCATATCCTTGTTCTCTCTATGGTCCGTGCTGTGGGCACAGAGCCTGCCTCCATCCCCTTCCCACTGCAGCACTGACTCCTCATCTACTGCCATGCACTGATTTGAGCCTGGAGCCTGGCTGGAAACCAGAAAGTGGGGCAAAGTGTGGGGGCATGAGCTCTGATTAACTCCTGTCAGGACTGCTAAATATAACCACTTTAGGGTTATTCTGGCAGACAGAAAAAAATCTTTTTCAGGAGGGAGAGAACAGAAAATTGCACTAATAAAGGTACAGCTGGGTGGCAGCTCTTTCCCTCCTGTCCCTGAGGAAATGCTGATGTCTTTCAAACCAACAAGCCACGCAGAGATTTCTCTCAGGGCAGGCTCTGACTTTACCTGAGCATTAACATGGGCTGCAGGAGAGCAAAATAAGAGAGACTGAGTCCCCAGCTGGCCTTGATAAAGTGTAAAGGACCCATTCCAGCCTGAATGCCTTTCTCTTGCAGTTTATTCCAAACTCAGACCACGGGCAGACACTGCCTGTTGGCACCTTGGACACACAGATGCTTTTGGAAAGCCATGCTGGGAAGCTGGCAACCAAAACCAACAACTGATCCAGCACCTGGGATGCCTGTGACGGGGTCCTGCCTCTATTCCCAAGGTGGGAGGCACAGACACTGAGCTACTAGAGGAAGACCAGGCTCCCTGACTTGAATTTTGTCTGTTCTGGCTCTGGCTTTGTGGAGGCAGGAGTGGAAACTGTCCTGGGAGATGAAAGCTGGAAGTACAGTAAGGAGAAGGGAACTGCTGGCCACCAGCTGAGCCCTCCCCAAAAAACACTGGTACCCAGAGAGCTGACAACCCAGGAAGATTCTGACTGCTCCTACCAGGACAGGTGAAGCCCTCCAGGGGTGATCTGTGCTGCCAAAACCTGCGAGGAACTCCAGTTTAGGGGAAAAACATGCTGGCAGAAGAAGGAGGAGAAAGCACCAGGAAAAGCAATCCATGACAAGCACACCTCTCACTTGAACAGTCCGGGAGCCCAGCGCTGTGCTGCTCCTTGGCAGAGCAGAGGCAGCAAAGTCAATTTGACTGGAGCTGGCAGTGAGTGTGAGCCTGTCCTTCCATCCACTGCCAAGGGTGTTTTCTTCCTTTTCCTGCCACTCTGTCCCGAGAGTCTCTTGCTTTCAGCTCTCCCTGCATCCTGGTTTGATTCCTCATCATGCACCTGTCCACAGTGCTCAGTGGGTGCGGCTGGGAGTGGCTGTGGGATGGTCACTTGCTGGGCAGCTGCTCAGCATCTCTCCTTGTCCCTGAGGAAAGCCAGGCTGCTCACCACATCAGCTCCCAAACATTTTACTGCTAGCCAGACGCTGACCCCCACAGGGATTATTGCCTCTCTTTGGAAAGTGCTGAGAAAGGAGAGAGAACCGGAAAATTTTATCTCTATTTTCAGGTGGCTGATTTTGTTTCTCATCTGCAATTCACACTTTGTATGTCCAGATTACAGCTTCCCTGCTTCCTGCCCCAGCACGGGGTGCAAATTTAACACCTCATCCCACAACCTTGGTACTCTACAAACCAGGACTTCCTCATACAGGTCCCGACAACCCATACAAATTTTGGGTTTAAACATTTTCCTGACATTCAGTCTGAGCTCTGTGGTGGGGAAGGGTACAAATCAGGGTCTCAAGCCTTTTGCCTTAATCCCATGACTGTGAGACTTCCTTCTGTCATCCTCACTACCAATGGCCATTTTGGGCACTGAAGGACGCAGCAGTCCTCATTAATTAGCAACAGCCTAATTCTCTGCACAAACCCTCCTGTCTCCACAAGCACCGTCCATTTGAGCACCAGGGGATGACAGCTGTTTGACAGTGGATTTTAAGTTTTTTTTCCCCTTAACAGCAGCATTTTTTTCAAGTGCAGAAATGAACACATGTTCAGTTCTGGACCAAAAGTCGAGCTTTTGCTTTTTGGAAGTGCCTGTGGTTTGACTGCTGGCTCTATAAATGGGATTCAGATAGCTGTGTCTGACCTCCCTCAGTTTCCCTGCCTGCTGCCTCTCTGCATGGTGCTTAGGTAGGACATGAACTCAGTCCAGCCCCCAGCCAAGGGGGCTGAGGAGGCTGAGGAGGTCTGGCTGCCTTTCCTGCTTTCCCACTTTCCCAGGATTGTAATCCAGAAATGAAGCGTACATCGGTGTTGCTAAATAAAAGAGTGCAGGGGTTGATTCATGTCCCCAAGACAAGGGACACTAAATAGTTTGTATGTTGGTATTTCCTGTTAGGCATAGCGGCTGTGCATGAATAATACAGCCTTGGGTCTTCTCTGGGCCCAAAGCCCCTGTGGTCCTAAAATATGACTGTGACCCCTTGCACGTTTTTTCCCTAGTTTAAAGCGACTGAAGTAACAGGAGGGCTGTGCTGCAGCACACCAGAGCTGACTTTTATGGGATGAAAATTTATGGCATAGCATGAGGTACAGCTTAAAGGCTTAAGGTTTGCTGGGGTAGCACTGGAGATAGATAGTGGGGATAGCAGGAGGAGCCCAGGCTGCTGTAGTGTTTGTCACCTGGGTCAGAGTCAAGGAGCAGAGGTAAAATTCATCAGTGAACGTGGTCCCACGCCTCATGCTTCACCTCGCTGCCTGGCTGCCTGTTTGGTGTTTGTACCCAGAAGCACCAAATGCAGCTGCACAGGTCGTTTGGTGACAGCACTTCCTTTTGTATCCTCAACATGGTCCAAATTGCTCCTTTTTCCAATTGTACTGTCAGCAGCTTTTGAAAAGCAAAAGGGAGAAGCCCCTCTGCAAGCAAAGATACCAACAGAAGAAAAGCTGCCAACCTATAAACGGTGCTTTGGCCCTGCAGAGCTTTTGGCAGTGATCTCCACCAGCTGAGCTGATGGTAGCTGCAGCAAACCACCCTTCAGCAAGCATCCAGGGATATGCACATTGGGGTGAGGAGGTGACTGTGGCTTCTTAACAGGTGGAAAATGACCTCTGCCCCCTGGGGTGACTAGTGTGGCTTTCATCCCCTTCTGCTCCCTGTGTTAATGCCCTTCTTCATCCATCCTGGCCTGGAGCTTCCTTTACCTCTTCTGCTTGCTAATGCTGGGCACTTCCTATTTCTATCCAGGCAATTAAAGGAGGAGGCTGGCACTAAAACCTGTGTCATCCTGCTGATGTTTACATCTCCAGCATCCAGCTCCTTTGCTGCCTTTGAGAGGAGAAAGTGCAGGGAAAATCTGGCTCTGCTCCCACTGCCCTGCGGTCAAGAGCAGCCTTGGACCTGTGCAACTGTGGCCACTGCTAGCCCTGGGCTGTGCTGAGGCAGGACTGAGGGTTGTCCTTCAGAACATTAGAGCAGACCCATATGGGAGTAAATTTGCACAGGGCCAGCACAAAATTATTCCTTTTTTCCCTGGCAAGTGCTGAGATCCCTGACTGAAGCCCTGAAAATGCTCAAAGGAGGTGCTGGCAGAATAGCTTCAGCCCAGCCAAACCCCAAGTATTTTCTTCCAGCTCCATTTGGAGAGCCAGCTGAATCAGTTTTTGAAATGCTTCCCTAAATATTCAGCCAGAGATGTGGAAAACTTCTGTAAAAATATGAAAAAGGAAAGTGTGCAAAGACTCTGATGTGTAGTGCAGTGTTAAGAGCAGCCATCCCCACCTGCCCTGGCTCTGCCTCACAGCCCCAGCCTCTACTTCTGCATAGTCTGGGTATCCTTGGCCAACACAGTCAGCCTCTGGATGAAGTGTTACTACCTCTGCCACGGGGAAAGCATTCCAGAGGCTTGTTGTGACACTTGGTCATTTGTCCAGTACTGAAGGATGGAAAGTGTTACACATGTGTTATGTATTATTATTATTAACTCAGAGAGTTTCTGATTTCTGGTACCATGAGCGATAGTCACAGATATACAAGGGCCTGCATAGTTTGTAGCAGAGGTAAGAGAGAATATGGATAGTCTTGAACTTTCTGTTGGCTATTTTTAATTCAAAACCAGATCTGGATCTGCGATTCAGCCTTTGCTCTTTAGTTATCCAAATAATAAAATTAAGACCAAAGCCAGATGAACTTAGGGAAAGTTATGGTTCAGATCATATCAATGACTGTACCTCAGGCCGAAATTTAACATGCTGATACTTTTTCTCCTTGCTTTTAAACTGTATGAGGGACTTCCTCCTCCTTTTTACAGAAACCAGATGTGGGTTGTTTTTTGACTGGCATTTCATGGCAATGTGTATCCTGGTTTATGTGCCTGATTTTCATTCCATGAAACAAAAAAAAAAGCAAAAAAGCCAACATTGCTTGCAAGTATTAAAATGGCAACTGTGGATGGAAGCAAGATTCGACGCAATGGAAAGCAGATTAGATTAAGCGAACTGTTGAAAATTTATTCTTCTGGTTAATTTTATCTGTAAAATTGTCCTAAAGACTAATATTGTCAATTCTCATTTGGCTCTGTAGGACCCTGCGTGAATCCAAATCCATCCTTTTTTGGCAGGCCTTTTTATCACCAGTGGTACAGTGACATCTAAGTGTCAAGAAGATGGGCCAGTCGGAGCATAGAAAATTGATTTGAGCAGCACCATCCCCCCTTGGCTGGCTGCAGATAAACAGTTCAGCTAATGTGCTGCTCCCGACCTCTTTGGGGCTCCATTTGAATATGATCTAACACGGCAGCTGCTTCACTGAAGGTAAAACAGTCCCTGAAAAGTTTTGCTTTTTTTCTTTTTTCTTGCATTTTTAAAGTTGGGGAAGATGAGTAAAAGAAAATACTTGCAACCATGAGGGCTCTACACACAAAAATCCCTTGTGCCGTTTGCAGCTTAGGGATTTTTTAAAAATATCAACAATATTGAAAATTAGGAAAAATTATCTCTGTCAGACATGAAGGTACAAAAGCACAATTAAGCTGTCATTTTGGCTCTTTTTCTTGCCCAAAGATTGCTATCCAAACTATCTGAGTAAATGATGTTCTTGAGATATTGTTTTGGAAACAATTTGCATGGGTGCTGACAGCTGCTCCGAGGGGCACGGAGGCAGCCCTGCATCCTTGCAGGAAGGAGTGAGAGTTCCCATCTGCTCTGGGCCTTTGCCTGGTTTTGGATGAGGGAGCTATCGAGCAGGGAGGGAGGCAGGAAATACGTAAAAGGCAGAGGCTGCCACTCGTTTCTCTCTTCTTTTCTTCCCTTTTTGAGATCAGGGGATTGAAGCGCTCCTGCCATTCATCTTCCTCCCCGTCTGCTCCCGGGGCTGCTGTGCTCCATGCAGCTTCTTGGAGTGCTGTCATCCCTGCAGAATCCAAGTGCCTTCCAGTAGGGCATTACGCAAAGTGACTAACATCTGTCACACGTGGCTCATTCTTTCCCTCAATCAGCCTCAATCAGCTTTTCTGCAGGCAGCGTTTCCTATCTGCAAATAACAGCCATCACAGAGGCTGGCAGGGTGGTTGCTTTCTCCTCTGTTCTCCTTTTCCAGGTTTATTCTCATTTTCTCCCGGCGCTTTTCACTCCCTTTTGTTTTCTTCGCGCTCACCACCACCGCCATTACTACCATTATTTGCCTTTGTGCTCCATATCCTCAGGAAATCTCTCCTCTCTCTCCTTATGCCATTATCTTGATCCTTTTCAACTTTCTTTCATTTCCTCTTATGACCATCTATCTCTTCCCTTCTTCCCACCAGCCCTTCACATGTCTTCATTCCCATGTCCTGAACTGGGACACCTAGCTCCTGCCTGTACTCCAGGTTGTGTTCTGCTGGTAAAGAACCTCTCAGCCTGCCAGGTCCCACCAGCACCTGGGACTTACTTCTTCAGTCAGTGCTCTTTATATGCTGATTCAAACTGGAGGCACATGGAAGCAAAGGCAGCCAGGTGTGGTCACACACATGATCCTACCACCGTCTCCCAGACAGACCATGATTAGGAAACAGAAGGTTGTTTGCACCCCTGTCCTGCTCTACCCATGCTGGTTGTTTTTGACGAAGGTACTTGTCCCCAGTACTTTTTTCTTGCCCTCTGTAAAATGGGGACAGCCCTACAGACTGCTTGGGTTCGGTGTTTGAGGGTAGAAAGAAACACCAAGAATACAGCTCATAGAATCATAGAGTCATTGAATGGATGGTGTTGGAAGTGACCTTTAAGATCCCCTAGTTTCAACCCCCCCGCCATGGGCAGGGACACCTTTCACTAGCCCAGTTTGTTCAGAGCTCCATCCCACCTGGCCTTGCTCCCAAGCTGCTCTCCAGCGATGACCAGGATAACTCTGCAGGTGGCCGAGTTGAGCTAACTCAAACCTGACCTCCTGCTCCAACCTGAGTAAATGCCTCGCTCGCTTTCCCTGCCTTGGAGACAGAAGACATTGCCTGAATTAAACATGAGAGCGGAGGGGCCCTCCCCGGTCATCACATTCAATCCCTTGCTGTGGGTGGAACGAGGTGCTGTATAATCCCTTTCACAAATGTATTGAGTTGGATGTTAAAAACAGGGAGTTATTATCCCTCCCCCTCAAAACAGCTGATGCTTCAGAATTTAGATGTGCGAGAAAGGAGCACAAGATGCTTTCTTTCTCAGCTGAAATTTCAGCAATAAGGGAGGAAATTTATCCAAAGGCTCCAATATTCTGCTCTAACTGAGCAGTCTGAAAAGTTTGAATTTGAGATGCAGGCCATTTTCCTTATTAAAAAAATAGGCATATAGGCATAGAGAAAATGACTGATTCGAGGGTAATCTGTACAGGGCTTTTTTTATAATATGATTTTAGATGGACAAATAGCAAGAGAGAGCCTATTTACTGGCAGATGCTTTAACCAGGCATCACCTGCACACATTTGGTCCCACACATGCCCAGCTCCAACTTATGATGCAGCGCCTTAGCAGTGGCTGAGAGTTTTGCAGGCAGAAGTTTACTTGCTTGTGCTGACTTTAACCAATGGTCAGCTAAGAGGAGGCAGTTATAAAAAATCAGAACATTTTGTGATTACAAACATTCTGCCTCTTTATTTTAAATCTTGTGTCACTTCCAAACTTGCTTGTATCTCCTTTCCCCTGGAGGAGCTAACTAAAAGCCCTGCTTGCTGGGCTGAGTCTGAAGGACATATTCTTCCTTTCCCTCACCTTCAGTTTTTCCTTTTGGGTGGTGAATCAGTGAAAACCAAAGTCTTCCCGTGGCTTTAATCTTTGTTTCCAAGCAGTATATGCTGAAGTGCAGATGCCTGGCCTGTGCTGTAGCTCTGCACTGTGCTTCCACGATCAGTGGGAATGGTCATATGCCATCTCCCCCCCCATCTCCTGTCTGCAGTAGGTATAACCATCATTGGTCTGGAATTGACATGTTTCAGGATACCAGCCCCTGGAGAAGAAGCCAGTTTTGGGACTGTCTATTTCTGACCTACACAACATTTCCAATGAATTCATGCTCAGGAAAGTCACACCTCTTTCATTTAGTGCTGATGAAGACATGACACAGGTCATCCCCCAGTAGGATGCAGCAGGGTTCTCGAGCCAACTGGAGATGGTGGAAAGCATTCCCAGCCAGCCAGCTGAGAGGTGCAGCCCTGAGATGCAGCACACAGATGGATTGACTGTCCGTGGGGATGCCCAGAGGCAGCGAGGGACTTGGAGGTGCCTCCCTCCAGCAGCCAGCATCCTTCCCCTCGTTCCTGGGCAGCTCTGGCCCGGCAGCCTCCATCCCAGGGCTGATGTCTTGCAAGCCCTGGGCCAGCTGGTGGTGAGTGGGGATCAGCAGCAAAGCAGTGTACTGGCTTTGTGTTTTGGCACCTCATTCCTGGCGTCTCGTCAGCTTGGCCACTAGCAAGCACACAGACGGCAGGGAGGACCAGAGCATCCTCTGAGAGCTAAGGCCTCGCCATGAGCCAGGCTTGCCTGGGGACACACCAAAAGGCAGTGGGAAAGGCGTGGTTGCCTCTTGCTTTTCCCTTCCCTGATGAGTCTGTGCTGCTGCCGAATCAAAGGTGTCACCTGGGTGGGCGCAGACACCATCTCGATGGAGAGGCTCCTTCCTGCTGCAAGGGGAACTCACCTTATTAGACAGATAAGATTTGTATTTATTGTTGGTTTGTCATGTTAACAGAGGTGCTGGGGGTGGCTGGAGGGGTGTGATCTGGCTGCTCTGCTGTCAGAGATGGTGCCACTCCTCCCACAGGCGTTTAGGCTAAATCTGAAAAGGTGCACGTGAGATGCTGTCCCACATTCCCTCCCCTCACCCACATCATTAGAAATCCTTATCAATACAAAGAGCCCAAGGGATGCAAGGAGAGCTGAAAGGCAGCTGTTCTCTGCCTTTCCCAGGAAGCAAGGAGTCAGGACTGTCACAGCCTGATCCTTCTCACACCACTCGTGTAAGACGGTGTAAATCCTCTGCTTTTATGGAGATAGACCACTGCAGAGCAGGGACCAGGGAGGGGAGAACTGGGCTTAGCACGCTGAATTACACTGCCAGCACCACGTTCTCAGCATGACAGGCAAAGGGACTTGCTCTTACGCCTGGCTTCCCTCCTCAGCAGAAGAAAGGAGTGTCAGGAAAGGAAATCAGGGTTAATCCAGGCAGCCAGCTCAATGGCTGGCACGGGTACTCGTCTGTCCTTTGTACTGTCAGCTTGCAGCAATATCACACTCATGCAGAGGGTGTTTCTCTGGGGCATCGGTGTAGAAAGAGCCAATCAAACCCTATTTATCAGCTTTGGCTTCTCAAAGGCCGAGCTGACGCAGCACCGGATTTTTATTTTACCGATTTAACACCAGGATTTATGGGTCGTGTACAACTGCACATGGCAGGGCACCATCTAAATAAGTATTTATCACGTAGGAGGAGGCCCTGAAGGCGAGCAGTGCTTAGCACCATGTAGCCCCTTGTCCTTGCGTCAGCTTCACACAGGCAGCCTGACTGTCACAAGGAGAGCTCACCCCTCAATTTTATATTGCTATAGATGGGCTGGCGAGTGGACTTTGCCGTGGAGAGTTCAGTGAACATGGATCAGTTCAGCAGCTGGTGGGCTGCTCTCTCTGTGAGCACCATGCCTCAAGGCACCCACAGCTTCACTGGCAGCCTTGAGCTATCTGCAGACCTGCACTAGGCGCCCTGGACTTGTGGCAGTGATAGCAATTGTCTGCAGAAGAAAAAGCTAGTTGATGCCACTCAAAAAATCCATCGTGCCTGCTGGGCTGTCCAGGGACCGTGACTTGTGCACGAGCCACTGCTTTCACCTCACTGTGCTCCAAGGAAGCGCTTAACCACATTTAGTCTGTGCATCAGGGAGCTGTGCCCAGAGGAGCCTGGGGACAGGGCAGGAAAGGCTGAGGGAAAGCTGTCAGGACTGGCATGGGGGTGGTGTTTCAGTGCCTGACACACACACACTGCGCTGCTGATGCATTTCTTCAGCTCCTCTGCTTGATCTGCCCTATGTCCCAGCCTTCTCACTGCTGCCTGGTGACTCTTGCTGTGGCAGTGGGCAAGTAAAAGATGAAAATGTTCATATTGCTTGTGATATATTCCTGTAATAGGATTCAGTGGAGCCTTTGCTGGAAAATAACTGGTGGTTCACATTTCTGCTCTCGTCTTTGTTTGCTCTTCTTAATCAGCATTAGAAGAGCTAAATTTCTTTCTCTCTCTCTTCTTATGCTCTTTGTACAACTTTGACTTGCTGCATTTTCCCCACATGCAGGATATAGTGGAAAGTGGAAGTTGAGACCTCTGTGTTAATCTTACTGGGAAGGAAATAAGAGTATGGGAAATTCCTGTCTTAAAATAAAAATATCCCTCTCCCTCAGCCACAAAATTTTTATACTCTATCACTCCAGCTTTCCATGCTTACTTCATCCTTTCTGCTCTGTTATTTACAACCCTAGTCCAAGATGGAAGAGAGGTCTTGTGTATTAAGTTTTATTTCTTTGCATGAATAAACATTTTGTTGTTTATTCCACACTATTTTAATTTTTTTTCTTTTTTAAAATTACCCCTAAAGCTCTCTGTTCTCTCACTAATAAGAAATCCGACATCCGAATTTTGCCTTTCAGCATTTGCTTGCATCTCGCATCCTCTCTGGCTTCAACAATAAGACTCAAACGCAACACGGGATGGCTTCAACCCAAACCAGAGGGAACCAGATGTGATAGCAAGACGCGCTCTCCCGGTGGCTGGATCTGCATCTCCGGTGGCAATCAGGATGCTCCAAAGGCAGCTCCGGCTGTGCCCCTCCGTCAGAGCCCAGGGAAAGGGCAGGAGCGATTCATTAAAAACCCACCGCCCTGCGCTGGCGTGCAAGCCTGAATGAATGTCACCGTTTTCATTATGGAAAAAGAGAGACCAAAGAGAAAATGTGACAAAGTACATCTCGCCTGGCTGTTGATCTTTAAGCAACAGTGTGATTAGCAGCGTCTTCCCCTTTACATTTCAAAGCGCCGGAGCACAATGGCAGGGAGATAAACATCCAGAGGTGCTGCCTTGCTGAAAGACATCTTTCTGACAGCGCATTACGGCTCCTGCCTCCCTCACCGGAAAGAACATGAGGTTTTAGTCAACGATGAAAGAGGAAAAGCCACACTTTATCTACCATAAACAGTTGCCTATTTGTATTTGTTTTCCCCCCAATGAGTTCCATCTTTGAAACGACGCTCCCCCGCCATTCTTTTGCAGCCGGGAGACCAAAGCCTCTTTCCCACGGACTTAGAGGGCCCCGACTCCTTCTCAGAGGGAGCTGCAGCTGCTGGGAAAAATAAAACATCCCCGACTCCTCTCTTCGCCCGTGCTGGGTACTTTGCCTTTCTCCCCTGTGCCTCTCAGGAAGAGGCCGAACCTCCTTCTACAAGGCGGCCAAGAGCCACCACCCCTTCGTGCTTCCCAATCAAGAAAACGCAAGCCAGCTCCCTTATTCAAGAGTTATTGGCTGTGACAGCTGCATCAGCTTAGACAGGATTAAAAAAAGGGGGAAAAAAAAGGAGCGGAGAGAAAACCCCTCCTTGCTTCTGAAATTACTCGCAAAGTCACCTTTTTAATGCTAACACACACAAAATGCGCTCAGCCACTGATTTCAGCAGACCATATGCTGCCACTGCTGCTGGCCAGGTCCTAAGGGATGAATTTTTTTCCCCTTCAGCAAGCCTCCAGAAATGTCATAGAAATTTATATGCTTATTCACAGAGCCGATAAAGCAGAAAACCGGTGTTTCAGCTATTTTTGTTTTGCTTTGCAGATGGACAGTAAAAGACATAAATCTCCTTCCCACCACTCGAATGCCCTGCCTGGCTCCCCCTTTTGTGCCGAACCACCAGACCTACAGGACCCCGAAGTCCATAAGCCAGCCCTCCTCTTCACTTAGAGAGGAACAGAAGAGTGAAACACCAGGAATCTCCCAGGACATGACCACTGATGAGCTGAGGCACAATTTTCTGCGCAGCCACCGAGGCGGGACAGGTTTTTTTTCCATCTTTGCTGGAGGAAGAGAAGCAAGCTGCATGCCCCGGGGCTGTCCCTGCTCCTACTCCTCCCCACGTTAGCGTCCCAGCTCTGATAAGAGGCACGCCGCTCTCCCATGGCGTTATCTGATGCGTGCCCCGATTTACAGCTCTGTGCCACACACCTCCATAAATCAGGACAAAGCCCTTAGGGGAGCCTGGCCGGGCCCCTCCTCAAGTGCATACGGGTTGCAAACCCGAGTGATATTTCAGACACGTTTGACATTTAACCTCAGGAAAAGCGATATGAGGGAGAGAGGGGGAACCATGGCTAAATCTCCCTCCCAGCTATATTTACAGCCACAGCATGCGCTTGCAGCCCGTTGGAAAACGCGCCTTGCACGGCACATCGCTGGGGAAATTTAGGATCAGCAGCCGAGGCCTGTTGACTTGCTGACTAAAGGAGGCAGCAGGAGGGCTCCTGGCTGAGGGCCGGAGGTGGTTTTATTTCAGTGGATGGCGCTGCGGCCCCCAGGGAAAATTCCGCTGGGAGCCATCCCCTCCCTGGTCCTGCATTTCCCACGCTGTTGCTGCAAGTGAAGCTGGCAGCTTTTCCTTCTCCGGGCAGGGCAAGCCTGGGTGCTGCTTTCCAAACCCATCAGCATCAGCCTCAGCGCCCCACCAGCAGGGCTCACTGCCCCCCACCCCGGGAGAGCCCCTTGGGCTCTGCCTGAGACCCGGGGCAGGGAAGGGTGGCCTGGCCACAGCTCAGCAGTGGTGCAGTTTTGAGACCTGTCCCTGCTGCAATTCCCTGGTTACAAACACCCCTGGATCACAGCTGCTGGATCTGCTTGTCTGCACAGTCACAGTGAAAAGGGGACAGCCATGCCGTGCTGGGGAGCAGAGAAATTAGGAATAAACCCAAACCCAGCAGGAAGAGAGGATTGTGCCTCTGCGCCTCACAGAAAGAGCTCGGTGGTTTAGGCAGCCCGTCATCCTGGCTAATAACAGCAAGCCAAATATTTAACTAAGATCTCATGATAGTGAGGAGCTTGGCAGAAGGAGGCCTGCAGAAAGCAAGCACTTTCTCTCCAAAGGCTGTTTTCTCCTTATTTAAAAAGGAGGAAACAGGTCAGCTGTCGTATCTGCCAAGGTCAGAAGCTCAATTTGTATTTTAGAGCCCTGGAAAGGTGAATGCACCAGAGCTACATCCCTGATGGAAACAATCACTCATTCTAATAAGGCTGGCAGAGGCTGGAGCCTGCCTTGTTCAGATACAATTATTACAGCCCGGGTGTCAGATTACTGAATCTATTAGCCGGGAATCAGCTGTTATTTCAGAGCAAGACAGCTATCCTACAGGCAGTTGTGATGTACATCATGCGTGACGCCCGGGCCCAGCTCACCCCGCCGGCACGGAGGGGCAGGAGGGGGACAGGACCACCTCTGCTCATAAGGAAAAAGCCCGTGGCAGTGACCTCTAGACACTGCTACATCTGTCAGATCGTGGCACCAGCACTGCGATGACTGGGGGATACGGTTGCCAAACGACTCGATTTGCTGGGAGAGAGGAGATCCCGAGTTTGTTGTAAAGGCAGCACATGGCTGTGCCCTTCCCACGGCATCCACAGAGAAATGGGCGTGAGGAGCCAGCGCCAGTGCTCCTTTTCTGCCACCGAAGTGTTCAGGGAAGCCTGAACACAGAATGAGAGGAACAAGGAACAAGTCAGTGGGGAGCTTTTTGTGTAGGAGCTAAAATAAAAACCACTTGTGTTCAGGTGATTTACTTATTTAAAAGATTTACACACTGTTGGCTAACAGAGCACTCCCACTTGAAAGCACAGCTTAAAAAAAAAAAGAAAAAAAAAAATCTGCGCTACTTTAGCAAGAATAAGAGCTGTGCCTGCACGGTTCTGGTGAGCCTCTCTGGGACAAGCTCAGCATCCTCCAGCACGAAGCAGGTGGCTCCCAGGGCCCCCCTGCTCTCTGTGTCTCCCTGGCAGCAGGCAGCTTTGCTAGTGATGCCCTCCCAATCCATTTTTATCTGTCTCCCATCGCAGAAAGGATCACCTTCTGCTCTGCAGTGTGAGAAATGAACTGCCACACACTATTTCAGCTCCATCCACATCACTGCTTCAGTGGGACATTTCCAAGCTCCCCGGCTCTGTCCCGTCCATGTGCAGAGCCTGGAAGTCACAAAACTTGGTGTTTTGTGCTTCTTGGTCCCCATTTTATTTTCCATGCAAACCAAATGCTTGCTCACTGAACCTGTCTCCCCTGGGGGAAGCACAGGGAGAAGGAATCTGACAGGAGGGAGAAGTAACATTAAAGACTCGGGGCTGTATATGCTAATTGTGATTTGTGTGATTTTTCCCTTTTGATTCTGCATGTTTGTGCTGCTGTTCTTTTGTTTCGTTGACGTGAGAAAGTGTTCATCAAACTGAAACAGGAGCAGGGTTCCCAAAAGCTGGGACAACAGCAGCATGAATCAGAGCGCCCAGGGATCACAGGTGCCCACAAAGGCTCTCCACAGTGAGGTTAGGGTTGCAGGGTGCGATCCATTCGGTTATGAAATGCAGCTGCAAGCAGGGGGAACAGGATCCCTGGTTGGGTTAATGGTGAGGAGGTGAGCATAAAGGAAGTTGCTCCACCTACTGACAGAGTGATTATGAGACCTGGTAGGGTGTCAGGGAATGGCACATGAGATCCACATCTGCAGGTAATTTAATTGATTTAATGAGAAACTTTACTAGAACAACTTGTTTTGACACCCACTGTGAGTGACTGGAATGTCAATCATTAATGACTCAACCAAAGGCCCATTTGTGAATGCAATGGGTGCTTTGCTGAGGCTGGGTTTGCACACCCTGAGGGGCAGGGAGTGAGTTTTTGGGTGTGTGGTGCTGAAGCTTCTGCTCTGCATAAGACAGAGGATGAGAGCAGCCACCACCGAGAGCTACAAACCAGGCTTTGAGCCAGGTAAGAGGCAGATCCTGTGAGGTAGGATGTATGTGTAGGAGGTTTGTATCATGCCAGTTGTCCTCCCATACAACTCTCTCAGGTAAACTTCCTCTGGGAAAAGTCTTGAGGGTGTTCATCCCTTCTGATGGGACATAACTGGCTCAAATGTGGTGATGTGAGAGACAGCTGTCATGACATGAGAGATACCTTAGAAGGCGTCATAAACCATCAAGGACCCCCAAAGCACCCCTAGACTCCTTTTTGAGGCCTTCCACTAGAGGACTGAAAACTCTCCCTCACCAGGGGAGGTACCTGGGTGTTCCCACCTGACCCTGAGCATATATTGACTCATTGAACTTTGTGTTTTGGGGGCTTTCCCTACCCTTGATGGATAAGGACTCTGATCATCACTTTGACCAATGGACATCAAAATTGTAACAACCAAGTCTCATTGCAGGACACACAGGTTGTGATACCTTTGTACTCTTATCCTTTCTTTCTTTCTTTCTTTCTTTCTTTCTTTCTTTCTTTCTTTCTTTCTTTCTTTCTTTCTTTCTTTCTTTCTTTCTTTCTTTCTTTCTTTCTTTCTTTCTTTTTTTTCTTTTTCTATTATACATTTTCTTAAGTGTTACTTTTATGCTTTTATATCGCTATATTACTATAGATAACAATAACCAAAATGGCCACATTCCTGCTCTCCATTGCAACCAAATGGTTCTAAATAAACCCTACATACATATATTTACAAACATCAATCATTCAGTGTTTTTTCTGTCCAATCTGCACCAAGGGACCTGTTAACAGGAACCTGGGTTACTCTCACCCTCAGGGGTGGGTTGTAACACCTGCAGAGGAGAAGACAAGTTTCAGGTCAGTGAGATGGGAAATCCTACACCAGCTCCTGCTTGGCAATGAGAGCTGTGTGCAGGTGTCCTTGGGGACGGCTGCAGAAGCAATCCCATTTGGAAATGGGCTTATTTAAAATCCAGCATCTTGATCAGGGAAATTGTCAGCAACAGGCTGAGAACCCCGGATGAGTGGAAGGAACTGTGCAGAGGAGCAGACAGCTTTGGGACCTTCCTGAATACCCTGGTGCCCTTGAAAGCAGCATGTCAAGGCAGAGGCACCAGAGAAGTGGTTTTGGGTCAGAGCAGGTACCCCACCATGCATTTCTTAGAATGGGAGCCTCCCACACCTCCAGCCTTGCTGAGAACCAACATTGCCTGGTGTGGATATGAGGCCCAAGAGGAAAATATCCTCCCCAGAAGGGGTATGAATCACCTAACAGTGGAGGCACCACGACAGCAGAGGAGCATGCAGGTGCTTTTAGCATTTTCCTTAGAGGACAAGGCAGCCAAAGGTGCAAATGACAAACAGTAAGATTTGGGACATAACTCCAAACATGGGCTGTGGGGTGGTGGGACAGAGAATATGCCTGATTCGTGGCACGTTCTTCTGCCTTAAGCGCCAACAAAGTTTACAGAGTCGACTAAAGTAGTCTTTCCTGCTGGGAACTGGCAGGCATTGATCTAAGCAGAGGGAAAAGGTAGCAGAACATTTCACCCAAAGCAGGAGGTCCTGGCCCCACAGGCTTGGCTGTTCACAGGACACGCTGCAAAGGCAGCAACAGGCCCCTGGCAAAGCAGGTTACAGCTCTTTCTCTTCCTGTACTTGTGCACGGGAAGGAAAATCCAAAAATCTGCAAGATTAGGAGTTCCTGGAGATTCTCTTTATTAGAAGAATGTTCCCCTGGATGAGGAGACCCTTGGGTGGTCTGCAGAGAGTGCCATGCTGCACACCACTTGTGTGTCCACAGAACAGCGTGACTCCCATCTCAGCCAGCTGGGACTCTTCGGGGATAATTGACCATTCTGCATTTCTCTGTCCCTTGGGGAAACTTTTCTCTGCAGCCCAAGCACTTAGCTCTTGGCTTGTGTCCTGAAGCATGAGAGCTAATATCCCCCGCATGTTTTTACCATAGAAATGGACGAGAGAGGGTATTTTTCGATTCAATGGGAAACAAGTGAATAATAATTCTGTGAAGCCATGTAGTGGAAAGAGAGACTTCGAGCGCAACAAGAAACGGGATTTTAAAATTTCATCTGCACAGCAGAAGGTCCTGCCAATTGAACCGTTTCCAGTAAACAATCTGCTAAGTCTGACAGTTTGAAGGAATACCAGACTGCCAGGAGTGAATAGGCTGGGATTTTTAAGAGATTTATTTTTCATCTGAACACTTTTGTTTGTGAGCAACAGCTCAAAAAACCCAAAATGCATGTGCAGCAGCATTAGCAGCCAGGCTGAGGGCTTCTCCCCCAAACAGGGCTCCAGCAGGAGCAGGCAAGAGGGCTGCCCTGGAGACACAGTGTGCCCTGGGCTGCCTAGTGTGCGAGTCTGTGGGTCTGCACCGGGAGACCCCTCTGGTGCCTTCATACTCCCACAGAAAGGTTTAGGTCGAGCTCAGTTTGCTTCCCCATTTTCTGCTGCTCTTCATGTGGGAGCTTCAGCTGTCCTTGCTGAGGTGGTGGTCGCCAGAGGGGTGCCAAGGGCAGCTGGCTGGGATGGGGGGACAGGAGGGGATGGAAATGGATGAGGTTGGAGGTCAGGGCTCTCAATCACAGGATGAGGGCAAGCATAGCAGGAGGATGATGCTGGGTGTATCTCAGGATGAGAGAGCTCCTGTGACGTGGCCAAGCTGGAATGTGATAGACCACAGGTGCTGCCTTCTCCCAATGCAGGAGAGCTTTGCCTCCTTGATGCCTTAGGTTTTAACTTTTATATTTTTCCAATCCTGTACTGCTAGTGTAACTCTGAAGTTTCCTGTAGCTCGTTAAGTGCTGTTCTCTCATGCTCACACAGACACAACAAAGCCTCTCCAGCTCTCCAAGGACACCCAGACTATTCTAAGCTGAAAAACTGTTTCATCTTGGGGAGAGGGGGTAAGCTTGGGCAAATTCCATCCTTGGCTGGGTTCTGCTTAGGGAATTGATGCTGATATCAAAGTGGGAAGAACTCATGAGCTGTCCTTGTCCATGTTGGGATGCACTGAGGCAGGAGCCTCTGGAGCCCAGAGTGTACCTCTGAAGGCCTTTCCAATCAATCCCTCCTTTATTCCTTTATTCCTATCTGCTCTCTGTTTCTAGGTAGCCATTTAAGGCATCATCCCCTACAAGAAAACAAGGACAAGGAGATGTTTCCTTGCCAGTTTAAACACCTCTGCAAGGAGGTATTTAACCTGGGCAAGAGAGACCCTGCCCAGGATAAACGAGGGGCAGAGATCAAAGGATTGAGCCTCCAAGCAGGACAAAGTCAGCAATGACTTTCTGTGCATAGATCTGTGTCAGTGAGTCCTAGGAAAAGGGGGGCTGAGGAGAGGGGAGGTGCTGGCTGGCACTCTGTGGGGCTTACTTGGAAATGTGCAGTGTGGAACAGGAGATGCACAGTGAGCACCTTCCATGCACATGTCCAAAATCAGGGGCTGTTTTGAAGGTACAGTGCTATCTGTCTCACAACCAGGTCTTGGAGCCAGACAGGGAACAGAATGGGATTATTTTGGGCCTGAAAATATTGATGTCTCAAACTTTTCATTCCCTCTTTGTCAGCAAGGAAAGAAGAAAAAGGTTTTGAGGTCTTGAGGAGAGTTACAGATACAGCTGTGATTAAGAAAATGGCTTGAAGTCTGCTTTCCCAGTTCAGACCCAATTCTGCTAAAATCCATGAGGGAATGGCCCTGACTATTTGTTTGGAGGCATTCACATTCAACCTAGACCCTCAAGAAGCTGGTAAACCCCTTAGGGACTTCTCAGATTTTCCAGTTGAGCAGGGGAGTGACAGAGCAGCTTTGGGCACCTGGCATCCAGCCAGGGTCAAGCCACCACTCTAGAGTCCCTGAGGTTTACTCTCTTTTGTAGAGGGATTTCTGGTTAGATAAGGAAGAAGTTCCTTAATCCTATGCTTTTCTTGGTGATAGTCCCACTATCCCACTGCCCCTTCCACTAGAGCAGGAAATCACAGGGTCATGAGAATTGTCACCTTACATTTTCCAAATGCAGTTTAATAATTATGCCTGTAAAAATCAGAACACATGAGGGTTTTGGCAATCATTTGCATTTCTGAAAATTAAATGAAAAAAGGCTAATTGGTCACAAGCTAGCACTGAGGAAAAGTGGAGCCTGTGCAAGCAAAAGAAGTGGCCAAAATTCACAAGAGGATAACAATATTTAATAACATGTATTGCAATAGACACCTGGAAATACAGATCTGGTTGTTTGGTAGGGAAATTTCCTGGTCCAGAAAATGTATCTGGTCTGGTACATAGGGAGATGGGGGCCATGTCCTCCTCTTCAAGCTGATTTTGCAAGCACCAGGGCTTCCTTCAGTGCCATTGCTGGTTTTCACTGAGAGAGCCCAGCTGCAGCTCACCTGGGTTTGGTCTTTGGATGAGCCAACAAATAACTTCCTCCGAGTCTAAATGTTTGCTGTCACATTGCTGCAGTCCACAGGATAGGAACTGACCCTTCCTGCTCAGAAATACTTGAGAAGCAAGGACTGGAGACTAGGCAGGGAGCGAATCTGATGGCAACACGGATGTGCAGAAGACTCAAGCAGTAGCATCTGGAAGAGGCGACAGTAAGGCTGAGATAACAGGGACCATTTCCACAGCTTCATGTGAAGTGGGGATATTCCCAGCACTGAAGTCCAGGACTGGCTCTTCTTTAAGCTTGGTGATCCACCTCCTTCCATGGGTGAAGTGGCAGCCCATGACCTGTCACCTAACCCTTCACCTTTCCCTGGAGATGTGAGGGCTTGTGGCCATTGGCATCACAGCAGAAGAGCTCAGTGGTGACTTGTAACAGTCCTCCCTGATGGTGTAAGACCAGTGTGGGAGATGAGATCTGGCTGAGAAGTCCCACACCTTCACTTTAACACACCCAAAGCTGCCCTCTCAAGGCCTGTCATGGACACTTTATGGTGTAGGTTATTCAGCTCTTTCGGGATTTATTTTTGCATGCTGCTGCCTTTCTTTCACACTTCAAACATTATAGATTAAATAAAAATTAAACTTGGCTGCAGTACACTACTAGATGTGTTGGGATTTGACCTCCATAACTTAATTTTCAAACTATTTTTTCAAAGGACTTGTGGGGTGTCTCTGCTGTGCCTCATGAGAAGTACTGAGCTAATGACCAGCTTGCAAACATGCCAACCTTTAAACAGAAAGATGTAGAGAGAATTCCCTGAAATGAAACAAAGTGAAACCACTGGGCACAGCTTCACAACACTCTTAGGACTGACTCAAGAATCACTGTCACAGCAGAGGGTGGTTTCTTGTCCTCTGTGAGCAGTGGACCAAAGCCAAATGGCCCCTGCCTTTCTCTGTCTCCACCAAGGGAGGAAAGAGGCTTAACAAATCCTGAGACAGTGTTGGGGGTCAGGGCATCTGTCACCAGTGTCAGCAGTGTCCCACTACAAGGAGGAAGATGGGCCCTGGGTGCAAGTCCAGGGGCCCCTGCCTTGTTCCCTGCCAGCCAAAAGACCAGCCACCCTCCCTGAAAGCACCTGGGCCAGCCTAAAGGGGGCAGAGGCAGGGCAGGCTAGAGGGTGAAGGGCTGTCAGAGGCACTCTGGGGCTCGGAGCAGGTCACATTCAACCAAACCTCCCCTCCCCACCAGGTCCTGTGCTGACAACAACCCCAGCAGAGGGGCTGTGTGTGTTGCCAAGGGCGCTGGAGAGGATAAAAGCGGGAGGAAAGGAAGGATCAAGAAGTAAATATAGATGACTTCATTATGTTCCCTCCCTTCAGAGGAAAAGCTCATCTCAGGCTGCCTTGTCACACTGGCACTGGTGTAGCCTCAGTGATATCATTGAAGAGCTCTTTGCTTATCTAGCCAGTGACCACCACTGTTTTACAGAGCTAATGCAAATTGAGATCATATTTTTTTCTGATTTACCTCCAGACTCACTCCTTTTTATGTTTTCAGTTAAGCAAACAGAGCTTTCTTTCAAATGTATTAGATGCTATATTCTTTCAATGTTGTCAGTCCACCCCAGGGCCCAAGGGCCATATATCAGCATCCCAAGCCATAAGATCAGTTAACAAATCAGGAGACCTTTTGGAAAGATGCTCTCTGTGATCACCAGTTCACAGGCTTCTGGCACAGAAGAATTCAAGTCTTTTAGGTTTTTCTTTGTAACAGGGATGGCAAGACAGAATTCTCTTCTAGCGAAGCAAAGCTGGTTTCTTGCTGCCCATCATTACTTTTGGAAGGAAAACCACAGTGAAGCACAGGACTGGTGATTAAATCACAGGAATTGACAACCATGAGTCACAAGCAGGGCTCGGTTCTCTGCAGGGATGCTCTGAATCACCCTCCCGAAGGGATGGCTGTGTTGCAGCTCTGTGTGGGCCAAAGCATGAGAACCAGGGCTGAGTCTTCAAGCAGGCATCTCATCACTTTTCTGTTTTCCCGACATCACTTAACCAGGACCTGGCCCTGCAAATACTCGATTGCACAAAGCTTTTTACCTTCTTGATTAGTTCCCCCGAACTCTGAGGGAAGCTGACGTGCTCAAGTACGCCGAGGGCTGGAGACGACAAAGGCAAACAAAGAAGTGGAAAAGCTAATGGGTTGCCTTCTCCCTCCTGCTGCTCTGTGGAAAGCTTTTATCTGTTGGACTCTCCCCTCTCCTTCCTTCACAAACAAGCCTTAGGCCAGAGAGCATCTCTACATGGGGAGAAGCGCTCCACCAGCAGAGGAACGGCAGCAATGCGATGATGGCAGGGTGCTTTGACACACCTGCTAAACCCTGCTGGGAGCATCCCCACTTCTTGAGCAAAACCTCCCCGGTGCTAAAGCCTTCATCTGGCTCAGACACACTGCACTCCAGCAGAAGAGGTGGTATTTATCCACACAGGTTTCCAGAGCAGCAAGGAATCCTGTGGACGTGGAGGAAGGAGTTTCTTTCTGCCTCCACAACAAACACAATAAACAAGGCTTCCAGAGTGCCAAGTGGCTTTTCCAGCTCCTGCTCCCCATCTGGGCTTCCCTGGCGCTCCAGAGGCAGTGTCACGGTGATGCCGAGGTGCATAGCTCACCACAATTTATATCTGGGCTCAGTCAGCACACAGCTCCAGCCCTCTCCAGCTCCCTCATTATTTACTGCATTCTGCTTGCTGACTTAATAGTGTTTTGTCCTGTCCTTGAATCCTGCATGGATGGATTCAGAAAAAAATCAATGTGCCCTGACCAGCAGGCCTTCTTCCTGCAGCACGGGGGAATTTCCAAAGTGCCACCATTTCTACTATTTATTTGTTTCCTTCAAGTTATTAGCATGATGGGGCTAATTGTGATGTTCCAGGGGCATTAAATCTTGCCTCCCACGTTCAGAAGTGTGGAAGCAGTCAGGTAGGAAAAAAACAGGAGTTGTAAAAACAGAGCACAAATAAAATAAATAAATCACTACCCTCTGAAATGAGAAAAAAAGATGGCAGGAATAAAGCACTACTATTGTGATAACAAGGTACTAATGCAAAATGAGGGAGCAGTAGCAGAGTAGCTGATGAGTTATCCACTGTGGCTTAATTAGGCAGGCAGCTACAACCTCCCCATCACCACTGACATAATTAGCGGGCATTGGTGAAGAGTGAGCATCAGTGTGACACCTCAGGCCAGCCAGGGCTCTGCTGGAGCAAGGTTTGGCCTGTCAGAAGGGTGTGGACCTGCCTGAAGACCATGCTAGCAACATGCTGAGCCAAGAAAGTGTTTTCTTCACATTGGTGTGTGACATGGCTGCGCTGGCAAAACTTCAAAGCACCACCACCTCACTCTGTGACCTCCTCATCCCTACCTGAGCCACATTGACAATGAAATGGTTTGGGGGGGCTGTGTGGTCTCACCTGCTGGTGCAGTGCCTGGGACTCCAAGTGTTAAAACATTTAAATATGACATTTAACAATAGATGGACTCATCTAGTATTCACAACTCTCTCATTCGAAGCACAATATTTATAGTCACTACATCGCCTTAAATCTAGAGAGTAAAGGCTGTCCCCTGACAAGGTTTACAGACTTGGGAGATATGGGGAAGCAGCAGCATATTTCCAGGGGATGGGTTGTGGAGGCTTTGCAGCTCTGCTTTGGTGTGGATACTCTGCCAGTGGGGAAGATCTGGAGAACAATTTCCCGGAGTGTCCTCCTTGGTGGGTGGAGAAGCCCTTGGACATCAGGGCTGGGTGTTGGTATGGTTCAGAGCTGCTTCAGGGCTGCCAGCAGCTGTGTGAGGGCTGATGGTTTCCCTCAATGTCTTGGCCCATCTCTGGGCCTCCTACCTGGCTTTTCAAACTCTCAGATCCAGTCTCCTGCCACAGAAAAGATGTGCCACTGCATACAGGATAATGTATATCATGAGCTGCTTCTGCTCCTTACTCTCCCACCAAAACAAGATCTTACTGCCAGTTGCTGTTCCACACCTTGTTATCCTGCTCTGTACCCCAGAGCTCATCCAGATTTACCCAAGGAGGAGAAAGCAACAGCACTGCCAAAGGGAAGTATAGCGGGGTGGGTTTTAAAGAGACAGCAGGTGCAGAGCTGGGTCCCCTGCCAAAGCAATTGTCCCTGTCAAAGTCCTGGTACTGCCTGGAAATAAGGAATGGGTGGCTTTCACCTCATTTAACACACAGGCCTCGTGCCTTTGGTGTGTCTGAGATCAGGTCTCACCTGCACCACTGGATTGACAGGCTGCTATAAAACTGCTGTGTCCCTTTGCCATCCCTCTCTGCTCTTCCTCCCAGCCCCCCAAAAAAAGAAAAAAAAGAAAAGAAAAAAAAGGAAAAGAAAACAACCCTGAAACCTTCAGGATACTTGTGCCCTTTTCAGCAAGCAGCCAGAAGGAGCCAAGGCAATCCTCCACAGTCTGTGTGCTGGGCTGAGGAGGAGGTGGTGGCAGCGAGGTGTGATGGTTCCCCGGTGCTGGTGGCAAGGCAGGTTCCTCACCGGCCTCTCCTCACACCAATGCTGAGATGGACTCAGGAGCTGTGCTGCTTCCCATGGGGGTGCTTGCCATCCCCACAGCACAGGCTGCCAAGACCCTTTTGGGACACCAGCACAGCAGGCAGATTCACAGCAGAAGCAGGGGTGTGCTTCAGGTCACAGTAAATGGACTAAAATCTCCTCTCCTCTCCTTGCTCATGGGCTGCTGAGCTGCTGCCTTGCAATGCAGACCTGGCATGGTCTCAGGCTGGGATAGCTCAGACATGTGAGAGAAGCCTTGGGGAGAGGATTTTTCTGTTCCCTGCCTGAAGTGGAGCAATGGCAAAAACAACCAACTGGTGCAAAAATTATCGATAATTAATAATCAATAATTATCAATAATTAATTCACTGTCCCAGAACTTTTACAAGAAAGGTGGGATTTTTTGTACTTGGCTGAGTCTTGTTTCAGCAAAGAAGTTTTGGCTGCTGGAGCGCTAAGCAGATGAAAGGAAAAGGCTGGGATCCACGCTGAAGCAGCCTCCATGCTGGCAATACAGTGCTGAGCCAATCCATCTCCATTAGAGTTCACAGCCTCTTTGATCAATCTCATCTTTAAAAATACCAATGCTCCGGAAGGCTCAGAAACTGCCTAATGTTCCCTCATTGTTTTTCAAGCCATTAAAAACAGAGGTATTAGCTGCCGAATACTTTTTGTCTTGTTTGGAAGTAAAAAAGAGAAGCAGCAGAACGCTAAAAACGCAGATTAAAACGATTAAAAATAACGGGGCAATGAAAGTCAAACTGTTGGCTCTAAAAATGTTGATGCGTTGCATTGCTGTAGGCATTATATTCATATGAATGAGAGCGAGGGGCCCTGCTACCTGCCTCTGTGATGAACTGTGTGTGTCATTGCACGTGGCTGCTGCATTAAATCTGGCAGGATTGCCTTCTGTTTGTGTGGCAGCCAGGGCTGCTTCCTTGGTGATACGATGTAAGGTGGTTCCTCTAAAAAGCAGACTCACCTGGGACCAGTTTTGGGGCACAGGAGCCACTTCTTTTTTGGCATTTTTCTATTTTTTTTCCCCAAGGATTTATGTGAATTGCTGGTCTGGACTGGCTGCCAGGCCTCAGATCTCTCTGCAGAGGTGCCCTAAGACCTCCTGCATGTGCTCATGTTTCTCATAGGTGATTTTTTCTGAACTGGCCAGGGCTCTGTGAACACATAGTTGTGCCCACCCAGTCCAATGCTGATGAAGGCTTGCCCAGAGCTCCAGGAACCTGCTGCTGGAGTCTCACTTTTCNTAGAGGTGTCCTAAGACCTCCTGCATGTGCTCTTGTTTCTCATAGGTGTTTTTTTCTGAGCCAGACCTCCAGGACCCTGCTGCTGGAGTCTCACTTTTCTTTCTCTGCTGAGGCCATCACCCCAGCAGAAGGGTTGTGGGTAACCAGTCCAAAGCTTTGCTTCTGTGTGAGCCACAAGAAGGAATGCTAGTATATCTAGCAAGGATTAAAAGACCATCTGAACACTGTGGCATTTCTTGCAAAATTACTGTCTGGGTTTAGGGTACTTCTTGACCAATAGTTTTTCTTGCAAGCCAACTAGGTGTTTAGCACCATTGTGGAAGATGTGGGTAGGTTTAGAACAGGCATGCAGGCTTCCTGCTTGTCCTACGTGCCTGATGAATTCACTCCCAGTAGCTGCCAAAGGCCGCTTGCCCCTGGCCTTCTCTCTGTTTTCTGGTGGCCAAGCTGCTGCACTTGTGGATTTTATGGCATGTTTGACTCAATCCCATCCTTCTGCTGGGATATTAAGTAACTATTTATTAACTCCTTCCCTTCCCACACCACGGCTTCTAATTAAAGAAATTAATGTCGTTGGGTCACAGGAAGATGAGTTGTCACAGAAAAATGAGTTGTGACAGGACCAGGCCATCACTGACGGTGTCAGGACCAGCCTGCAGCCCAACTGGGAGGGTCAGCCTCTCCATTCCTGGGGGCTAACACTTGTAAGCAAAACAAAACCTGCTTAATTTTGAGAGAGCTTGGATGAAAGTTTTTGCTGGCTAGGCTCAAATTTGTCACCATTTCCTTTCCAGGGAGCATTTGCAGACATGGACACTTGTCTCACAATGGGGTCTGAAGCTGGGCAAAAATAATTTCATCACATGGAAAGATGTAGATTTTCTCTTTACTTTGCACACTCTCACTTTTTTTTCATCCCCTCTGCTGTGTCTCCTGAAAGGCTGGTGCTGAGCCAGAGGTGAGAAAAGGCTGAAATTAAAAGAGGATTTGGATGCTTTGTCAAAGCTTATCAGAACTCCTCTGGTTTGCAGCGCGAGGCCACGGTGCCAGCCCTTCTTACGAAACACTGGCTATTTCTGGCTTCTCTTTTTCGGCCTTCCCAGATGTGAGCAGAGCTCCCTGCATGTTCCTGGCACCTCTCCAGCTGGATGCTGGCACTGCCATGCTGCTGAAGCTGGAATGGCATTGGGAGGTGGGGCAGGGAACAAGGGACCTGGCTTGCTGGTGGAACTGGATTTAAGTGCCTGAGATGCCTTTGCCCCCATGGAGGAGTTGCAGAGGTGGTTACACACAGAGATGAGGCTGTACCTCAGCATGACTGAGGAGTGTAAAAAGAAGACAGGTCATGGGAGCCTTAGATAAAGCAGCAGTCTGTTCACTTTCCTCTCAACCTGTTTGGAACTTATCTGTGGTTTTCTGCATGAGGATGGGAAGGGGATGCCAGGCCACACAGTAGTGCCTGTTGCTAGAAGCCCTGGTGGGTCTCTGTCTTGTGAGTAATCCCCCACTGTGGCTCATGCTCTGAGGGCAGTGCCACAGCTCTGCCCCCTACTCCCAGACCATCTCCCACGGGCACAACCTGCTCAGCTTGTTGTCCAGCTGCCCCTGAGGCCGTGTGAGAGCAGCTCTCAGGATGCTCCTGGCACAGCAGGCAGGCAGCAGCACAAAGCACCTCACAGAGGCTTGGCTCAGACCAGCACGCAAGATTTGAAAATTGAAGCCCCTGGAAGATCCCAGAATACACCGCCTCTGGATTTCGGGGCAGCCTGAGGGGATGTGGAATCCAGCCCTGATCCAGGTCCATGGTATATGGCAGCAGCTATAAACGTTCTTAGGATGTGTGGATTACAGTCTGAATGTTAATGTCGCCCTTTTCTTCCAAATGGAGAGAATGCTGGCTATTGCAGAGCAGTAGGTGATTAAAATGGATTGGATTGTTATATATTGGACATAGCAGCAGCTGGGGTGTATGGCAGGGCAGGTAAATATTCCTATCTGAAAGCGTGGCTTCTGCCTATTCATCAGTAAAGGCGTATTTCTGACATTTCTTCTGGAACAGCTTCATAACCATACCCAGCCTTCTCTGTGGAAGCCCAGATATGCAGCAGCAGCTCCCAGAATGGCAAATCTGCCTTGTTCTTCCTTTAATTACCTCACTGCTAAGGTAAAAAAAAAAAAAGACACACTTTTCTTGCAAGCAGAGATTAAGCAGAAATTCAGCTCCAGCTCTAAACAGTGCGGCTCACAATTCTGATTTTAAACAAACAGCAAAAGAAATTCCTAATGCCTAAAGCCACCAACCTCAGACCATGTGGAAGTTCTCCACATCACTAACCTGATTTCCCAAGGTGATAAGCTGCAGAAAGTCACCTAACCAGACATGAATTACCTGTAAAAAAAGGAAAAAAGCCTTTCATCAACAGATCCCCAAGCACGCAAATTTTATTTAGTAACAGGACCAGCAGATCTCAGCTGGTGACCAGCACTTTGGGTCGGTGTCAGAGCTGTGAGGAACTGCAGCCAGACCCAGACTTTCCTGGGGGGTGCTTGGAGCTGGCTCAGACACTACCTAATGTCCAGGTCCCCCATTAGCCTGGAACTGGGCCCAAACTGACCTGTGGCTATCTGGCTTCCAGGCTGGAGGTGGCTTGCAGCTAGCCAGCCCTGAGCATGGTCTCTCTGTGCCTGTCCTCCTGGCTGTCCTTGCATCAGCCAACAGGATTTACTCCACAGGAGTACATCTATTTCATGTCTCTCCCTGGATCAGATTGTGTTCTTCAGATTTATATGGAGACCAAGGAAGGAGGGTCCCACTCCTCAGATAAGGGATCCAGAACTGGGTGCTCTGCTGCTGCCCCCAGAACAGTGCAAACACACCCCAAAGAAGCTAAACATGGTGGATTAAATTTTGCAGCTAAAATATTACAGAGTGGAGCTCAGTTATGGGTTTGCTGCAGAAAGAGACTGGAAACACAGTCTTCCATCCTGCTGGACAGTGTCCAGCTATGAGGCAGGAGCACATCCCAAAGGGATGGAGATTACTCTGCTCCTGTGTAAATAGCAGCATCCCCACAGAGTCAGGGACAAAGTATGAGGGATATGGCAGTTTTGGGAGGAGAACATCACTTGGGGAGGTAGAGTCCCCACATGATTGAATAGCTAATATGCTAATATTATTTAATCACTGATTTATATTTAACCACTTTGAGGGCATTTGTGCTCCTCCCCTTGGAGAATGGTCCTTGAGTCCTCCAGCAAATGATACTTGAATTTCCCTTCCCCATAGAGATGTTTCCTCTTGGAAGTGACTCTATGAAACAGATAAATATTAATGAATTTTTTAGAAATAATTTCTTCATACTTTTTCTTGCCAGAGCTGTTTTCTAGTTTAAACTTCAACTGAACTGAATAATCTTGGCTTCCTATGAGCTGCATTTCTCCGTGAATAAATAATTTTCCAGTTCTCCCTCCTTCAGATCTTATGTCCCACAGTATGCTTGGAATATCTCTGCATAGATGCACGACATCATTTTCCATATGGATCTGCAATCAGTTCCTTTATCGTTTGGCATAAACGATTGCACAAAATTAGTGCCTGAGGAAAGGGAGCGTGAACATTCCTTAGCACCCTCCGTGGGACTCTGCAGTGCTGTGATCTGGGACACCAGTTCTCACCACAAAGGGTTGCTGGCTCTTGGCCTGTATGATTCTTGCTGCTATGGGCAGTGCTCTCAGTGCAGGCAAAGGCCACCTCCCTCATCCACCTTGTCACAATTCCCTCCTCCTCCTCCTGATTAGAGATGCTGACTGTACCACCCTGCCACTCTCCTGACAGTGGGGGAAGTCCGGACACAGATGTTCCTCTTGATCCCAGCCTCACACTTGGCAGCACAGTGTGCTGGTTCCCTCTGAGACATGCTGTTGGGCCAAAACACGCACACTGGGTTCCATTTTTAATTCAGAGCTTTTTCTAGCAGCCTAACTTGTGTAATTCTGCCCTTCCCTTTCCCCTTCCCTCTCTCTTTGACATCAGTGCATGCTCAGGTTACATCCAGCCCGAGCACACTGTGGTATGTACCAGCAGCTCTATTTTTGCACCTCCTCCTAGCTCAGCTGCTGGCTCTGTGGTTTTTGATGTCGTATGCAAACTGCAAGAAGAAGCACCCATTGTAGCCCAGAGCCACCCACAGCCCATTCCCAAAAGCTTCCTGGGGCTGCTTTGGCCTCTCTGCCTGCCCCAGGCTGCCCCTATGGCTCAGCCATGGTCATAAGGTTGTCCCATAGCCCTGCTGCCCTGCAGCTGGGTCGGCTTGGTCAGCACTGTTCCCCAAGCCCAGCTTCCAGTGCCTGGGAGTCCCAAGCTCCCTTTGCTGACAAATGTCCTTCCCTGGAATACCTGGGACAGCTTTGCTTCCATAGGTCTGGGCTCATCTCCTCTGAGGATGATTTCTCAGGCATGGCACCCTTTCTGTGATCGCTGTGCAGAGGGGAAAGCTGTGCTGGCAGAGACATCAGATGCTCTTTAAACTTCTGCCCAGTTTTCACACGCTTCTTGAGTCATCCTTGCTCCCTAGCGGTCACGGTGCAGACACACAGGCACTCCCGCATCTCCCCTCCAAATCCCAGGGTACTTCAGTGCTCACCACCCCTTGGGATGCCCAGGATCGATGTCCTCTCATGACTCGTCCAATGTTGTTTGTGCTCATCTGGCTGCCTCTCCAAACCCCATCTCCCAGTGCCAAGCTGCAGTTTAGGGTTGCCCACGCAGGAGGCAGCCTGCCCTCAGCAGCCAAGGCCACCTGCCTGCCACCCCCGAAGGGAAGTGGTCCCAGCCTCCCTCCCCTGTGGCTGCAGGACCAGGGACCCTTTTTTCATGACACCAGCTACTGCTGTCGTTGAACTGATGACTCAAAAGTGCTCGGCACAGGGTGGAAAGGAAAAAATGGCAACTGCAATGTAATTAATGCTGTAACAACTTGTTTCCCCCTTGGAGAATTATACCATTAGCTGCTTCAATTGTGCATGAAATATAAATTACATTACTCAGAGGCATCATGTCTAAGCAGATACAATCCTAAGTGACACGGCTTGCCACAGTGTATCATGCTCCCTGGTCAAAATTAACAGAAGCCCGGTTGCCTGAGGCTAGCAGATATTCATTCAGATATCAAAGTTATAACCACGGTAGTTCAGCCGCCTTCCTGCCTCAGGGGATTTCCCAGGGGAAAGCAATGAAACCAGGCTCTATCATCTGATGAGAACAGCTCCTAGGTTTGAAAATTGCTGGTGTACCCCCGGCAACTTCGTGTTTCAGAGCCTGGTGCTTTAACCAACCAGGGATGTTGCAGCACCACCGTCCTCACGCCCACCTCTGGTTTGTGCCTGATTTCTGTTTGCCGCAGTCAAAAATCTAACCGAGGGGATGGTGCCAAACATTTCAGGGATGGATAGCAAGGACTCAGCAGGAGGGCTGCTGAGCTGCAAAAGGAACCCAGAGGCAGGAATCACTTCTCCCACTGAACCAGGACCCTTCTTTGGGAGACAGGAAGCTTCAGTTCTTGTACTTGGCTGGTCTAATTTTGGGGTTAGCAGCTGGCTAGAAGACACATTTTATTTTCCTCTGAAGCCCATCTATAACGAATGATTGCAACCCCGCAGCCTCGATTAGCTGTGTTTGTGAAGAATAATTTGCTCCACTGTTGGAATAGCATCACAATTATTTTTTTCCTAGTCACTTAAAATGGACCCTTATAGCTGCAAATGTGAAAACAGAAATGGAACTGCAGTTACTCTTCTCTGTCTCCAGAATAGCTTTTGCCTTAGTTTGCCTTTGCAAAGTGGAAATCCTAGATACATCTCTTCGTTGGAGAAAAAAGGACAGTCTTGACAGTCACTGAATCAGACAATCACCAGATATTTCTGTTTCACTGCTTTCCAGAATCTCGTTGCCCAGTTTTTCTGCACATCCAAGGTGCAGCATCTGGCACTAGCCCTTGTTGAACTCCATACAGTTGGTGATTGCCCAGTTCTCTAATTTGTTGAGGTCTCTGTGCAGGGTGTCTGCCCTTCAGGGAATCAACAGCTCCTCCCAGTTTTGTATCCTCTGAAAACTTGCTCAGTACCCCTTCCAGTCCTGCATCCTNCAAGGTCTCTGTGCAGGGTCTCTGCCCTTCAGGGAATCAACAGCTCCTCCCAGTTTTGTATCCTCTGAAAACTTGCTCAGTACCCCTTCCAGTCCTGCATCCTGGTCATTTATGAAGATGTTGAAGAGCACAGGGCCGAGGATGGAGCCCTGCAGAACCTTACTAGTGACAGCTCACCAGTCTGATATCACCCCATTCACTGTAACCCTTTGTGCCTGACCTGTGAGCTCGCTGCTCACCCATCCCATGATGTGTTTATCCTGCTCTGTGCTGGACATTTTGTCCAGAAGGACCCTGTGAGAGACAGTACTGAAAGTTTTACTGAAATCCAGAAAGATTACTTCAAATGGCTTCCCTTGATCAGTTAGGTGGACTACCTTGTCACAAAAGGAAATAAGGTTTGATAAGCAGGACTGTCCCCTCATGAAGCTGTGCTGGCTGTGACCAGTGACTGTGATGCACTCAGGTGTTTTTTAACACCTCCCAGAATAATCTCTGTAGCTTTTCCAGGCACTGAACTGAGGCTGACAGGCTTGTGGTTCCCAAGATCCTCCTTCTTGCTCTTCTCAGCCAGCATCTGCTGACACAGGGC